>PVJD01000147.1:282500-616590 GCA_004026545.1 Mormoops blainvillei
CAAATTTTTGTTAAAATGATTATATTTGCACAGAAAAACGTATGAAAGGGTATGCAAAGTGTAAAGAGATTATCTCTAACTTTTATTAAGCAATTTTTATTTCTCTAAGATTCTTTTTCTAAAATGGATGTGCAATATCTTTTTAATTGTGGTGATAATAAAACAAGTTAAAGTGGGAGTTATATGGAAAAGCTCACCCAGTCTTGTACAGAGAAAACTTTGTGGGCTGTTTTTAGACAGAGATGATTCTGATTTTAAAACAATGAATACCATTATTTTAAAAATTTGTATTCATACTGACATCTTAAACTGTTATCTTCTCTGGATTAAGCAAAACCATTGACTACTTGTTTTTTGTTTTTTCCTTAATCGTAGAATCAGAAAATTTTGAGTGGCAGTTAGTTGTAGAGCACAGTACAATGCATTAGGGTCGGGGGAAAAATGAGGAAAGTAGACCTTGGTCCATGGGAACAACAGATAAAAATAATAACAGTATCTCCTGTTCACTGAATACTTTCTGTGTGCCAGGCACCATGCTAGAGATTTTAAGTATATCATCTCTAATTTACACAGTAACTGCAGGATGTGAATATTGTTAGTTCCATGTACATACAGGGGATTTCAGAGATTAAGCAGTTTGTCCAAGATCACCTTCTGGTATATGTTTGGGCCAGCTTTTAACCCAGTTTATCTGACTTTGGAGTTTATACTGTGTTTAAGAAGAACCATACATATTAAAAGAAATATTGTCAAAGTACATTCTACTTGCTTATCAAATATTAGTATACGTTAGTAGGATATAAGAAGTTCTAGTTTTTCCAGCATTTAGCATAAGGAAAAAATAGTCCCAGCTTTTCCCAGCTTCATCCTGCAACAGTACGGGATTCATGAGAGACTATGGTCCTGTTGCTTACTCTGTCGCTAGCTTTCTGTGTGACTTCGAATGCTTCATCTCATCTTTCTGGGCTGAGTTAACTAGTCAGTAAAATGAGGATGACCAAGGTCAGACCCACCATTAGAATTAGGTAACTTTATGATCAATGTGAGATGTTTAGAGACCCTTAAGTATTTAGGTTCTTTATGAGGATATTGTAGGCAAGGCAAATGATTCATCAAACATTTGTTGAGTGTTTACCTTGCTCCTGGTAGAATAAGAGGTCCCTGGAGTACATTGATCAAAGTGGATAGCCTCTGGCCTCAAGGAGCCAGCTCAGAGTCTCATGACATAAACAGACCATGATCCGAGGACAGGAGCATTTGAAAATCCAAAGAATGGAGTCGGGTCTAGACTAAAGTCTTGGTGGAGAAGTTAATGGAAGCTTCATTAACCCTAATCTTGAAGGATGAGGAGGTTCTGGCTGGAATGTTTCTGATTTAGTTTTCAGTGACTGCCCCTGTGGCAGCATATATCCCCCAGAAGGGAACATCAGCCTCTCTTCCCTCTTCACACCCCTTCAGGTAGCTGGTCACCCCTCCTAGAAACCTAGAAATGCTGTATCAGGCCTTATATATTGGAAACTAGATGTCATATTGACTGTTATGTAAAATTCTCTCTCCTGGAAAATTTCTGCTTATCCTCTGCCAGAGCCACTCAGATGACACCTCCTTTGTAACATTTCTTAGATTCACCCGAGAGTGGCTTCATCCTGTATACCACATCTTGCCATGTATAATGCACACTTTTTTGCCCACATTTTGAGGGAAGAATAAGGATGTGCATTATACATGGGTATAATGATTACATACCATGGGTATAATAACAGGTATAATAATCCCATGTATAATGTGCACCAACACATGAGTGTGTGTTACACAGGGCAAAATATGGTACTTCTCAAAATGTTGTTTATGCCTTTGTAGAGTACAAATTTTTCTCTGTCTGTCTTTCTTCCATTGGGCTCAGTAAGTATTGGAAAGGAAAGAAAGAGGGAGATAGCTACATCTTGGTAGGTATATTTTAAGTAATTAAAATGACTCTAATGATAACAAAAAGAATAGCATGTATTATTGAGAATTTACTATGTTCTAGGCACAATTCTAAATGCTCTACATACAAAGATTAATTCTGAGAAGAACCCTCGAGGAGGAGGTATGATAATGTCCAGTTTGAGAGGTGGGGAGACTGAGACATGGAGAGGTTACCTTGCCTTAGGTCATGTAGCTAGGAAATGGGGAGTCAGCACTTGAGCCCAGGCCTGCCAGCTCCAGGCAGTGTTCTTAATCTCCATGTTACACTTGCATGATGTGTGAAGGGCTCCCAAAGGTCTTCCACTTGTTATTGTGAGGTTAATTTTCAGCCAGTTTTGAAGTGGCTTCATGTTTTCCCTAAGGGATTGGCTGCAAAGGTGGTGATCATTCCTTTTGCCCTGAGGTTTTCATAAAGTCTTTTTGCCAGTGGAATATTTGTTGCTGAAGCCATTTAGGAGACAATGAGGTGCTTAGGGACAGAGCGCCGCTGTTCTACTGATGACACGATGTTTTATGTGCTGCTGTGTTAAAGGGTGCAAGCTCTGTTTTCTCAGGCCTGCATGATTGAGGGACGTGAGTGAGAGTAAGCAGATTGCAATTTAATCTTGGAAAGATTGAGGTAATTTGTACAGACCAGTAAGTATTTAGCCCTGACGAGGAGGAGGAATGTTGCTTGTAGAAAAAGCATAAAAATATTTAAGTGTATTTTGTGTGCAAAACAAAGGGTCTTTCTGTGAAATTGGTAATGTCCTGATTATTTTCATAGAAAGATTATTTCCAACATGAGATTTTTAAGACATTTAAAAAACTGACTTGGTGGGTGTGCTTTTCTTCCTCTTCACCACTCTCACAATGTTGTTCCTAAGGTCAGCCAGTGATTCCTTTTCACGTCTGTCAGACGTGACCTGTCTCAGGTTCACTGGTCACGCCCTTGTTCCAGAAGCTTCTCACATCCCATTTATGTCACGGCAGCAGCTTTGAGGCTGGTCTCCCTGCCACTTGTCTTCTCTCCCTTCATGTGTCCTATACAGTGGTGACCAGATTAAATACCCCCGCTGTCTTCGAGGTAACAAAACTAAATTCTTCCACCTGACAGCTTTTCAGCAATGGTACTTCCTCTCCCACCTACACACTTGCCATCTTAATTTTTACTGTGCAGTTCGGTTCAACTTTTGTTTACCTATCATCTGCCATCTGGCTGTAGGTATGCTATAATACTTTAATTAACACATTATTTTTCACTTAGGCTCTACAAGAACCCCAAAAGATATTTTTATTCTTGTCGTCTAGATGAGGAAACAAAAGGCAAAGAGAAATTTAAAAAATCCACAAAGGAACTGGCACGAAGGTGCAAAATAATTATTTGTTGAATGAATGAATGAATGAATGAATACCAGTAATTAAAGCTTGTGTAGTACTTGTACCTGGTCAGCCTGATTCCAGATCTTTGCCACCTTGCCTCCCAATTTCCTGACAGTTTTGTTTCCTGACCACAAATAACTTTTTCACAAGTTTGCTCCAGTCATTTCTTCAGCCTGGACTGTGCTTAGCCCATTGCCTCATATTTTTTGGAACATGGGGCAAAACTCACTCTGGTTAGCATTTTGATACTTGAACTGCTTTTTATCTGCCCATTCCTTCTGTACTTTTATATTATTTATGTTATACTTAATTAGGTACTAATTTGTGACACTTCTGATCATGTGTGTATCTGTATCTTCTCAGACTTGGGCAAGGGACTGGGTGTGGTGGATTAAGTGTCAGACTCACGTGCAGTATTTAGTTTAGAATTTTCTCCATAGGGATGATGACCATTCTGGCAACGCTAGATTGACTTACATCTCATATATTAGAGAATATGCAGCTAATCTGGCAGTTATTACAGTTAAAGAGTCGTTAGGTAGGGGGGAGTTTTGAATTACCCACTTTATTTAATTTACCTTTATCGTGTCTTTGATATATATGTATTAACATTTTTTCTGTGTACTTTTTCCCCCTTATTGTTGTTTGGTTTAGTTTAGGTTTTTCTTCTGTTGTTTTATTTTGTTCTCATCTGTACTTCTTTTTCAAGATGACTTTTGTTTGTTCTAGGCATGACACCTGTCATTGGAGCAGTGTTTTCTGCCTTTTCTTGGCACCACGTCATGTTCATCTTAGAGCTGGCCCCCTTTTTTCTGTTGTTCAGAAGCAGTTCCCTAGAGTTTCTTCCCACACATACCAGTGGAGGAGGAAGATTTGGGAATAGGAAATGCAGTCTTTGCCCTGGAGCTGTTTGTCCTTTAGGGGACAGCACCTTGAAGCAGCAGCTGTTCCCCCCACAGCAGCCACAGCTGGTGCTTGGAGGTCACACATGTGCCAGACTGAACTGAGCTACTCTAGGTGGGCCATATTTAAGCAGACAGAGACATGCCCCCTAGCAATTTTTATTTCGTTTATTTAGTGAAAACTTACTGAACCCCCTATTTGCGAGGACTACAGTGTGAATAAACTGCTATCCCTGTTCTGAAGGAACTTGCAGGCTAGTAGGTACTGGAACCTCAATAAAGAAGCATTAAGGAAATTCTAAATTAAAGACAACTTGAAAATTAAAATTTCATGTTCTCTTTTTGAGCAGTGGATGCTAAATCATCTTTATATCATTTAGCATAAATTTAGTTTTAGTCTCTGTATAATTTTGCATTCTGCCTTTTCATCTACCTTTGTAGTGATTGAATTTTTCATTTTGTATCGTGCAAGTAAATATTTCTTTACAGTGACTAGCTTACGTTCCTTAGAGCGGATATTCCACAGTTAACATGCCTTTGTCTTAAAGACTGCTTTGTGATTGTTCCGGTGGAGAAGTCAAAGGCGGGGAGTGTTTTATCAAAAGGTAGAGCACTGATCTTGCTGAAGATGCGGTGGTAGGAGTCAGCTCAGCCTGAACATACAGTGGAAGGTAGCTGTCTTGATTCTTTTTAAATTGAGCAGTAGCTGGGGAACACAAAACATAAACTAGAGTAATAGGGGAACCCACTGGTAGTTCATATCTAGGAGTTTTAATTTAATTTGTTATGTATTGGGAAACTTCTCTAATCTTCTGAGAAGAGACTGTACCACTAATGATATTTGAGGTTAAGTGGGGCGTTCTAAGCTTCTGTCTAAATATTTAAGAACATCCGATAAGTCCGATGGTTGAATTAGCAGGACTCGATTACTACCTGGCCCCATGGAAACAGAGGCTTCATGGTGGAAGGGTTGGAATTGCAGGAGAACGGTGTACCCCTGGTTAAATGGAAAAGAGTGAGCATTAGGGCTGAAGAGAATGAATCCAACACTAGATTGGTTAGCTCTATCTGTGGACTAATTAGAGAGGGGACACCTTCTCCATCGCATAGCATGTGATGGAGAAAAGCAGGTGACCAACAGTCAAAAAAGATGTTTTCCTACCCCAAAGTTCTGTCCTTCCCATGCTTTTAAATCCTTCTGATGAACACTTTGAGCTTGTTTCCTCATGTGAAAAAAAATAGGGATAATAATACCCACTGAACCCTGGCTGGTGTAGTTCAGTGGATTGAGCGCTGACCTGCAAACGAAAGAATCACCGGTTCAATTCCCCAGTCAGGGCACATGCCTGGGTTGCAGGCCAGGTCCTCAGCGGGGTCGCGTGAGAGGCAGCCACACATTGATGTTTCTCTCTTTCTCTCTCCCTTCCCCTCCCTCTAAAAATAAATACATAAAATCTTTAAAAAAATAATATCCGCTGAATATGGTTATTTTGTAGGTTAAATGGAGAATAAAATACCTGTGAAAGTACTATAGAGGCTGCCTACTGTTACTGTAATAATCAGTTATTATATTGAGCATCATGTTTTGAGACTTTGACTTTCTATCTACCCTGTAACCATTCATCAAGCGTTACCAGAATTATATTCCAAGGAGAAACTTAAACCATGCCTAACTTCACCAGTACTCAGTTTACCCAACAGAAATGGGCTCTTGAAGCTAGTTACAAAGGAGGTGAAAACAGTTGTTTCAGTGGGATTTTTTTCCTCTGCTCCACCTATTGAAAAGTGTATTCATGTGTTTTATAAGGCTCCCCTACAAGTCTAATTTGATGACAATTGCCATTATTGCTAAGTTTATTATACTTTCACCTCTTTTCCCTGACTGACTCATTATTGAGTCCTGGAAATGCAACTGTGTTTTGTTTAGGAGGAGGTGGTGGTGCGGGAGAATTTAGGATTGACTTTTAAATAAGAGAACTTTGTATTATATTTCTCTGTCTGGAGGCAATAAATCTGTTTCAGCAGATAAAATACAGACTTCTTTATAAAGCCCTGTTTTCTCAAACCTTTTATCAGCAGCACTTGGCAGTAATCACACCTACGGAAACTTGTAATTTTCCTCAAGGAGGTGACACTGACAGAATTAAAAATGAAGGAGCCCCCCTGAAAAGCAAGTTCATTACAAATTAACAGTGGTCTTAGCAAAGCAGTGGGCTAAGGCGTGTCAAATAGCAATATGGATAAAGAAACCCAGCATTTTAAACTGTCAGAGCTGGGAGCAGGGCTAGCCTGAGAACAAATTAATCACATATTGTCAAGGCAAAGTTGCATCAAATTAACACATCGGATTCCAGCATATTAATGTTAGAATGCTTTCACCTGATTATTACTGCAAACCATTGCCACTCTTTGAATGCAAAGATATAATTAAATTGCTAAATAGAAAGTGCATATAGTATCTCCACATGCATTTAGGATGCATGAGCTGAAAAGTGCACATCCTAGGAACTGACAGATTCTATTTGTAGGGGAAAACTTTACTTTTTCCCCCTTTTATTTACTTCAAAGTACTAGAGTATGAAATTAGAAAAGTTAGTTATGTTATTCATATCCTATATGAGTTAGATGAAATACAGGTTTAATTTAACTGATTTGCTACATTGGCTATGAGTGCATAATTACCTCTGTATTTTTCTGGAAGAGAAATGGGAAAATGTTGCACAATAGACCTTTGCAACAAAATTTTTCATTACACATAATCCTGGTGGTGGGTTTGTCATCAAAAGATGCATTGGAGAAACTAGACACTGTCTTTTATATAGGGGTTACTTTCTGACTCTGTTCAACCTAGTATGTGTGTGTTATGGTATTCAAAACGAGAATTCTGGAGGAAGCCCAGCTGTGGTTGACCTTTCTGTCCTAGAAGACAGCCCAGCAGGAAGAACTTTCTTTTTCTTAGCCCTGCTTATTTATCCCTGGTTAGACTTGGGCTAAGCCTTCTGGCTTGCTGTCTCTGTTATTCACACTTCAGCCTCACTGCTCTCCTTCTGCCCTCTACCACGTTCTGTTGGTCCTGTGCATTAAAATCTTAAAACTTACCTTCTTTCACGAAGCCTCCTTTAGTAACCCAGGCATTCAGTCTTCTCTCTTCATCTTTGGGATAGAGCAGTCTTGATTTTCAGAGCCCACTTAGCAGCAGTTGAAGGACTTAAAAGCCTGAAGAAGTGAAATAGTGATCGCCAGGAGCCGGCAGGGATTCCCTCAGGACCAGGTAAGAAGAGATCGAACCTGCCACCTAAGTATGTGCCCTGACCAGGAATCGAACCTGCAACCTTTAGGAGTACAGGATGATACTCTAACCAATGGAGCCACCCAGCCAGGGCTTGCACAGTGTTCTTATAGGCAAGCTACAAAAGTGTTGGCTGGTAATGTTGTGGTCAGGTGGACTTGCACCTGGCTGAGTGACTAAGCAGAGTGGTGATTAATGGATTCATGTCAAATTGGAGAGCTATCTGTTGTGGCAAGCTGCAGGGCTGTGTGTCTTCATTGCTATCAGGGACCTGAATGAGAACATTGATGATTGCTGATCACATTTGTGGAAGGCAGAAACTGGGAAGAATAGCAGGCATGTACAGTGACAAAGTCAGGGACCAAAGTGGTCTTGACAGGACAAAATGATACTTGCACTTAGGTCATAAAATCAATCGTTTATGTATGAGGATAGTAGTGAAGAAAGGGAAGGGGAAGTAAAGTTTAACCAATAAGTGAATAAAAGAAAAGGTTTGGAGTCATGGTTGGTTGTAAGCCCAGTATAATTCAGCAGAGCCAGGTAGTTGAAAGAAAAACCCATTCATTCATGCATTCATTCATTTCTCAAATATCTCTTGAGTGCCTGTATGTGCCAAGAACTTGGCCAAATGTTGAAGATACAGTGATTAATGAGATAGACATAGTCCTTAATCTCATGGAATGTGTAGTCTTTAGGGGATTGAGACAATCACAATCCAGGGTAATAAATACTAGAAGGAAAGTTTAGTAGGCTCAGTTCCTTAGGGCACCTGGCCTGCACTTGGGATGGGAACGTATGTGGACAGACCCCTTACATGAGCCCGCAACCAAACATTGGAGGATGGGAGGATGTTAGTCTGGAAAGAGGCTTCCCAGCAGGGGAGATGCTGGTGTAAAAGCCTGAGGGGGAGGGAGATTCTGGGGAATTGTGGGGAATGAAAGTTTGTTGAATGTGCCCGGAACATGGAGGGTGAGAGTGAAAGAAGCAAGAGACAAGGCTTTGTGAAGAAGGCTTTGACCTGCTTCTGACAGTCTTATTTTGAGCATGAAATTGACATCCTTAGGTCTGAATAAATCATTATGTCTGCAGTTAGCAAAATGAGGGAGTCTAGTATGAATTCCTGTAAGACAGACATGGGCAACTATAAACAGCCTTTGTTCAGGCCACCAGAAGACCATGGGGACAGGGAACTAGCACATATGAGTCAGGTTTTACAAAATCCATCTGGAGAAAGACGACCCAGGATGATCTGAGCATTGCCTGAAAATAGAAGACAGGTTCTCAGTTAGAAGAGGGCTCTGCATGGCTCTGCTAGGCTGGGCAGAGCAAAGCAAGTAGTATTCGTCTTTCCATGGCTAGGTGTTGAGTTGTGGCTATTTGTGGGAGACGGTATAGTAGAACAAAGACAGCTCTAACTCATGCGTTGAAATCCCTGGGCTGCTGCAGTGCCTTGGGTAAAAAAGGATTTCCTCTTTGTAAGCCTTTGCAGCCTTATCTGTAAAATAATTAAATCTCCCAGTTTTTGGAAGGCCAGAGATAGTATATTACAAAGCACCTGATACACGCAGTGGCATGGTAGGGATTTAGTCAGTTACTGTGGAGTCACAGTTCCTGGCCCCTTGACTGTCTCAGAGTTTACAAGAGTGTAAATGTCATTGCACCTGGCATTGACTCTTCCAGTTCTACTTTGTAGCGGTCTGATCTGAGGCCTTACTGGACTCTAGGGTCACTGCCTCCTGCCTCAGTACTCCTCCACCCCGCAGCACCACAGAGTCAGTTCCTGAGCTCGAGCCTGCACACTGATTTTGATATTCGTGTTATTCGAATATGTTTATGAGTTAGGTGTGTTGCACAAACCATGTTTGTTGTACTATAAAGACATCTTAAAAATGGCTTTTGTATTATCCATGGCCCTGCCTTGCCTGCTAGTATAGATGAGTGAGCTATCCCTGCATTTTTAAGTGCACAGTACATTAGTGTTAAATGCATGCACGTTGTGCATCAGCTGTCTAGAGCTTTTTCATCTTACAGACCCAAAACTCTGTATCAGTTGGACAACACTCCTTCTTTCTCCTTCCCCTTCAGTCCCTGGGAACTACCATTCTACTTTCTATTTCTAAGAGATGCCTCATAAAAATGGAATGAATCATTTTTTCCTTTTGTGACTGGTGTATTTCACTTAGCATAATGTCCGCAAGATTCATCCATGATGTAGCAGATGACAGGATTTTCTTTTTTAAAGGCAGAATAATATTTCACTGTATGAGTGTATCATATTTTCGTTATCCATTCATCTGCTGGTGAGCATTTAGGTTGTTGCAACCTCTTTGCTATCGTGAATAATGCTATACTGAGCATAGGTATGCAAATATCAAGATCCTGTTTTCAGTTCTTTGAGGCATATACCTAGAAATAGGATTGCTGGATCATATAATTCTATTTTTAGTTTTTTGAGGAAACTATACAATTTTCCACAGCACCCCTACCATTTTACATTTCTACCCACTGCTCACAAAGGTTCCAGTTTCTCCACATCCTCACCAAAGCTTATTTTCTGTTATTTATTTATATTTATTTATTTATTGACTGGACCATTATAACAGGTATGAGGTGATATACCTCATTGTGGTTTTGATTTGCATTTCCCTAATGATTAGTGATGTTGAGCTGCTTTTTATATGCTTGTTGGCCATTTGTATGTCTTTGAAGAAATGTCCTTTGCCCATTTTTTAATTGGATTGTTTGGTTTTTAAGCTTGATATAGTGCTATTTGTGTATTTTTCCTTTTTTACCTGTGCTTTTGGTGTCATATTTAAGAAATCACTGTCAAGTCCAATCTCATGAAGCTTTTCCCTTATTTTTTTCTTCTGGGAGTTTTACAGTTTCGGGTCTTACCTTTTGGTCTTTAATCCATTTTGTGTTCATTTTTGCATGTGGTATAAGGTAAGGGTACAGTTTTAATTTTTACATGTGAATATCCAGTTTTCCTAGCACTGTTTGTTGAAGAGACATATTCTTGTCTTAAGTGACTTAGTGAAAAGATAATGGTTAGATTTTCATGCTTCATATGTATGTGATATTTTTTAATAGTACATATATATAGTAAAATATTTTATTTAAAATAGCTTTTTCGTATTGTGGTAATCATTTCACAATATATACATATATCAAATCATTATTGTGTATACCTTAAACTAATATAATGCTATATGTCAATCATATCTCAATAAAATGAGAAAACTGTCCTTCCCACCACCGCATCACCTGCATTTCATATTCTATCACATGCCATGGTTCCTGTTTTTCGCATGTTCTGTTTTCTCTGCCTGGAATGCCTTCCTTTGTCAGCGAATTCCTATTTATCTTTTAAGATTCAGCCCATATATGGCCTCTACTGACTCCTTCAAGTTCACACCCACAAGTTGTACTTACACATTCTTTTGTAATTTTATGTCCTTTGCTGCTGTGAGAATGTAAGCTCTGTGTGGACAGGGACAACATCTGGTTCGTCTTTATAACCCCAGCAAATAGCACAGATCCTGGCACCCAGTAGTCACTTAGTAAAATTAAATGAATGAACAGGCCCGCTTTACCACAGAAACTATAAAATGGTGAAGGGTAGGATGCCTGAGTTTTATATGTAACTAGCTTAGCTTCTGTTTCCCCAGCTCTCACATTGGGAGATGGATTGTTCTGAGGCTCCTCTGGCTCCAACGGTCTGTGAAAATTGCATAGGGAATTCTTACCCTAGTACTGCCATAGCTTCAGTCCCACAAATGCCACAGGATCTAACATCAAATAGGACAAAATCTGAACCTTTTTTTGACTGGGGAGTGGGGAACCTTAAGGAATTTCATGTTCAAGGATGTCAGCTGACCGTATCAGTGTTCCTGGTTCTAGCAGTCTGTCCCTCATTGCAGGCAAGGCATTCCCATCCCACCCTCCTTTGGCCTCACCGTTTTCATTTCTAAAATTGGAAAGATTGGACAGGGTTGTCAGTGTTCATGTTTCCTTATGTCTGTGTTTGAAGGGGGAATGAATGTATTTTTGAAAAACCTCATTTGATATTCTCATGTTATGTAAGGAAATTAAAAATAATTTTTATATAATACAAAAAAGTAAAGTCCCGTGAAAATTGGACTTTCGGGAATAAACAGAAGATAACAGAAACTTTAATGTCTGTGGTGAGGTTCACATCCCCTTTGGGGGGAGTGTGAGATTTCTATAGTCATAAGGGGTCATGGGTTAAAGATGGTCACGAAACACCACATTAGCTTCTGCTCCCCTTCTGATTTTCTGCGACTCCGTGATGAAAATTTCATAGAAGGCTTCAGTGGGATGAGCCGCACTTCTGTTGCTTGTATGAGTTACACATACAGTTTTGTTTGATTGTTTGTTTTTCTAAATGAATCCTAACTCTACCATTACTAGCCATGTGACCATTGGCAAATCACTTTATTTCTCTGAGCCTTCGTTTTTCATCGAAAATACTTAACACCTTTTCATTTAACACCTTTGTAAGGCTGTAGTAAGAATTAAATTAAATAATTAAAAACCTGGCTGGCACATTATAAATACTCTGTCCATGTTAGTTATTATTGTTAGGTGTTTGGGGGCAAACATTGCACATACCTCTCCCTGACCTGACTTTTAAACTTTAGTGTTAGATGTAAAACTCAGAAAAATGGAATTAAAAGTATTCATTTTATTACTGGCAGTTCTGGTTAGCATCTGCAGCTCTAATACCTTAATACTTCCTCCACTGAATTCAGATCAGCACTATCCAGTAGAACTTTCTATGATAATGGAAATGATTTTATCTGTGCTGTTCAATGTCGTAGCCTCTAACCACTCATGACTGTTGAGTAATTGAAATGTGACTGGCGTAACAATGGAACTGATTTTAAAATTTATTTAAGTTAACTTAAATTTAAGTAGTGTGACTACGGAATAGAATTTTAAAATTTAAGTTAATTTAAATTTAAATACTCACGTTTGACTAGTGTATTGGATAGTGCAGGTCTTGACACTGGGATGACTCACCCAAGGGGAGATTAGATCTGCAAAGGAGACACACTTACCAGAATTGCTATCTCATACCATTTCCATACCAGTAATGGGGTCAGAGAGAGGTGGGCCCTTAGACCTGATTTGGAAAAGGCTGGCCAGGTCCCTGACCCCAACAGTCTGAACACAGTAATAATTGCTGAGTGAGGCTTCTGAGAGACTTTGGAACAGGCGAGACTATGCCAGGTAACTTCTTTTCCTGGGACAAAGAGAAGGGACCACTTTTCCAGTATTTCTAAAAGGGCAGAAAGACTTATTTTGTTGCTCAAGCTAGGAAGCCTGGGAATAAAAGGAATACTTCCCCTTAAAATTATAGTGACTAAATGTTGTGCAGAGCCTTTGTTAATAATAAATATAATACTTTCAATGCTTTAATGATAAAGACTTGTTTATATTTTGCCTCATTCTATACTTTAAATGTGATACCAGTTTTATTCTTGTGTATTTGTAGAATTTTTTACTGTGTAATTGGATGATCCAAGTGTAGCTTGTCTTTTGGACAGAATGAAGAAATATACTTAAAGCTACAACTAAAATAAAATGTTTTGTGAGCCTCTGCCCTGAATTCAGTCTTATTTCATTTATATTGAACATAAGCTTATGAAAAGTCAGCTGCTGCTTTGTAGTTTTTACTTTCTTCATTTTTTTTTTCATTAGAGTTAAATGTTAAAGGGCATCCTAGGTTGTATAGCTTATTTCTAGAAAGTGGAAAGTTGATGTTTCTTTTGAAACTTTCCCAAAGGACCGTCTTGCTTATAGCCTAGCAACATGTGCAGCAATAGTACAGTTAAGCGGTGTGCGGCGTCCTGTTGTCCCTGGATAACTGAATTGAAATAGAATCAGATGTTACATCTGGGAGTTTGTCTGAAGTCACCATTACATGTACAGTGCCCCTATTTTATTAAAATTAACAATGGGTACACTTCTAACTTTTCAATTGATATCCTTTTTCATCAAGTATATTCAGGCAATTAAATATTGGCCTCAAAGACCCATGAGTAATTATGGGATTATTTTAATGACCATGTGATTTATCTAGTGAGGATATAGCATATTTAAAGCAGCCTTCAATTAATTAGGAGGGGCTGTTTAATCTACATTTATAAAAAGTTTGATTAAAACATCTTTGTTAAACTTCTCGTGTGACTTTATTATAATTTATGTGGTTAAATTTATTGAAACATCCTTGAAAATATTTATTGCCTTGCAATGGTAAAGCATTGATTAAGCATTTACTGTGTATTAGGCATTGTGCTAGGTATTTTATATATATTTTTTCATTTAATCTTCACAACAACCCGTCAGATAGGTGATATCACTGGTTTATACTGGTTTACAGATGGATAACTTCTCTGGACCTCAGTTTTCTCTCCTTTATACAGGGGTTAATATTACCCACTTTAGTGTGCTATGAAGATTGAATGAGATAATACCTGCACCTTGAAGATAGCACTCAGTCAATGATAGCTGCTATTGTTACTCTCACCTTATTTTTCATTTCATGGTTTTTTAAAAATTGGTAATACTTTTTATGGTTTAAAATGTAAAAAGGTATTACACAATAATTACAACAACATGTAAGTTACTTAAAGTCCTCTACACAGCTTTCGAGAATCAATGTGTTCTACGTCTCTGCAACTAATAGTTTCATTATATAGAATGATACTTCTGTGAAAGACACATTTTCTCCACTGTATTCAGCAACGTATGGTCTCTCCCTCCTGGTCCCTGTGCCTCTGGTGCCTACCCACACCCGTTTTACCAGTTTGTTGTATGTCTCCCAAAGTGTCCATGTGCAAATATGAATATACTTCTTTCCCCTTTTACACAAAATGTAACATACTATTATTAACACTGTTCAAGAGCTTGCTTTTTTGTACTTAACACTATAACTTGGAAATCTGTCTTAGTGACCAGAGAATTTCTCATTTCATCATGTAGCTACATAATATTCCATTATTTGGAAATATTATAATTTCTTTAGCTTGTTGATGGAGACTTGAGTTGTTTCTAATCTTTTGCTATTACAAACAATGCAGCATTGAATAATCTTGCACATATGGCATGTTGCATGTGTGCAATTATATATGTAGGATAAATTCCAAGAAGCAGAATTGCTAGGTCAAAGGGAATATGCATTTGTAATTTTTGTAAGTATTGCCAAATTGCCCTCCATAGGGATTGTGCCAATTACACTCCCACCAGCAATATATGTGAGTGCCTGTTTCCTCACAAGCTGCACCACAGAATTTATCAGCTGTTTGGATTTTTGCCAGTCTAGTAGGTGAAAAGTGAATCTGTGTAATTTTAATTTGCATTCTCTTATGAGCGAGGTTGAACTTTTTGTGTTTAAGAACCGTGGCAGTTTTGTGAACTTCTCAGATGTATTGGATTCTTGGTCTCTTCCCCTCCCCACCCCCCATGCCTTCTCCCTCCCCGCTGCATGACTGCATTGTTGTCCGTGTCCATGAGTTCTTTTTCTTTTTTGCTCTATACCTCCACCTCCCACCCCCAGAACATTACTTTTACTTTTGAAGTCCCCTCTGTACCCTCCTTGCTCTTCTCCTACTCACAGAAGTGTCTTTAATTTTCTCTCTTCTCCTTATAGCTTTACCCCATATCTTTGTATCCCTAAACTATGTTTTTGAACTTTGTGTAAATGGAATTATGTTTTAAGCATTTGTCTGTATTTTTTTTTTCTCTCAACATTATGTCCCTGAGATTCAGCTGTGTTGACACCTATAGCTGTAGTTAATTCATTTTCATTAATGGAGATGCCCCATTATATGAGGATACTGCAATTTGTTAATACGGAAATTTGGATTATTTACAATTTTGCTGTTAAAAACCATACTGTTTATACACATTTTACATGTGCAAGAATTACCCCATGGCAGACGCTTACAAACGTTTTGACCATGAGTCACATACAATAAAAGATCCGTTTTATATCCCAACCCAGTATACACACATATAAGTATGTGTGTACCTATAGACATATACTATATGAACCAAAATTTTTATGGAAGAATACTTACCCTTACTAAGTGCAAATGTACTCCTGCATTTTTAATTCTAATCTAGTCTAATTTTCTTTTCTTTTTTTTAATTGTTGTTTGAGTATAATTGTCTCCATTTTCCTGCCACCACTTTCCCCTGTCCCACCTACCTCCTCCTCCCACTCTCAATCCTTCCTCCCTTTGGCTTTGTCCATGGGTCCTTTATGCATGTTCCTTGATGACCCTTTCCCTTCTTTTCCCCCGTTAGCCCCCTCCCCCCTGCCCTTTGGCTACAGTCAGTTTGTTCTTTATTTCAATGTTGCAGGATATATTTTGCTTGCTTGTTTGTTTTGTTGATTATGTTCCACTTACAGGTGAGATCATATGGTATTTGCCTTTCACTACCTGGCTTACTTCACTTAGCACAATGCTCTCCAGCTCCATCCATGCTGTCGTGAAGGGTAGGAGCTCCTTCTTCCTTTCTGCTGCATAGTATTCCATTGTGTAAATATGCCATAGTTTTTTGATCCAGTCATTTACTGTGGCACTTAGGTTGCTTCCAGCATTTGGCTGTAGTAAATTGTGCTACTATGAACATTGGAGTGCATAGGTTCTTTTAATTGATGTTTCGGAATTCTTAGGGTGTAATCCCAGCAGTGGAATTGCCAGGTCAAAAGGAGTTCCATTTTTAGTTTTTTTGGGAAATTCCAAACTCTTTTCCACAGTGGTTGCACCAGTCTGCATTCCCACCAACAGAGCTCTAGGGTTCCCTCTTCTCCACATCCTCACCAGTACTTGTTGTTTGTTGATTTGTTTATGATGGCCATTCTGACTGGTGTGAAGTAGTATCTCATTGTGGTTTTAATTTGCATCTCTCTGATGGTTAGTGATACTGAGCATCCTTTGAAGTGTCTCTGGACCCTGTGCATGTCCTCCTTGGAGAAGTGTCTGTTCAAGTTCTATGCCCATTTTTTAATTGGGTTGTTTGTCTTCCTGGAGTGGAGTCGTGTGAGCTCTTTATATATTTTGGAGATCAAACCTTTTTCCGAGGTATCACTGGCAAATATATTTTCCCATGTAGTTGGTTCCCTTTTCATCTTGCTGATGTTTTCCTTAGCTGTGCAGAAGCTTCTTATTTTGATGAAGTCCATTTGTTTATTCTTTATGTCCCTTGCTCTAGGGGACATATCGGTGAAAATATTTCTGGGTGGAATATCTGAGATTTTCCTGCCTGTGTTCTCCTTTAGGACTTTTATGGTGTTGCAACTTATATTTAAGTCTTTTATCCATCTTGAGTTTATTTTTATGTATGGTATAAGTCGGTGGTCGAGTTTCATTTTTTTGCATGCAGCTGTCCAGATATCCCAACACCATTTTTTAAAAATATATTTTATTGATTATGCTATTACAGTTGTCCCATTTTTTTCTCCTCCACCCTGCACTCCCCTCCCATCAGCATTCCCTCACTTAGTTCATGTCCATGGACTGTACATATAAGTTCTTTGGCTTCTCCATTTCCTATACTATTCTTAACCTCCTCCTCTCTATTTTGTACCTACGATTTATTCTTCTTATTCCCTGTGCCTTTTCCCCCATTCTCCCTCCTCCCTCTCTCCACTGGTAACCCTCCATGTGATCTCCATTCCTGTGATTCTGTTCCTGTTCTAGCTGCTTGCTTACTTTGTTTTTTTAGGTTCAGTTGTTGATAGTTGTGAGTTTGTTGTCATTTTACTGTTCATAGTTTTGATCATCTTCTTTTTCTTAGACAAGTCCCTTTAACATTTCATGTAATAAGGGCTTGGTGATGATGGAGTCCTTTAACTTTACGTTACCTGGGAAGTACTTTATCTGCCCTTCCAATCTAAATGATAACTGTGCCAGATATACTAATCTTGGATGTAGGCCCTTTTCTTTCATGACTTTGAATACTTCTTTCCAACCCCTTCTTGCCTATGAGGTTTCTTTTGAGAAATCAGCTGACAGTCTTATGGAAACTCCTTTGTAGGTAACTGTCTTCTTTTCTCTTGCTGCTTTTAAGATTTCTCTTCTTATCTTTAATCTTGGGTAATGTAATGATGATGTGCCTTGGTGCGTGCTTCCTTGGGTCCAACTTCTTTGGGACTGTCTGAGCTTCCTGGGACTTCCTGGAAGTCTGTTTCCTTCACCAGACTGGGGGAGTTCTCCTTCCTTATGTTGTCAAATAAGTTTTCAACTTCTTGCTCTTCCGCTTCTCCTTCTGGCACCTCTGTGATTCAGATGTTGGAATGTTTAAAGTTGTCCCAGAGGCTCCTCAGCCTCTCCTCAGTTTTTTGAATTCTTGTTTCGTCATTCTGTTCTGGTTGAATTTCTATTTCTTCTTCCTTCTCCAAATTGTTGACTTGAGTCCCAGTTTCCTTACCTTCGCTGTTCGTTCCCTGTATATTTTTCTTTATGTCACTTTGCTTAACCTTCACTTTTTCCTCCCTTTTGTGACCATACACAACCATTTCTGTGAGCATCCAGATTACCAGTGTTTTGAACTCTGCATCTGTTAGGCTGACTATCTCTTCATCGCTTAATTCTGTTTTTGAAGCTTTGACGTGTTCTTTTGTTTGGGCCATACTTTTTTTGTCCCCTAGCACCTCTTATGTTGTGAGGGGCGGAGCCTTAGGTATTTGCCAGGGCAGAGCAATCCACATCACAGCCTTGTGGCATTGTATATAGAGGAAGGTCAGAGAGGGAGCAGTGGCGCTAGCTTGGCTCTTGGCTGGCTTTCGGTTACTTCCCCCACTACCCACAAGCAAATTGGTCCCTTCTGGTGCTGATTCTGGGGTGGGTGGGTTTGTGTATGTTCTAGGACCCTGTGGTCTCTCAAACAAACTCTCCTGTGAGACTGGCAGTTTCTCCCACCGCCGCAACCTCCACAGGTTTTTACCAGTAGGGGTTTTGAGGCTTTCTTTTCCTGTACTGGAACCCTGGGTTGCATGGTCTCTCTCACTCCCCAGTTATTCCTCCCAGTTTATCCACATGCAAATGTGTGAGCACCTGGTCTGCCAGGCGCTGCCTTGCCTGCCCGGGTCCACCAGCTGCAGGCTTGCCATGCATCCTCTTCACCCCAGCTGCCTGTCTCCGTTTCCACCACTCCTACCAGTCTGGATGAATGTTTCTTCTTCAACTCCTTGGTTGTTGGACCTCCATGCAGTTCGATTTTCTGGCAGTTCTGGTTGTTTTTTGTTTTTAAATTTGTCATTGTCCTTCTTTTGGTTGTGTGAGGAGAAAAAGTTTATCTACCTGTGCCTCCATTTGGCTGGAAGTCTTAACTTCCAACACCATTTGTCGAAGATGCTATTTTTACTCTATTTTATGCTTTTGCCTCCTTTGTTGAATATTAATTGTAGAGACATGGGTTTATTTCTGGGCTCTCTGTTCTGTTCCACTGATCTTTGTGGCTCTTCTTATGCCAGTACCAGACTGTTTTGATTACAGTGACCTTATAATATAGTTTGATGTCAGGTATTGTGATCCCTCCTTCTTTGTTCTTCTTTCTCAAAATTGCTGCAGCTACTCAGGGTCATTTATGGTTTCATATAAATTTCTGAAATGTTTGTTCTATATCTGTGAAATATGTCATTGGTATTTTAATAGGGATTGTATTGAATCTATAAATTGCTTTGGTTGTATGGACATTTCGATGTTAATTCTTCCAGTCCATGAACACAGTATATGCTTCCATTTATTTGTGCCTTCCTTAATTTCTTTCATCAGTGTTGTGTAGTTTTCTGAGTACAGGTCTTTTACCTCCTTGGTTAGGTTTATTCTTAGGTACTTTATTTTTCTTGTTGCTATAACAAATGGGTTTTCTTTTTTCCTGATTTCTGATTCTGATATTTCATTGTTGGTGTACAAAAATGCCTTCAATTTCTGAGTACTGACTTTGTATCCCGCCATTTGCCAAATTCACTTATTAGGTCGAGTAGTTTTTTGGTGGAGTCTGTTGGGTTTTCTATGTACACTATCATGTCATCTGCAAGCAATGACAATTTTACTTCCTCCTTTCCAGTTAGGATTCCTTTAATTTCTTTTTCTTGTCTGATTGCTGTGGCTAGGAGTTCCAGTACTATGTTGAATAGAAGTGGTAAAAGCGGACACCCTTGTCTTGTTCCTGATCTTAGTGGGAAAACTTTTAGTTTTTGCCCATTGAGTATGATGTTCGCTCTAGGTTTTTCATATATGGCCTTTACTGAGGTATGTCCCCTTTACTCCCACTTTGTTGAGTGTTTTTATCATAATTGCTTGCTGTACCTTATCAAATACTTTTTCCACATCTGTTGATATGATCATGTGATTTTTGTCTTTTTGTTTATGTGATGTATTACATTTATTGATTTGCGAACATTATATCATCCTTGCATCCCTGAGAAGAACCCCACTTGATCATGGTGTATGATCTTTTAAATGTATTGCTGGATGCTGTTTGCCAATATTTTGTTGAGGATTTTAGCGTCTATGTTCATCAGCGATATTGGCCTGTAGTTTTCTTTCTTCATTGTGTCTTTATCTGGTTTTGGGATTAGGATGATGCTAGCCGCATAAAAAGAATTTTATTTTATTTTAAAAAACATTGGTCACAATTGGCTAAATTGATTTTCCGACCGTTAGTACCATGGTTTGAAATAATCTGTTCCAGAATACACGCAGATGTGTAATTACAGGGTTATAGGCTATATGTGCAGCTTCAGCCTTAGTCGATAATACCAAATCGTTTTCCAGAGTGGGTATTCCCGTTTACACTTCCTCCAGCAGTGTATTAGTGTCACACTTAGCCCATCAGGGATAATTTCTTCCAGTCTTGTAGGTGTGAATGGTATCTCCTTGTAATTTGCATTTGTATTTCTCAGATTATAATTGAGATTCAACATCTTTTATGTGGGTATTGGTTTTTCATGTTTCCTATTCTGTGAAGTACTTATTCATATCTTTTGTCCATTTTTGTTTGTCATTTTTTACCAAATTATTAAAAATGTATTTTAGATAGCAACCATTTTCTTAATGTGTTTGTATACTAATCATTCTGTTGTAAATATGTTCTCATGATTTTTGGCTTGTCTTCATTATCCTTATGTTGTTTTAAACAGAAGTTCTTATTTTTAATGTATTGAATTTATGAGTCTTTTACTTCATTATTTATATATTTTTGTGCCTTGTTGAAGTAATCCTTTTCTATCCCAGGGTCATAAAGATATTTTTCTACATTGTATTTTCAGGGTTTCTTTTTTTTAAAGACTGTATGATTTATTCTCAAAGAGAGGGGAAAGGAGGGAGAAAGACAGGGAGAGAAACATCAATGTGTGGTTGCCTCTTGCACGCCCCCAACTGGGGACCTGGCCTGCAACCCAGGTCTTGTGCCTTGACTGGGAAATGAAACAGTGATCCTTTGGTTTGCAAGCCGGTACTCAGTCCACTGACCACACCAACCAGGAATGTATTTTCAAGTTTTAGTATTTAAATAATTGATCTGGAATTGCCTTTAAAAATGTGTGGGGTAAGGTCCAATTTCTGTTTTTTTCTAGATGGTTAATCAGTTGTCTTGGCACTATTTATTGAAGTCACCTTTTCTCACTGATGTGTGGTGCCAGCTCAGCCATGTAGCACATTTCCCCTGTGTGTGCTACCGTTTCTGGGCTTCTTCAGGTTCCAAGCAACACCATACTATCCTAATTATTTCAGATGGAAAGCAATTTCTGGTATTTGGTAAATCATTTTTCTTATTCACAGTGTCTTGTGTATTCTTGACCCATTATTCTCCAATATGAATTTTGAAACTGCTTGTCAGATTTTTCAAAATTCCTATTGAGATTTTGATTAAAATTGGACTAAATTTGTAGATCAGTTTGGGAGAATTGACATGTTTACTGTTTTGAACATGATACATCTATTTAATTTTTTTCTAAAGATTTTATTTATTTTTAGAGATGGGAAGGAAGGGAGAAAGAGAGTGAGAGAAACATCAGTGTGTGGTTGTCCCTCACGCACCCTCTATTGGGGACCTGATGCACAACCCAGGCATGCACCCTCAGTGAGAGTTGAACCGGTGACCCCTTGGTTTGCAGGCTGTTGCCCAATCCACTGAGCCACACCAGCCAGGGCTCTCCATTTATTTAAATAACCTAAAATGTTTTTCAAAAAATTTTGTAATTTTTGCAATAGAAGACTTACGTTTTTTGTTAGATCGATTCACACATACTTAATATTTTTCATTCTACTCTCAATATTTTTTAAATCATAATGTCTCCTGTTTGTTGATAGTGTGTAGAAATGGTAGTTGAATCTTATACATCATTTTAATGTCAACAACCTTAGTCAACTCTTCCTAATCCTATTTTATACTTTTTTTGGTTTTCTGTGGAGCCAGTCATTTGCAGGTAATGGTAGTTTTCTCGGTAAGGCAATATATTTATTTATATACCAGGCTGGCTAAGACCTCTAATACCATGTTGAAAAGAAGTAGTCTTGGATGAGGGGGATGGGTGGAGGTGGAACAGAGTATAAGGGGGATAAATGGTAATAGAAAAAAATACAATTAAAAAATATATTTAGCTTTTAAAAAAAGAAAGAAAAGTAGTCTTGTCTACCCTGGCTGGGTGGCTCCGATGGTTGGAGTGTTGTCCCATACACCAGAAGGTTGTGGGTTCAGTCCCCCGTTAGGGCACGTACCCATGTTGCAGGTTCAGTCCACAGTTGGGGCGCATACTGGATGCACCTGATTGATGCTTCCCTCTCTCTCTTTCTCTCCCCCTGCTTTCCTCTCTCTCTAAAAATCAGTAAAACATATTCTTGGGTGAGGATTTCAAAAAACTAAAAAAAAAACGTTGTTGTCGTCTTGTCTTGTTCCTGATATTAAAAAAGAATACTTTCAGTATGTCACCATTAAGAATGATGTTTGTTGTTTGGTAGATAACTTATGTTGAATTAAGATAGATCCCTTTTATGTCTAGTTTGCAAAGATTATTATTTTTTAATCATGAATGAATGTTGACTGTACTGGGTGCTTTTTTTATGTTCATGTAGATGACTGTATTATTTTTGTCCTTTAATTCTTAATATGGTTAATTATATTAATTTATTTTCTCTGTTTAACTGACCTTGCATCTGATAAGATAAATTCAACTTTGGCCATCAGATGTCCTAGGTTTTATATGCTGCTGGATTGGCTTGCTAATATTTTCTGTAGGATCTTTGCATCTTTCATCACAAGTAAAATTGGCCTGTAATATTCTTGTCTCATACACTCAGGTTTTGATATGGAGGTTTGCTAGCCTCATAAAGTGGTTTAGGAATTGTTCTTTTTTAGTATTACTACATAATATAGGTAATAGTAACACTGTTTGTTTTTGAATGTTTGGTAGAAATTGCTAATAAAACTTATTGTCGCAGGTTGGATTACCCTGGGAAGCAGACTCTGAAATGGAGATGAGCATGCAGGAATTGATTAGAGAGTGCTTTCTAGATCAGCCTCTGTGGGGAGAAGGAAAGGAAATAGGCCTGGGGCCAGGGATGAGTTGGACAGTCGTGCTGACATGGCAGTCTGGAGCTATGATGGCCTTTCAGAATTGTCTCAAGGTGGGATAAGAGGCCAGATCTTTATATTCCTGCATCTGACCTAGCATTGGAGGCTGGCTGCCCTGAGGAGGTGTGATCTTGGGCAAGGTGATGCTGTCAGCCAGTTTAATTCCAGGAAAGGACTGGAGTCCGATAGCCAGCAGCCACCCCAGCAGCTGGGGAATACGCACGTCAGCCTTGAAGAGGGGCCCGGGCAGTGCAGCCAGCAGCCCTGCCATTCTAGCCTTTGTGCTGCTTGTGTTTGCTTGCTTCACGTAGGTCCTGGGACCACTCCTTCATGTCTGTGGTGGACTTCTTTTCTTCGGGGAAACTTATACAAGGATGATTAGTAGAATAAACTACAGTCCCCATGCCTACAACTGATCTTGAGGCCACAATTGATAATCATCTCCGTCTTCAAGTGTCCATTTTTGTCCCTTCAATCTCAGCATTTTTGCTCGACTAGGTGTATTTTATGCTATGATAGCCAGACCCTATCCCTTAGGGTCCAAGCCCCTGGGTATCTTTCAAAGCCTGTGGCTGCTTCATCTGCCCATTTACCATCAAAATTGAACAAAAGAGCAATAAAATATGCCCAAATGGATTTACTGGCCAGGCATGTTTCTTCCTGTTTTCATGCGTAACAGCAGCCATGCCTTCTTCTGATGAGAATCAATTATTCATGCCAGCATGATGATTTTTATTCCTGCCTGATGTCCCTTGGCATGAGGAGCCTGGACAGCAGCCATAGTTTAACATTCAGTGATACGTTGCTGTGTCTGCTGGTGGAAGTACTCTCCCTTTGGAAAACAAGTTCTCTAAATCCACAGAGCCCCAATTTCTAGGGATGGGAAGCATACATTCCCCAAGTAGGTCTCTGGGAGTAATGGTGAATGGGGCCACTCTTGCTTCTCTTTGATTCCTAGAATCATGATTTGTACCTTCTGGGGACATAATCCCATCTAATGGCTGTTGATTTTTAGTATATGTATTGTATCCTAGAGATGGCATCACAGACTTGCAGGTTGTCATCTCTGAGCGAGTACCTTATCTGTACCTTCAGTGGTTGCAAAATTACTCTATTTGACAGCGTTCGGGTGATGTAACCAGAGGATCCCATAGCTATATGCTGTTATCACATCTCCTTTTTATGATGTGGGTTCCTCAATCTGGTTCAGTATTCTGTGGGCTGCCACTTTAGTGTCTCAGACAGTCAGGGTGCTGGCTGAGGCATTAATAGCAGGAAAGGTACACTTACACTCAAATATGGTTGACGTGTGCCAAAACCACTTTTAGAGTGGGCAGGGTCCAGTGCATTCAACTTTGCTACCAAATGACTGGCTGGTCTCCCTAAGGGATGGTACTAAATTGCGGGTTCAGCGTTCTCTGTGGCTGTCAGCTTAAATGTCTGGCTATGGGCAGTAGTAGTATCAGCCTTGGTGAGTGGAAAATCCTGCTGTTGGGCCCATATGTAGCCTCAGCCTCTGCCACCATGACTACTCTGTTCGTGTGTCTGTTCCAGCACTGGGATGACCAGTAACAATGACTGGGTGAAGTTAAAGGAAGTCTGTGTTGGGGGTCCCCAAGACTGTTTCACTAGGAGGACTCACAGACTCAGCATGTAGTTGTAGTGATGTCTGTGATTTATTAGAGCAAAAGGATACGAAGCACAATCAAAGGGAAAAGGCGTATGGGGCGAAGTGTAGAAAAAATACAGGTGCGTACCTCTAAGAGTCCTCTCCCAGTGGAATCACACAAAACATGCCTAATTCCCACAGGATTTCTCTTGGAGGCTGGTAACATTGGCACCTTCTGCCTATCGTGTACCAAAATTCCAGAGTCCTAGAGAGAAGGCACATGGTTATGTTCAGCATAAATCGTGCACAGTTCAAGCACAGTTAGTGGGAACTCTCCTGAGGTCCAAGATCCCAAGTATCAACATATTTTAACCTCCTGATACTTCTTACGTACAAAAGAAATGAACCAAATGCATTGTGCTTCTAAGTCTGGCTATTGGGAAGATTTTCTATCACTGTTGTCTTTTAAGGCTGTTCCTGAGTGAGGCTGTAGTGTAGCCGTGGTCCATTTTCTGCTTCAACAGTGTCCAGCAGTTCTTGAATTATTGGTAGTCCCCTTTCTCAGAGTAACTTCCTTTGTCCTCCATATCGCTTAACCTCTCTTTCATATTTTCTATCTGTGTCTTTTGAGGTTATATTCTAGATGATTTTTTCAACTCCGTCTTCCAGTTCATATATTCTGTCTTCAGCTATGAAACCCATGCATTGCATTTGCAATTTTAGTCATATTTTTCATTTCTACAAGTCCCATTTTGATGTTCTAAAAACCTGCTTGCTAATTTTTTTGTTTTTATGATATTTGTGATAATTTTCTTAGAAATAGTTCAGTGAACACCCTTTTATCTACCACGTATGTTCATTAGTTACCATTTTTCCATATTTGCTTTATTTATGTTTTATTTAGCCATTTCAAAATTACAGTTCACTCCTAAATACTTTAGCTTATGTCTCCTAAGGATCGTGACATACTCTTATTCAGCCATGGTATTAGATTGCATCTTTGATAATATTCTGTAGTGTTGTTCTTGCTCTAACCCATATTTTTAATATGTTAAAATTTTTCCTTAAACTGTTATTTTATATTCTGTTCCCAATTATTATTTTAATTGTGGGGGTTTTTATATAATGCTTTCTATGTTTTATTATGATTTGAGGCTTTAACAGCTTATTTCTTACAAGCTTTTCTGCTGGAATTGAGTCACATAGGTTCATTCTGAGAGGGTTTGTTTGCTTCTGCCTCATACTTCCAGGCCAGGACAACTTTAAATTTTTGGTATGAGTCTTTCTGGTCTATCAGATAATGTGAATTTGGTATGGAAATCTTATGTGAAGATTGGCTTGTGGTTATAAGGTCTCAAGAGAAAAAGAATTTTTGGATAGGCAGGCAGTTTTCCTTATCAGCGGCAGGGCAGAGGGGCCGGTATTTCTAATTTGGTCTCACATGTAGGTCTTTGGGGTTCTAGCTTTATTGTAGGTTATGGATGGACTGCCCTGTGTATTTAGCTGCCCAAGAAAGCAGACACCTAATACCACTGTGTTTGGCAAATACTACCATTAAGGAAAAAAAATTGTGGTCTGTTTTCCTTTCTGGGTTTCCCTTTTACTTTTGGGCTTTTGTGAATTTCTTAAATACTTACCAGCCTATTGAGTCAGGTAAAATAAATGTTTTTATATTTTATCAAAATCTTTTGTTGTTTCCTGTTAGGTATGTATCCTACCATGTGGCTGAAATAAAAGTCCCTTAGTAAAATAGGGCTTTTTTGTTAATATATTGTCTTAAATGATATGGAAAAAAATACATATTATAAAAGGAAGAGAAAGATAAAGAGACAATTCAAGTGTATCATGGTTCTTGATTTCATAAAAATGTTGATTCAAAATACAATACAAGACTTCCCCTGTCCCCCTCCCCCAAAGCTTTTAATGTATACTGGAGGGAATTATAGTAGTAAATATTGGTGTGTTTTGAGTCAGTCAGACGTGGGTTTTCATCTGAGTTCTCCACTAGCTGTGTGACCTTTAATAATTTCTTTAACTTCCTAACAGTTTGATTGTCTGTAAAATGGGATTAGGGCAGGTTTGGGATCAAAGGATACAAAATGTGTAGAAGGCTCAGCCTAGTACCCGACACATAGAGTAAATGTTAGCTACTTGTAGTTTTAGTTGTTCTTTTTCCAGAAGTGATCAAGGTGCCAACACAGCGTGTTAAATGTAAAACATCTCACATTATCCATGTAATAGCATAAAATTGAATATGGGTTTGTGGGAGACACTACTATAAAGGGAAGAACAAGAAAGGCACTTCAGGGTCAGAAGATAAGGAAAACAGTATGAAGGTTGGCAGGTGACCAAAGCCAAGTTGGTCCTCTGGTTTTCCTTAGCTCTCCAAAAAAGGGATTTCTTAAGGATATTTTCCCCTCTGGCTTTTTCTTTCATGTTCTGTTCAGTTAGTTCAGGAGCATATATCGGTATATCCCCACTCCTCTGCCCCTTTGAGTCCAAGAGATCTCTACTTCCTGTGGCCCAAGGGAGCTGCCTAGGGTACTTTGGGAGAAGGAAGCATGTCCTCTTCTACCGGGACCTTGAGGGTAGTTAGGGATTTTGATTCTCACCAGTTCATCACGTGACCATTTGGTATCCTCAGAGATCTGGAAGTATCTTATTAGAAAAGAGACATAGTTGCATTCTTCTGATTAGAAAAATTTCTAATCAATAGGAATACAGAAATATATTCGTGTACCATGTAGTATCAGCACAGTTCAAAGAATATGAAGCGTTTAGACCTCTTTCCCCTTCCACTTGGTACGACTCAATCTAATTCTTGTATAACTTTTTCATTAGGCTACACTGTGGCGGAGCATCTGAAATCCGAGGGAATTGTGCAGCCCATCTCCATCTAACCTTTTACTCTTTTATTTTTCCATGCCCAAAGACAAGAACAGTGTGTCTTATTCATTGTCTTTGTGTCTTTTTCTCTTGGTACTTCTATTGTCACTTTGGTTTTTAGTAAAGGAAATTGGCTTATTTGAAACGTTTGTCTTAATCCTTCTGGAAATATCAGTTTATGGGAAGGTTAAGGCAGCTCGTTCAGGCTCCTCTCAGAGTGTTTGTTGCAATTGTCAGAAAGGAAACCCCAGGGAACCCCCAGAGCAAAGGCAGTGGCTGTGCAGAACACAGCACTCCAGATGCTTTATCAGGTGCTGTCTGGAGAGCAGAAATAATGGTCTGAAGGCGGAAATGCTGATGTCTCCGCTTTCCCAACTTAGCACAAACATCTTCTTTATCTTTGGTGGATTTTTGTGCCACGGAGGCGGCTCCAAGAAGCCTTAAATGCAAGTGCGATTGCTTCTAGAATCAGGCTTAAAAGCATGGCATTTGGGGGTTTCCTTGACTTGAACTCTTTTTTTTTTTTTTAAGGATGTGGATTCATAGCATCCACTGTCAGTGCCATTTCTCTTTCTGTGATGACTTGTTCACTATTTACATCAAAGGATTCAGGAAGTGAGAGAGGTAAACATATATAGAAAAATGAACAAACAAATAAAAGCTTTGCTGTCTTTGTCACGTAGCAAAAAAGCATGACCGTAACGTAATGGGAGCACAGCAGCTATTTGATTAAAACTTTAAGATTTTTTTCTGGAAACTTCGAAGCATGTCTGATTTCTTTTCTTCTTTAAAGAACACTGTGACATGGAGAAGTACCCTTAGAAGGCCATGGTCGCAGTGGCACTTTCGAATGCAACACCATTCCAGTAACTGGAGGTACTGGTGTGAAACACTCTCACTGCTGGTGCTTGCTCGCTCATGACCTGTTCATCCTTGGAAAGGCCCAAGAAGATGAGTTGTATATTATTTGCTTCTTGTCCCCATACAGTTTTTTTAAACCATCTTAACCATTTTTAAGTTCAGAGGTTTTACATACATCCATAATATTATGTAACTGCCATCACCACCTGTCTCCGTAACTCTTTTCATCTTGTAAAACATTGTTTCATCACTAAACGATAACTCCTCATTCTCTCCCTCCCCCCAGCCCCTGACAACCACCATTCTGCTTTCTGTCTTTATGAATTTGACTACCCCAAGTATCTCATATAAGTGAAATTATACAATATTTGTCTTTTGTGACTTACTTAACTTAGCATAATATTCTCAGGGTTCATCCATGTTGTAGGATATTGCAGAATTTCCTTTCTTTTTAAGGCTGAATAACATTTCATTGTATATATAGACCACATTTTGCTTACCCATTCATCCATTAGTGGAACTTGAGTTGCATCCATGTTTTAGTTATTGTAAATAATGCTGCTATGAACATGGGTGAGCAAATCTCTCTTCAAAACCTTGCTTTTCATTCTTTTGGCTATATATTCAGAAGAAGAATTGCTGGATCATTTGGTAATCCTATTTTTAATTTTTCAAGAAACCCTCCAATCTGTTTTCCACGGAGGCTGTACCATTCTACATTCCCACAGCAGCGCACAGAGTTTCCATTTTCTCCACGTCCTCACCAGCACTTGCTGTTTTCTGTTTTTTTGTTAGTAGTCATCCTAACGGGTGTGAGGCGGCATCTCATTGTAGTTTTGATTTCTATTTCTGTACTGATTACTAATGTTGAGCATCTTTTTATGTGCGCGTGTATATATATATATATATATATATATATATATATACACACACACACACACACACACACACACACACACACATATCTTTAAAATATCTATTCTGGTTGTTTACCCACCCATACAGTTTTATTAAAAGCAAAACAAGTAAGTTTGCAGTATGAGGAAGCAGCGATAAGCAATGAGTAAGACCTCAGACTCTGTAGTTAGCTCCAGGTTGGCATTACACCTTCACTAGCGGTGTGATCTTGGGTGAGTTCCTTCGTTTCTCCAGGCTTCCATTTCATCTGTAAAATGGGGAGCATAGCTGAATCTATCTGATTACCTTGTTTGGGCATTAGATAAACTAATATTATGGATGTCAAATATATGACATAGTATTTGACCTATAAGAAGTATTTTAAAATATTAGCCACTGTATTGTTGGATTCATGACCCAGTCATAAATAACACCTTTTGTATTGAGATTGTCTTCCTATTTTGATAGAAATACAGTTTGTTCCATTTTTGAGAATTTTCCGCTGTTTTTCTGTGGTACTTACTGTCTCAGTCACTGTAATATTAATTCCATAGGTGAAACCATATGGAATTACAGTTTTTGTGGGTCATAAACAATCAAACATCAGTAGCTTCATGGAATCCAATGTAATACAAACTATTCGAGTGTTTAATATATGCTAGAATGCCTGTTATGCTATTTCATTCATTCTTCCAGCTCCCCTACAGAGTATATATTATTTTCCCCATTTTGGGATGGAGAAACTGAGGCTTAGAGAGGTGAAACGCTTGCCCGAGTTAACACGACTAGTAAGTAGTGAAGCCAGAATTCAAACCCAGGTCTGCTGAATCCAAAGCTCCATTCGTTTTCTTCCCAATTTCTACTACACGAACAGTCTCAGAGACATTCCTCCCCTATTTTTGTGTCTAAAAGGGGTGAAAGTAAGAGCAACTACACTATTTCTTCTTAGTTGCTGATGATTAGAGTTTTCCTCAATGCTGTGGGCATAATGTGGCAGTTCTGTACTCATGTACTTTTTGTGCTTTTGTCCCTCTTTTTCGTATTTGAAACACAGAACGTGCAGTGTTGACTGTAGTCACCTTGACTTTCAAAAAAGGCACTGCAGAGTGAAAATAGGTAACCTAGGCTCTGCCTTCAACCCATTTCACATGGCCATCATCATCTCCCCCATTTCTTGATCATCTGTCTGTGCAGGGAAGGTGCTAGGTGCAATGTCCATTTTATCTCAATGTCCCTATAATTAGAGAGAGTAGGGGCTAAAATCCTTTACAGAGCGGAAGGAAACTGAGGCTAAATGGAACTAGATGATTTAGCTAAGGGCACAAGACTCTTCTAGTCTGTCTTGCTTCGGGGTCCAGGTCTTTTCTACTACACCCTGTTTACTGCTCCGATCATTAGGTGCTCACAGAGGGCCAATGAGGACAGCTTGGTCTCCCGAACAGTCGACAGCTTTGGCGTGTGCTGTCCCTGCTGGGTTTTCCCCTTTCTTTTCCTATTTGCTTTCCCTTTTGCTCTTTCTTTTCTTTTTCTTCCTCCTTTTTTTCTCCCTCCATTTCCCTCCCTCTGCCATACCCCCTGTTCTGTCTCCCTCTTTCTTTTTTCTTTTCCTAAACATACCTAATGAAGTTTAAATACCAAGACTAGGAAACTACTTATTGTATTTTCTGAAGGAAATTGGATTCTTTTGATATTCCCATTTGATTTTTTTTCCTGGTACTAAAAATTATCTCTAAGTTTAATTTGCTTTCAGAAGAATTGCCATCTTTTAAAAATATGCTACCAAAACAAGTTAGATTGAATTCCTGTCAGTTTCAAAAAAGAGTGACCTCTCACTTTGAATGGAGTCTTTGAAATAATAGGATTTGGAAGTAATTGCTTAATATCTGAGTTCAAGATAATGACAACATGTTTGAGGTCTAAGGAAAGCCTATTTGACCTAGTACCCTATTTATTCCTAACCTAGATAACTAAAACCAGCTTTCTTATTCACAGTAACTGTGTTGATGAAACCTCTTCCGTTTGCAGCTGGAGGTTGCACGTTATTCCTTTGTTGTTCCATTGTTTCCTTTAGGGTGAGGGAGAATAATTAAGGAGAACATCTTTTCCGAGCAGCTGGAATCAAATTCCAGCTGACTGCAGCACCTGTGAAGATGGCACCTCTGCCTCTGGGTGGCAGGGTGGGATGCCAGCCGTGGAGCCTGCGACAATGGGCTCCAAAGTGCAGAGACGCGGCCATGCTGCACCACTTGTGAGCTTCAGATGGCAGTAATACCAGTGAATGCAAATGTCTGTTTTAGACTAATTAGAGGAATGATTTGTGAAACGGTGGCTATTTATTTAATTAATCACCAGCACAAAGCCATAAAACCCCTATTTTAAAAATCCCTGTTAGTTTGCCATGTGGTTAATAGATCGGGGCACATTAAAAAGTGACATGGTGATGTATTATTAAAAATGTTCCACCTAAGCTTTTAGGGGAAGAAACGGAAGCTGTCTGCTTTCAGATGCTCCAGTATAACCTGCCAGGATTTGACCTGTCTGAGGTTTTAATATTTGTAAAGGCATTTATCTTCTGAGTAGCATCTTCATTAGGGCACCACCTCTTGGAATATTTCAAAATACAAAAATGTTTGTATAATAATTTTTAAAATTGTATTAAAGTTAATTTTGTTACCTTTTCTCTTAATGAAGAACTATTTTCCCATTGAATTATGCTGTGTTTACTAAACATCATAGTATCTATTATAACACAGGTTATTCTTTTCCATTTTGGGGTAAGGGAGTCATTTAATTAACTAAATAATGAATGCAATAATGTTTTTGTTGCAGTTGTCAGAATTGCATTTTGTCCTGCTCTTACAACTTTTTATTGAATGGGCACAGGGATAATTGCTATACTTGCTCAGCCTCATCCCAGGTGAATTGTCATTTTTGGATAGTAAGAATAAAGATAGAATTGACTTGTTCAGGAGATGACACTGGCATTAAAAATGAGAAGAAATAACTAAGATTGCAACAAATGATAATGGTTTTTACACAGATTTGTAGTTGTGTTTCAGTATACATAAATGTGTATCTGTGCAGGCCATGGTGCATTTTAATAATATTTGAAGCTAAATTGGTATGTCCATGATTCACTCTTTGTTTAAAAAAAAAAAAAAAAAGAATTGATTCTAAATAGTCAATGTTCCTGCTAAGGAATGTGCCTCCCCCGCCCAAATTTAAGATCATGTATGAAAATGTTTTGCTCAGGTGGATGCTTATAAGGAAATTGTCCAGCTCTTAGGATTGTGTTTCTCTGCTGTGTAGTATAATTACCTGCTCTGTTAGAAGGGGAGCGGAATAAAACATGAGTATGTTAATGCAGCCTGGAGCTGACGTGGTGGTGATGATTACAATGCAGATAAAGCATTTCTCATAGCTGCCGCTGCCTACTGGAGCCTTTGAAACATCTGGGCCTTTAATTGAAAAATAGTGTGGTGCTGTGCAAGGCAGGCATGCTAAGTGAAGTCACTAATTTAGAGTACAAAAATATAATTGATAAAGTGTTTTATTTACATTGTATTTAAATATTCATACTTTGTTATGCTTTGTGTAACAGGGAATTACTGGGTTAAATTTTCATGAACATAGACAGTTTAAATGAGATAAATTAAGTGAAAATGTTAATGGAATTTTACACTGGAACCAGAACACAGTTTACTCTAGGCGGGTGTGTACTTTTGTATCTATTGGGGCCTTTTAGGGAAGCAAATAAGTTAGGTCTTAGTCTTTGGGTTTTGTGTTTTAGAAGAACTAATCATCAGTTGGTAAGAAACATCACTACATTTCATTCTTGTTATTACTATCATATCTTGTTATTTAGTTAAAAAAAAAAGTAAAATGTTTCTTGGCATAATGGTAAATGACTCTAATGGTAACATTATCTCCCAATAAACCAAAACCTTCCCACCTCTGCTGGGAGGGTGGGGGCAGGTTATCAGAGCCTGCCCAGGAGAGCAGAAGAGCTGGTGAAGGGCGTGCAATTAACCTTTGTCCTGCATTCGCAGCAGGGGAACTGACCTAGCAGCCTTCCGAGGAAATCCAATTTAATTTAAAATGAATTTGAAAAGACAAATTAGCCATATCTATTTTAATAAGATAAAATCCCGATTCTCCCTATGTCTGGTTTAGTTAGGACCTCGGAGGAGATTGGGCTAAGACTCAGGATGAACAGGAGGGAAATCATGCCAGGGGGCTGAGCAAAAACCCAGGAGACTCTGGTACCCAAGTGACTTGTCAGTTTCTGCAAGTGAGCTGCTCTCTTGCTGCCTGTTTCCTCAGAGGGTTGCAGCCTGAGATGGGCCTTTGTCTGGCTCAGACCTTTGGCTTTCGTTGGAGCTTGATGCTACGTTGTTGTCATACACTGCTTGCTTGTCTCTCCAAGGACCAAATTGTTATTTTCCTCTTTTGTCATTATCAAAGCGCATTTGGGTACTGCCACCTGGGTAGCCACATTTAGTAACAGATTCACCTCACAATTACTGATGAGACTCTTATTCCAACAGTAGGGATTCTCTTGGGCCCTTGATTTGGTACTTGACCACTCTTTTTGAAAACTGAAGCAGAGGGCTCTGCCTACCCTTCAAGGAGCTGCTGCTTCCTTGTGTTTTTACCTCTGAAACATAATGAGGGTTTACTGAACCCCTTCAAGACCAAGGAAATCTGAAATACTTTGCTTTCTCCCTGTATGCAGTGGCAACTGCTCCTGGAAGCAGTTACCCCAATGTCACCCTTAGATACCAGTGGTTCCTGCTGCCAAGTGCATGTGACAGAAGAGGCTGTAAGGAGAGGAGCAGCTGAGATCCGGAAGGATGCTTCTGACCAAGACTCCCAGTTCTGAAACAATAGCTGTAACATGACCTTTCCTAGAGATGTAGCCCAAGACTGGATTCACTGAGAGGGTAGGGTTTGACACCTGTATTGGAATCTTGATCCCTCCCTAGTTGAGGGATTTGGAGCAGAGCCTACTTAATGAACTTTCTCAGCTTAAAAGGGAGTGAGTAATCCTCATAGGACTGTTGGGCATACTAAATTAGATAATGTGCCGAAGAGTACCTGGACCCTGGTAGGTGCCCAATAAATGGCAGCCAGCAGTTGTGACTTGCGAGCTTCAGAGAGAGTTTTGGTGTGAACACAAAGGGCTGCAGTCAGAGGACTTTGCTCTTCGTGCCTGGTCTCACCTACCAAAGTTGTCAGCCTGTAGCTGGCTGATTTTACTTTGTATTGCTAGGCTGATTACTTAACTGAATAGTGTGACGTGCAGAGAGCTTTTTATTTTTTAAAGTACTTAGTACTGTCATTTTTTTCCAATGGATCCTGTTTTCTTCTCAGTTTTAAAAGTAAAATTTTCTACCACTTACTACTTTTTTTTTCTTTCAGTGTACCTGGGAGACATTTGGGATAAAGGCCTAATGGTCATATTTTTTGGACTGCTTCTTAATTGTAAATTTTGCATTTAGTTAGAAGTGATTCTTACTAACAGGAAGTATTGTTCCAGATAAATAGTACTTTAGCTCTTCTTTATCTTGCTGCCATTTATATTTCAACAAGCATTTGCAAACTGTTAAATGGAAACTTTCTTGATAGGCCCTTTGCAGTTGTATTGTTTTCATAGTTTAAAAAAAAACAAACCACTATATTCTATTGCGGACAAGTATCTTTCTCTGTCACCAGAGGTGTATGTTCTTTGTGTGGCCTTTTCCTGTCCAGAATAACACCTATTCCAGTTATTTTACATGTGCATTTTAAGGATGAAAGTGAATGTCATAATTGGAGAAATGTAAAGCTATTTATTTCCATTTTGTCTGATGTTTTTACATTGTTTGCTAGGAGGTGCGTCAGAGACTTGAATTAATTATAATTACTGTAGAGACATACACTGATTGAGCAAAGAAAGTAGTAAGCCCATTTGTGCCAAGGCTATCTAATTAAATTCTAACTTTGGGTAAGCTGGATGTGCATGAAAGATTAATTTTAAGAGGTTTTTAGGACTTACTAAATAATGATTCAGTAGAATTTTTAAATTATATCATTAAGGAACATTGAATCTTAAAGTGATAAAACAGTCATGAATCTACTACTGTATAGAAATTTGTAGGTTTTTAAAAATTGTTCAGAATCAAGGACCTAGAATATAATTTTTAAGGTGTATATTAACATTTAAAATTTTTGTTAATATCAACTGAAACCCTGCAAGAAATGAATATGATATATGCACCTGAATTACTTCCTTCAATATTTATACAGTTTTATATTCTCAAAATACTTCATTATGTCTGGAATTAAATTGTCCTTGGGGTAGTTGGAGGGCTATACCAAATTTTCCATATAATTTAGGAGGATGATAATGGCTGTACTGTAACCTTTTCTAGAGATACATCATCTAGTAATGGAGCCAAGTATACAGCCTCCATTGAGTTTTAATTTTAAAAGTTGATATTAAATCTTAAAAAGACTCATTATATTATGATAATTGATAGAGTTTAAAACATGTAATTCTTCTTTATGGTTTAAAAAAACCTATTTTTACTTTTAAAGCATATTGATTTTATTATATAAATGATTTAATAATGAAGAAGTACCTATAGTTACCCTAGGTGGTGGGGCTTAGTTCATGCAAATTACCTTTCCCTGATATTATCATCATTATAGAAGCCATTGTTTGTATAATTAAATGCAAAGTGCTGTGTAACATTGATGATCTAAAGAATCCCACAATAGCTATGAAAATTCAAAATGGATACTTTACATCGATTATGCTTGAAGATGGCTGGATTGTACTTCAATGAAAGCACCTCCTGGTACCTGCTGTAACCATCCTGAGGCTGGGTGAACGGAGAATGCCATGGCTCTTCTCTCTTAATGATTGAGATAGAGACCTTTCCCTAGTGCCTCAGCTTCTCAACTTCATTATTATCCAAAGGGACATTTTGTCCAAAGATCTGCCTGGCCTGAGCAACCGCTTAAGTAAAAATAATAGGAAGTAATTGACATTTGTATAACAGCGCGCAGTTCACGGAGCATTTTAAAGCGCTTTATTTTTACTTTATATGCCCTGTCATTCTTTTGAGGTGATGGTCTCATCTTTGATTTATGGCTGAGAAAATTGACTTTTAGAGAGGTTATGGGCTTGCCCAAGATTACACAGCTAAAGACTGGCAGGGCCAAGGGCCAGACAGGCTCTGTAGACTCCGCAACGAGGTCCGTAGCAAGTATAACCCATGATGGTGAAAAGTGACAGTGTCAGGAACCACTTTCTGAATTTAAGACTTTGAGAAAATGGTTGTTATTCCTGATACAGTATGGGCAGGCTTTCATTTCTTTTCCCTCAACCCACACTCCCTTTTGTAAAATGTCTTGCTTGTATTTGAACATGAATGATTACTGGTTTTTAAAGTTGATATCTTGTAACAAAAAAAAAATTATTTGAGGCCATTACTCAAACTTCATTTGATAACAATTAGATTGTTTAAACCAATAGCTCTAGGCATTTAATATTTTCCCAAAAGTGGAAGAAAACAAAATGTGGAAGACATCAAAATGTGGAGGATTTATTTTAAATGGAGAAAACTTTCTTACCTGAGAGCAACAACTCCCTTTCTTGTTTTGGGTCCAGAACTATAGATTTACATTTACCATAGGTGTTATAGAAAGAAAAATTATGAAAACCACTAGCGTAAGCAAGACTAATGGAAATGATATTTTCTATGCTGTATTGTACTCTTGAAAGGACTTTATAGTCTTGGCTTATTCCAGGGGTGCTTAGTAACTGATTATTTTGTCCGAGGGTCTCGTCTATATGAAGGGATGTCTGGACGTTGAGATACGTTAGTTCTAATTTCCTGAGGACCAGAGCTAAGATCAGTGGGTAAAGTCAGCCGAGAGGGTAATATGTAGTGGATTGGCCAAAAAGTTTGTTACGTTCTTTCCATAAAACAAAAGACATTTTTCATTTTCACTAATAACTTTATTGCTTTGGATATTTTGAGTATGTCGGCTGTCTCCCACTTTTGGCTTCTAGTGGGTAGAGACCAGGGGCGCTACCAAACATCTTCAATGCACAAGACAGCCCCCACAGCAAAGAATTATTTGGCCAAAATGTCAGCGGTACCAAGAAACTTCTCAAACCATTTCTCACACATTGTTCGGTCAGAGCTCCTTCTCCATACACTGCATGAATCTTGTTTTGCATTTAAGTTTCATTTTTACCTTTCTTGAAATAATAAAGCATAATACGTTGAAGATGTTTCAGTATTAAATTGGCTGCACAAAAATTCACCAATTTTGATGTTTTTTTTTAATTGCACGCTAATATGCCAACTGTCACAATACAACCTAAGAAAATTGTTTTGGATGAAGTTAAAAACAACTAAGCACTACTAGAGCCATCCTACAGAAAAAACGTAACGAACTTTTTGGCCAACCCAGTACCTCAATGGAAAGAAACTCATGTTAGACATCAGACTGTTTGCCTAAAGATGGAAGCAAAGGGTTGGCTTCAGAAGGTAGCAGGACTGCATCAGTGGAGATGTTCAGGAGAGATTTGTAGCATAGCCATTTGAGGAAACTGTTTTAAAGGGGGCGACTCTTAAAATTCCCTGCAGTTTTCCAAGTATAAAAATGACAGTGGAGTTTTTCTTTTAAACCTATGAATGTAAATAAGTAGGAAAAAGTAGGAGAAAAAAAAAGGAAGCCTGCTAAACAAAAGATTTTTATTTATTTATTTTTTAGAGAGAGGGAAGGAGAGGCAGAAACACCAAAGGGAAGCAGAAACATCAGTCAGTTGCCTCTTGTATGCACCCCGACTGGGAACAGAACCTACAACCCAGGCATGTGTCCTGACCAAGAATTGAACCCGCAACCTTTTGTTTTGCGGGATGACGCCTAACCAACTGAGCCACACTGGGCAGACACAACAAACATTTCTTGAGTATTTACTGTGGACTAGTGATAAAAATGCTCTACGTGCATTATCTCATTTAATCCTTTAAAAAAGCTATAAGGAGTTACTTTTGTAATCCACTATTTTCATCAGAAATAGTGACTCAGAAGTTAAATAAACTTGTCCAAAGCACACACAGTAAGAGGCATTGCTGAGAATTGAACCCAGGTCTTTCTGATGTTACAACTTAGGCTTTTCACTGCCACACTGCACTACCTCACTGACTCCTATTAATGTAATAAGAATCCTGGAGGTACCCGGGTCGGAACTTGATCTTGTTAAAGAATGAGTGACAGTTGATGTTCTTAATAATAAAAGCTTAATGGAACCAAGGTTGGCAATTCAGAGGAAATTAATGAGATTTTGTCAATTTTATTTTAAACTTAACTTGTCAGAAAATACTGTGTCCAGTGACAAACTGTAGAAATGTTTTTGACAAATTAACTTGACTACAGGTGCCAGATCAGGGAAATGTTAATTTAATAACCTTTAAGCGCTCCAGATTTATTGAGGGTTAAGATAGCACTACAAAGCCAAGGCCCTAGCTCTGAATGGATGTCATAGAATTTTATACAAAATCTATTCGTAAGTTCAGTGCTACCATTTGGAATGCAAAAAAGTGAGATTTTTCTCCAAGCCCATAAAGCTAACATTTATTGAGAGCTAACATTTATTGAAAGCAAAATCCAAACTGGTGTTTGGATTTTTTCCCTCCTCATGTAGATTCTCTTTTTCTCTCATAGTCTGTTAAACCTAGCTTAGACCAGATTTCGGCCAGGTTTCATTTGAAATCACTCTAATCAAATGAAATTCCTTATTCATCATCGGAGTAGTGTAGATACCATGTTATTAAAGACTAGATCATTGGTAGAATACAGACTATTGTTCCTTGTTGGGGGAGTTGGGGAGGAAAGGTACTGGCAGAGTGGAGCTGCAGCCATTCCTTTAAGAGAATTTTAACTTTTGAAGGCTACAAATAACCCTTTTATCAATTTGCATCATTACATTGTCTGGATACACTGATTTATTTATTTCTGCATTAAAATTACATATAATGATCTGCTTGTGCAGTTGTGACTAATGAAATAATGTTGCCTGTTTTTTGTCTCTTTAATTGCAGAACCCAAGCTGTCTATCCATTCTCTGTTTCTTCCCCTTGACAGAGAAATTGAACACTTAGCAACAGTTTTGAGATCTGATATTCGATTTATTACTGGCAAACCTTGATCTTAAGTAACACTGCTAACTGAGCCTTCTGTTCTTAAGACTCAATTTAGCCAGCTCACTTGACATGGTTGTTTCTTAAGATTATTTTGAACTTAATAGCATTATTATTCTTCCGGCATCCCCTCTTTTGGAAACTGTCAGTTGCATAATTTTGAATTTAACTTTATGATAAGCAGCAAAATGCGTATTATTTTAATTAATGGGATCAAACAGGAAAAAATCTAGTATAGGTATAATATTTTATTTCACCAGGTTAAAATTCTTCAGATTTTTCCCTGGCTGGTATGGCTCCGTTGGTTGGAGTGTTGTTCTGAAACCGAAAGGTAGCAGGTTCAATTCCTGGTCAGGGCACATGCCTAAGTTGTGGTTTTGATCCCCCAGTCCAGGCATGTCTGGAAGACAGACGATCGATGTTTCTCTCTCATATCGATGTTTCTCACCTGTGTTTCTCTCTCTCCCTTCTGCTGTCTCTAAAAGCAATGAAAAAAAAAATGTCCTTGGGTAAGGATAAAAAAAATCTGCATATTTTAATTCCATACATGTTCACATTCTAGATATTAGGAGTTACTTAAATTTTTAAAGTTTTTACATTTTTTGAGCTAATTGGACGAGCTGTGGTTCATAATAATTGATGTTTCATGATTGGTTTAAAAACAGTTTCCCAAAGAGTAAACTTTTACAGTATATAAATCACAAGCCACAAAGCATTCATACTCTTTGATTCCATAATCTACTCCTAGGAAAGAATGCCCATTTATATAAGGAGGTTTATGAGAATATTATTCATAATAGTGAAATACTAGAAACAGGATATATATTTCACAATTGTGAAATACTAGAAACTGGGGAATAGGTTGATAGTATCACTACATGCTATAATATAATGCAGGTGTTTAAAATCGTATTTAAAAGAATATTGTTCATTCATTCTATTGGTATGTACATTTTTTAAATCAGTGACTATGTACCAGGCACTTTATACACATCTTAATTGCTCTTTCCAGCAAGGAAATGGAGGTTCCGAGAGGTACAGTTTGTTGGCCTAATGTCTAAGGTGTAGCAGTTAAGAAGTGGCAGAGCCTGGATTCAAACCTGAATCTGGCTGACCCCAAATCTGTGCTCTTAACTATTGCTCCACATACTTTAGTAATGGTATTTTGGGACCAGACTGTGAAGAGCATTAACTGCCATGCTAAGGAGTTGGAATGCGAACTTGGGGGGAAGCCATCATGTATTTCCAAGAGCTGGTGGTTGGTATGGCCAGTGATTTGAGAAAAATCATATGGGTAGCACTGAGGCATCTGAAAAGAGGAGAGATTTTAGAAGTGGGGGTAGTAGGGAGACTGCCGCAGTGGCCTCAGAGATGATGAAGCTTGAACCGGGGTAGTAGCAGAGAGGAGGAAGATCTGAGGGACATTTTAGAGGCATTTGGATGCAGATGAGACAAAAAGAGGAATTAAATTTCCTAGATTGAGTGCCAGAGCAGGTGGGGAAAACCATCAGTGAGGTGGAGCATTGAATGAGAGGTGAGCCAATGAAGAAGATAGATCTTGGACACATTGAATTTGAGATGTGGCTGCATTTGCAGAACCATCAAGTAAGTCATGGAGAGGCCCTGCAGTACGAACTCTGGAGTCTAATTGCTCTTCAGGAATTGCATTTGTTTGAGGAATAATTTTGCTGCAGGGAGTACTCCTCCCCACCAAAACCGGAATTTGAGGTATTCCCTGCTTAGGGGCTACTCCTGGAGAGTGTTGTTCAAATCCAAGTTTGTCAGCTCTTTGTGGATTTATTGCTTTTTATTTTTCTTTGATAAAAATTACTTAACCTGCTATAGGAAGGTGTCTGAGTGACATATTCAACTTATTTTTTTCAACAGCCTGTCACAGCACCTGGCACATAGTATATTCTTAATAAATCTTGCTGGATGCCTTAACAAAGATTACATTTTCAAAATTGATCTTCTCTTTCTCTTACCTAACACTTTTAAGCCCTCTGGTAGGTTTCTTTTTTCTTTTTTCCTAACTTTTTTTGTTCATAATTCTAATATTTACTATTTTGTTTCTAAGTATAAAAATAATACATTCTCATTATAGAAAATGCAGATGAATATAAAGCAGAACACTAAAATCACTCAGTTCCATGTCTCAGAAGAACTATTCACTTTTTGCATATCGCTATAGTAGGTATTTAAGTACAGTAAGCATATTTCCTTGGGTTAATGGGTCTATTGGATGGAAGGGCAAATTTTTTTTGTATAGGAGGGAGTCCTTTGCCAACCCCTTTAGTCTGTGTGAGCCTCTGAGTTCACATTTCCCCTCTTGAAGTTTTTTATTACATTATACAATCAACATAGACCTTCAGCATGTGTTGAATTTGATGAGTGTCTGAATTGTGCCTCACTTTGTCTTTACAGCTCCACATGGTGTTTCAGTGGGTGTTTGTTGAAGGAATGAGTGACTGAAAAGTTGGTGCTAAACCAGTTTTCCCTATCTCTGTGTTGACCGTTTGTGCTTGAATTATGCCTCTGTTTCCTAATTCCATGTTGTGGAAACATAAATTGCCATGCAGTGAAACTGTATATGATCTTTATTTATTTATTGCTAGTTGCTTTTTAATAGTTGGTGTTGGGTCTTTGGAATACTGCTTGCTTTGATGTGTAATGAATACTTTTAATCCTTTGGTCGTCTTATTCTTCTTTAATAAGTTAATTACTTTCTATTATGTTGATGGATTGTTTTATGTTTTAGATGATTTCCTAAATATTGCAACACGGGGACTATTAGATAGAGCTAACTGCCACCACCTTGAGTTTTTCAGAAGAGGCTCCTTATTAAAAAATACATAGTTTCAGTGTTTGTGCAAAGCAGTTGTTCCTGTCATCAGTGCCTCAAGATGGAATTAGAAGTCTAAAAAGATAAAGAGTTTATTCATTTAATAAGTATCTACCATATTTATTCTCATAGCTGTCCCCACAGTTGCTATTTCACTATGAAATAAAGAGGATAAAGGGATTTGTAGGAGTATCATATCTTAACAATGGTGCTCTTAGTCAACCTAAAATACCAAAGGTTTCTGATGTCCCAACCTCCTAACAGTTCTCCTTGGCCAGCTCCTCAGAACTGGCTCCTCCTGTAGGAAACTGCTTTAGGCAGCACTTTTGGTTCGTTGTGAGAAGAGGAAGGAGATGATTTCCAAGCCCTTGAAAGTGGGAATTGATTTCATTTAGAATAACTATAGGGAAGGAAGGCATTGGTGTTGAAAAGTAGGAGCTTTGGAGTCAAACAGACATGGGTTTGAATTCTACCTCTTCCACCTTGGTTATGGGTAGAAGACTGTAGCCTTATAAGCCTTAGTCTTCTTATCTATAATGTGAGAGTAATAATAGAACCCTATCTTATAGTGATTGTGAGAATTAAATGAGATGTTAGGCTGACATGTAGCAGAATTGATTTAACAGTTAGCTGTAAATGCCAGTTCTTGTTATTCTTGTTATAATAATATTATTTTTAAAGTATATGTTATTGATTATGCTATTACAATTGTCCCATTTTTTTTCTCACCTTTATTTCCCCCTGCCGGGCACACCCCCCCCCACCCCCCCGCGCTTCCACCAGCATTTTCCCCCCTTAGCTCGTGTCCTTGGGTCATACATATAAGTTCTTTGGTTTCCCCATTTGCTATACTATTCTTAACCTTTTCCTGTCTATTTTGTATCTACCATTTATTCTTCTTACTCCCTATACCTTTTCCTCCATTCTCCCTCCTCCCCCTCCCCACTGATAACCCTCCATATGATCTCCATTTCTGTGATTCTGTTTCTGTTCTAGTTGTTTGCTTAGTTCTTGTTTTTGCTTTTTAGGTTCAGTCGTTGATAGTAGTGAGTTTGTTGTCATTTTACTGTTCATAGTTTTGATCTTCTTCTTTTTTTTAGATAAGCCCCTTTAGCATTTCATATAATAAGGGCTTGGTGATGATGAACTGATTTAACTTATCTGGGAAGCACTTTATCTATCCTTCCATTCTAAATGATTGCTTTGCTGGGTAGAGTATTCTTGGATGTAGTTCCTGACCTTTCATGACTTTGAATGCTTCTTTCTAGCCCTTTCTTGCCTGTAAGGTTTCTTTTGAGAAATCAGCTGAGAGACTTATGGGAACTCCTTTGTAGGTAAATGTCTCCTTTTCTCTTGCTGCTTTTAAGATTCTCTCCTTATCTTTAATCTTGGGTAATGTAATGATGATGTGCCTTGGTGTGTGCTTCCTTGGGAAGTTGTGTCCTACTTCTTTGGGACTCTCTGAGCTTCCTGGGGCTTCCTGGGGCTTCCTGGAAGTCTTGTTTCCTTCACCAGATTGGGGAAGTTATCTTTTCAAATAAATTTTTAGTTTCTTGCTCTTCCTCTTCTCCTCTGGCACCCCTGTGATTTCGGATGTTAGAACATTTAAAGTTGTCCTAGAGGCTCCTAAACCTCTCCTTTTTTTTGAATTCTTGTTTCTTCATTGTGTTCTGGTTGGATGTTTATTTCTTCCTTCTGCTCCAAATGTTGATTTGAGTCCTGGTTCCCTTCCCTTCACTGTTGTTTCCCTGTGTATTTTTCTTTATTTCTCTTTGCATAGCCTTCACTTTTTCCTCTATTTTGCAACCATACTCAACCATTTCTGTGAGCATCCAGATTACCAGTGTTTTGAACTCTGCATCTGATAGGTTGGCTATCTCTTCATTGCTTAGTTGTAGTTTTTTGAAATTCTGACCTATTCTTTTATTTGGGCCATATTTCTTTGTCTCGGTGCACCTGTTATATTGTAAGGGGCGGAGCCTTAGGAGTTCACCAGGGCAGGACAACCCACATACCTGTGATATGGCCCTGTCTGTGGGGGAGGGGTCAGAGAGGGAACAATGCTGCTTGCTCAGCTCTCGCCCCACTTTCAGTCACTTCCCCCGCTACCTACAAGCAAATTGGGCCCTTCTGGTGCTGCTTCCTGAGTGGGTGGGTTTGTGTACATTCTAGGACCCCATGGGTCTCTACCACAAACTCTCCTGCGAGGCTGGGAGTTTCTCCCACTGTCACAACTCCCACAGGTGTCTACAGCCAGAGGCTTTGAGGCTTTCTTTTACTGCGCTGGAACCCTGGATTACGTGGTCTTTCTCACTCCCCTCTTGTTTCTCCCAGTTTATGCACACATAAATGTGGGACCACCAGCTGCCGCCTTGCCCGCCTGGTCCTCCAGCCATCACCTTGCTGCGTGTCCTCTCCGCCCCCGCTGCCTATCTCCACCCCTCCTACCCATCTGGATGAATGTTTCTTCTTTAGCTCCTTGGTTGTCGGACTTCCATACAGTTTGGTTTCCTGACAACTCTGGGTGGTTTTTGTTTTTAAATTTGTTGTTCTTCTGGTTGTGCAAGGAGGCAAAGTGTATCTACCTACACCTCCATCTAATAACTATTATTATTATTAGGGCTCCTGTAGGGATCCATCTTTGGTCTCATGTGACCATGTAATAGGTTTGAGTAGTCAAAGTGGGTCTGATTTTAAAACTTAGGCCCTTTCTAGTATACTGCTCAGCATTTCTAAAGCACTTTACAGTTTGTGAAGCACATTCACGTTTGTCATCTCATTAAATCTTCCTGTTTTAAGATACTGTGATTCCTGTAGTCCCTCAGCTCTAGTTCTTCAGAAGGAGGAGAGGGAATAAACAGAAACAGAAGGAAGAATAATGACAATTAACTGGGCTGCGTCTGAAAAGGAGGTTGAGGAGAGTGATAAAAGGGCCATACACCCACTCCAGAAAGCTTGCCTTTGTTTTAATTTTAACCCTTTGACTGCCCGACAAGGTCAAACACTTGCTGTTTAGAGATGCTTTTACTAGTCATTGGAGTTATTATTTCCAAGCAGAAAAACATTCATGGGTGTGAGTGCATGCACGTGTATGTGCACATAAGAGAGAACGAGATGGAGCAGGAGCATTATGTAGGAGGACTTTTTTATTATTTGCTTCATAACACAGAGACAACTCAGTAAAAAAAAATAATAATAATGGGTCTAATATTAGATGCTGGGTTATAAGAGATGTGGAATTTCTCTTAAAATGTTGTTAAACTGACTTTACGTATTTCCTTACCTTAGTTCTGATTTTTTTGCCCTAGAATGATAAAATTATAGTGTTAAAGATGGAACCCCTTGATTGTTCAAGTCCCTCCATTTCCATCCACCACAGGAAACAGACCCATGGAGGAAGGGCAAGAAGGGTGGATAGAGGAAACTAACATTTATTGAGTTCCTACCTTTTGTTCCTGATAGTCATTTAAGTTACTTATGCATTCATTTTGTGGCTCAACAGATTCTTTTTCTTTTGGAGAGCCTTCTCTGCAAGGCACAGTGCTATAGGTGCTGGTGGAAATCATACTCCTCACAGGATCCCAAGGAAAGCATTCCAGGGACCCATACATAGAGGAAATTGTGGCATGGTATGACTTATTCTACCCCCAGGCTTCCCGTGTCCCATCTCCATCTGTCCTGCCATGGAAAAAGTCCAGCCTTGTCTTCATCAAGGTCCAGACTAAAGGCCAATGTCCAAAGATTCTGTGCCATTGTTCTGGCATCAGCAGTGTCAGCCCCACTCCAGGTAGTGTAGTGCTGTTCCTGGCGGAGGCCCACTGCTGTGCCGCTGTACCCAGGCTCTTGCTTGGAGCCTGTGTTTGGAGCCTGCTTGACTTGGGAAGGACCAGGTGCTTTTTCAAAGTAACAGATCAACTTTCTAAGCTTTCACGGGCTTGCACTAGGTCTGGCCTTTCACCCAAACTCTTCTTTCCCAGGCTAGACTGAGAAGCCTCTGTGGTTACTATCTTGGCTCCATTGCTCATATACTTACCTCCTTCTTTTTATTGTTCTGTCCCTTCTCCCAGTGATCTGTGACTTCCTAGGGAAGCAAGCAGGCTTATGCTCCCTAGTTTATCATGTTTAATAATGTCTGATTCCCTTTGTGCCCCCCTTCATTAATAACTAGCTAACTACCTACGCTAACACCCTCTTGGAGCTCAGGGGCTACTGGGTAAGGTATTCACCAAAGATGTATATAAATAAACACATAATATGAAGTTATTAAATACTATGAAGAAAATAAATGGGATATATGTGAGAATAACTGTGGACAGGGATTCTTTTTATAGGATTACCAGTGGAGGTTTCTTTGAGGAGATGATATATCATCTGAGCCTCAAAAAGTAATAATAACAAAAATAATAATCCTCACAAGAGTCCTCTTATAGATAGGTTCTGTCATTATCATCATTTTACATATGAGGAAATGGAAGAACAGAGAGATTAAGTAACCTGCCGCAGGCTGCACATTAGAGGATACAAAACTCATGAGAAAGAGCCTTCTAGACATAGGGAATAGCACCTCCCACGGTCTTGAAAGTGGAGAAGAAGGCAGGGTACATACACATATGTCCAGAGAACTTCTAGAAGGACAGTGTAGCTGAAGCATGATGAGCAGGTGGTGGAGTGGCACTAGAGGATATTGGAAAGGTAGACGGCAGTCAGCTCACGAGTTAAAGGTTGGCCTTTAACAAGACGAGTGACACTCTGGTGTAAGGCTGGGGGAGAAGGGGAGCAGGGGAATAAATCCAGGTAAGTTTATAAATTTAATAATGGGAGGATAACAGAGTTCCTTTATGAAAGTTATTTTCTCAATGAAAAATAATGTTTCTCACTTGCTGGCACTTAACAGGAGTGAAGAACAAGAACTGAAGGACCAGGGGTATCGTAGGAAGTTTAAAAGCCAGAGTGTGTAGTAGGGATCTTGGGTAGGGTGCAGTTTGCATCGAGAAATGTAATAGGCTTGTTCTACAATGCTGAGTGTCTATTTGAGGTTTATTATCATGAATTTAAAGTAAAATCAACCTGTTACATGAGTTTTCTCCAATGATCTTTAGTTGGGGAATTCAGATGGTTGGGTTCATCCAAGTTTGGTGTTCTACCAGTTGAGTCTAATGGAGGGAAAGAGTGTTAAAACTGTATTTGCAAAGGACTGATTATAATAATGGGTCACAAAATCTGGAGGGTGGTGTTGGGAAATAAGGGGGACTGATAGATAATTAAAAGATGGCGGGTCGGTAGATTGTAGGTTGAAGAATTTGAGGGACTACCTGAATAAATGAGGTGAAAGTATATTCAGTGAATGGATATTCTGAGATTTTAGAGTTGGTGCACATCTCTGGTGTATCCACTGTGATTGAGGAGGAGAGGGTGGAAAGGTACTGAGGATGACATGGAAATGTACTGGGGATGACATGGTCTGTGTATTGAGACACTGGGGTATTGGACAGATTATTCCTTTAGATGAAATTGCCAAGACCGATGACAGAAGTTGGGGTGGGAAAGAAGACCATGAGGCAAGAGTTCAGTCAGGCCTTCAGTGAGTGAGGAGAATGACTGGAAAGTTGATGGATAACAGAAACAAAGGAGGAAGAGAGAGGATGGTGTAGTTGGATGGCTGGGGTCTTGAAAGAACAGGGATTTTTGCAAGAAAGGGGAAATAATAGTTTGGAAGTCATGGGGACAAGAGTACCTACCTACTCTACCTCCTGGCCTTGAGGATTTAGAGTGAAAAAGAAGAAAGCAAAATAGTCTTCCAGTCAGCAGAAGAAGCAATATTCTTAATGACCAGCAGGTTTCAACTACAGCGGTGGAGGGAATGTTTTTTAAAAAGAATGATGATTTATGGAAGTTTGCTGATTAGTGCTGGAGTTCCAGAGGGGAGTGGAAGGTTTGGGAGGGAGGAGTGGTAGGTGTATAGGAGGGATTGGCAGTGTAGTGTGGTGGTTGGGGCAAAAAGGGAAGACCAGGGGCGCTCGAACTTCAGTGCAGGTCATGGAAGTAAACAGATGTCCGCGTACTGGAATTAGCCCCTGGTAGTCTCTGAGACAACAAGCCCTTTGTTCCAGTGCTACAGGCCTACATGCTTCTTCAGAGAGTGTGGCAGCTTTCCATGCAGCTTTTTCCAAGGTCTCAAGAAGTGAGATGACAATTTTCAGGGAGGGTGGCTGATGCCAAGGTCTAATGGTGACTTTTCCAAGGTCACACTGAGTAAGTAGCAAAGCAAGTCTCCTGCTTCTAAACATCAGGTCTTCTCGCCACTCTCATTTGTTTGTTTTAATTGTAGCGCTCATTTACCTTACCGCCGGCAGAACTGGATCCATCAGACCATTAGAAAATGAAAATTAAAGAAATAAAAACCCTTAAAACTAGACAGTGTTTCCCCTTTAGGACCTTTCCAGGCTCAAAAGCAGGTCCGTGCAGAAAGGATGAGAAATGGCTGTGTGCATACAGGCCCCGGAGAGCAGTCATTGTGGCCCAGTGGGACCTGCATGACTGTGACTGTGTGCTTTATTTACCCTCATGCATGTGTTCTGTCCACAGGGTCATGTAGGCACAACAGCCACCAAGAAGATTGATGTCTACCTCCCTCTACAGTCGAGCCAGGACAGACTGCTGCCAATGACTGTGGTGACAATGGCCAGCGCCAGAGTGCAGGACCTGATCGGGCTCATCTGTTGGCAGTACACAAGCGAAGGACGGGAGCCGAAGCTCAAGTAATCCTTCCTCATTCTGGCTGCTCTAGTTTCTGGCTGTCTGTCGGCCACCATACTGCATTCCGGGCCCAGCCAGTCTTTCTAGGCATTGGCCTGAGAACCAAACAGCCGCACTAACCCAGGTCACATTGCTCACCAGATTTTGGGTCAGTGTATCTCAGGCTTATCTCAGAGAATCTGCTTGTAAATAAACTGATTAGTTTGTGAATCCAGACACAAGGAAATGCATTTTAGCAGTTTCTAAAACCTTTCATGAGGTTTGCTGATAAAAGTGGCATGGGAGTTAGTGGGAGGGAACTAATGTTTATTGAGTACCTACCATGAGCTGGGCACCATGCTGGGCATTTCGTACCTGATTTCTCGTTGAATTCTCCTCGCTCTGTATGAGGTGAGCTTTATGATCCTCATTCTGCATAGAATTGTTACTTGCTGCAGTTACACCAGTGGGAGATGGCAGAGTCAGGATCTGATTCCTGGTCTGTTCAATGCCAAGGTTTTTTGCATTATTTCCTTTGGTCTGAGTTAGTTTTCTTTGTTGCCAGTCAGTGGCTCAATTTTTCTCTCAATCACTAGACCCTATTCCTCATTAAACAATTATTTTTAAAATGTAGTGCTTGAAAGTAGAGCCTCTATGCTTGTACATCATAACTTGAACTTGAAAGTGCTTTGCTTCATTGGTTCTCTCTACTTAAATTTCATATCTGACAGGCATCCTCTTCTAGTTTTAGCTGTTCCTCCCAGCCATAGTGTTTCGGAATGAGCAAACTGTGGTGGATTCCTTCATTTTGGGAATGCATTCTCATGCAGACTTCCTCTTTTCACATTTTCAGGATTAGAATGGTCTGGTCTACTATCAGTTGCTTGGTTTTCTTTTTCTCTTTTAGATACATTATGTTTGCACTTAAAATATCCTTTCAACTTCTTATTGACATTTCCTTTACTGTGACTGAATAAATTGTGGATATAAAGATAATCGTTATTGCTCCAATGGCAATTGAAAGCCTTTTTAACCAAGATACCACCTAGACTCAGAAAAGGGTCATCAGCAGCTCTGCTCAAGGCTGAGCTATGGTTGTCCCTCTTCAGCATGAAGTGGAAACAAGAAAACAGGAAAGGGACTTACAGTGCTAATGACTTTATATGTGTTGTCTGAGTTAATCCTTAAAACATTGCTTAGTGCAGTAACTGAAGCTAAGAGAGGCAAAGGAACTTACCCAGGGCTACACAGCTAATAACAGAGACAGAAGTGCACGGGGACAGACATTTACAAAGGAGGAAACTGAAACTTTGATAGGCTAAGTAACTCTTCTAAATCATACAGTAAGCGATAGAACTGGTATTTAAACCCAGGAGCTTCTGACTCTAGAGTCCTAGTTCTTCGCTATTATGTTATACTCTCTACCATAGGTGATATGAAAACAGGTTTTAAATCCATGCTTACTACAGGCACTGTGCTAAATCTGGAAATATAGACATGCAAAGGATAGTTCATACCATTGAGGAGCTTATTTTCTAAGGTAAATAGGCAATAATAATATTGTACAATCCATTAGCAAGTAAAATTAGGTTCTATGAGAAGATCTGACCCCATATTTGGTGGTGAGAGTAGAGTCATAAAAAGCAGCCTTAAGTGACATCTGAATGGAAACCTGAAGGAGAAGTAAGAAAATGTGATACAGCTCTGACTAGTGTTGCTCATTGGGTTGGGCATCATCCCATAAACAAGAAGGTCACCGGTTCGATTCCTGGTCAGGGCACATGTCTAGGCTACAGGCCAGGTGCCCAGTTGGAGGTATGAGAGAAGCAACTAATAGATGTTTCTCTATACACCTATGTTTCTCTCTCTTTTTTTTCTCCCTCCCTTCCCCTCTCTCTAAAAATAAATAAAAATCTTTTATAAAAAATGTGATGCAAGGAGGTTGAGAGGGTTTTCTAAACAGGGAAATCATTGCTTCTGGTTATTTTGACCCTTTAAATTCATGCTTTAAATTCTATATTCTGCTCCAGATACATAGTGATGATAATTGAAATATGTTATTGACATAGTTGTGCTTAATAACAAGATAAACATCCTGGTGGGCTAGGAACAGAACAAAGTACAGAAGTAGGCAGTGTGTGCTGAGAGTCGATTCTTTTAGGGCATTACTGTGAACATGGTGTGAATGAGTTTTACCAGTATGTGAAAAACAGATTTTTCTTAGGCTTCAGGGCAGCTAGGCCAGGGCTTGAGGTGGTCAGCAGCCCCAACCATCACTTCTGGGTAGAGAATGGTCTCATCCATCTACCCCTGTGCCGTACACATAGCTGTGATTTTCTAAGTATACCATAATGTTAAAAAAAAAAAAAAAATTGGAAACACTGCTTGAGAATGTGTGGACCATGGGAACCTCACACCTGGATGGGGATCAGAGGAAGTCTCACTGTTGGAAACTAGGAGCTAGGGTGGAACATTCCTACCTGTGAAAAGAAACAACACAGCTAACTCAGCCTGTGACTTGTTTAAACTTGTGTTTCTGGCAGGGACATAGGGGTAGCAGTAGGACCAGAACCCAGCCATGAAGTGACTGGGCTTATGGTAGCCCTGGTGTTACCAAAGCATAGGAACCCTGCACAGCCAGAGTAAGACCTGGCTCTCGACTAGAGACCTCTGCTCAGACAAGGATGGAAGAGGGTGGCAATGTCTATAAAAGCGTTGGACGGGGAGTGGTGAGAGAGGAAGGGAGGAGAAAAATAAAGTGTTTTTTATTTAAAATGAGCTAGCAAATTAAATTCCAAAGCAAATGAGTATAACTAGTACTAAGAAAGAAATACAGTAATCAGAAGAATTCACTCCCAACAAAATGTAATAAGGCAATCTGAAAATTAATTTCAAATAAATATATTTAAAATTATCAGAGAGATAAAGGAATACCATCCATGGTAGACTTTTAGGAAATTGCGAAACAAATGAGCACATGAGAATCAAGAGGTGGATTTAGAAAAGAGCCAATTAAAAGTACTGGAAATATAAAATGCAACTATTAAAGTTTTAAAAAAGTATGGGATAAACTCTAGATGGGCACAGTTAAAGAGGGAATGAGTTGAAAGATAGCACTAATGAATTATACCTAGGATGTAACGCAGAGATAAAGAGATACAAAGAATGAAAAATTAGTAAGTTAAGAGACATGGAGGAAAGATTGAAAGCCTCCCATTTGTGAAGCAAAGAATGGAGGGAACAGCAGGAAACAATATTTGGAGAGCTAATGCCAGAGACTGTCCTAGAATTGAATACAGATATGGATGAGTCTTCATATTAAAAGTACATGCAAATTAAATGAAAGGATAACCTTTTTAAGAAATTGGGCTGGAGCAATTGGACATGCATAAGCCAAAAAACCTCATACCTAAACCTCATACCATGTATAAAATTAACTCAAAATTAATTGTGATTTGCATGTAAAGTGTAAAACTATAAAACCTTTAGTAGAAAACAGGAGAAAATCTTTGGGATGGAGGTCTAGATGAAGAGTTTTTATATACATGACACTAAAAGGATGATCCATAATGTAAAAAAAGAAGATAAATTGGACTTCATCAAAATTAAATATTTTCATTGTACAAAAGAACCTTACTTCCTTCCCAGCCCAAAAGCTGTCAGGCAACAGCCATTCTGCTTTGTCCTTTTCCGTGGGGCAGAGTCTTCATCTCCACCTCATCAAGGGGGATAGAGGTTGTGGGAGGGAATGGGCCAATGGCAATGCATCACACAGTAGAATTTAAGGGAAAAATGTCAATAGGGATATTTTGGTAAACTACATAAAGAAAAGGAATAGCCCACCCAGATAATACAATAGTTCTGTGTATGTATTTAAAAACATAGTCTCAAGATATTTCACGGGGGTTATAAAGAGGCATTGACTGGCACTGGCTGGTGTGGCTCAGTTGGTTGCTTTGTCTCATGACCCAAAGGTTGCGGGTTCAATTCCCAGCCAGAGCACATTCCTAGATTGTGGGCGCAGTCGCTGTCTGGCCAGGTACAATCCCAGCTCATCAATGTTTCTCTAAAAATCAATGGGGAAAAGAATGTCTTTGGGTAAGGATAAAAAAAAAATTTTTTTTTTAAGAGGAATTGACTGATCCACAGTCACAATGGGAAATTTCAATACATTCCCATCAGAAAGTGGTAAATAAAGCAGGGGAGAAATTAGTAAGGAAAAGGAAGAGTCAGCCAGTTTAATTAGCAATTCAGAACCCTCCAAATAGAGACTATTTCTTATATTAGTTTGTAAGCCTCTGAATTGAATACATCTTATTAAGATTTTTATTCTTGGGGAGTAGGATCGAGGGTGGGGGAAAGAGGGAGTGGTGGTGGGGAAATGGACAAAACTGTACTCGAACAACAGTAAAAAGAAAAAAGGAAAACAAGGTTTTTATTCCTGAAGTATATCTAGTTTGTTAACATTTTCAAATAGTTGCTCTGTAACTATGTTTTTAATCACAGAATTACATTGAATTTAAATGAACCATCATCTTTTAAAATTTTTTACAATTCTTACGTGACAGTAGATTTCTCCAATCTGTTTGGTATAAGACAATCTATAAAATAAATCCCTGGGATCTCTTCGTATCAGACAGTATAGTGGAAAGTGTTTTCTTTCAAATTTATATATACTTAAGTGTTGAAGTAGGTCCTTATTTGATCTTCTGCAGTGGGTTTGCCCTTTGGAAGATCTCTTCATTCACAGGAGGCCAAATTGCTAGATGCATGGGAAACAATTCTTCTGATTTCATTCTGGTTGTCAAGAAAACCATTTATTTAAGAATATTGTCCTTGCCTTGACTGGTGTGGCTCAGTGGATTGAGCAGACCTGTGAACGGAAAGGTCGCTAGTTCAGTTCCCAGTCAGAGCACATGCCTGGGTTGTGGGCCAGGTCCCTGGTTGAGGGCGGATGAGAGGCAGCCAGTTGATGTTTCTCTTTCACATCAATGTTTCTCCCTATCTATCTCCCTCCCTTCCCCTCTCTCTGAAAGTAAATAAATAAAATCTTTTTTTTTTTAAAGAAAGGAATATTGTTCTTTTGTCTCTGTGCCTTGAAAACTGTTTATGGTAGTAGGAATGGAGACTTTAGCTGGAATTCTTGACTTCCTTTGTTAACTCTTGATCAGAATTGCGATGTGATATATAAGCTGACTTCCTGCTTATTTTGTTGCAGTGATTTTAGGGGGAATTAAAATCTATCTGGAAGAAACTAAAGTCATTTCAGTCTCTAGGTAGTTGAATTTTTTAATTTAGACTTTATTGTATAGATTCATGTTTATTGAATTTTGATCAGAAAATATAGCCTATAAAATTTCTGCTTAGAGATTTATTTATATTTTGCAGCTTACCATACAATAAATTTGTATAAATATCTCATGGATTCTGGAAAAATTATTCTGTATTGGTTACAGAATTTAGTATATACTTATTACATCAATATCTTTAATTACTATTATGTTTTTACATGTTTTGACTATTTCATCTGTGGGCAATTGAGAGAGATGGATTAAAGTTTCCATTTTCTTATGTGTTTCTGTCATATTCTCCTGAAATTTCAACAGTTTCCATTTTATATATTTCATTGCACAAAAAGATTCATGCATTTCATATCTTTATTCCGAGCTGTGCTTTTTCAACATAAAACAGCCCAGTTGTTTTATTTTTGTATTGTGTCCTGCCTTTTTCTTTGCTTTATTTCAGTACTGTTAGCTTTCCCCCCCTGTTCTTCTTTGCACTGGTCTAATGTAATGTATCTTTTAAAAGCGTTTTACCTTTGCCTTTTTGGTTTAGAGGTTTTTCTTTTTTGACCCTATCTAAATCAACTTCTTTTCATAGGGAAGTTCATCTCACTAATATTTATTGTAACCAATGATATGTTGATTTCATGCCAGTCGACCTGTTTTAAGCTTTGTTTTTTATTTATTTTTTTCTTTTTTACTTCAATTTATTTGTAATTCTGAGGCTGGTTACCTATAAGATTTTAAAACATTTTTTAATAGACTTTATTTTTAAGAATAGTTTTAGGTTTATAGAAAAGAATTGCATGGAAAGTATAGAGTTCCCACATATCACCTTCTTGCCTCTCATTTTTACTTCTTATTAACATTTTGTATTAGCGTGGCACACTTCTTACAATCTGTGAACCTGCGATACATTGTCATTAACTGAAGTCAGTCATTTTACATCAGAGTGCGCTCTTTGTATTGCACAGTTCTGAAGACTGTATCATGTAAAGTGGTTTCACTGCCGCAATAATGAAGTGTACTCCATCCCCATCCCACCCCCTCATCTCTAGCAGCCACTCATCTTTTTATTGTCCCTATAGTTTTTCATTTTCCACAGTGTCAGCTAGTTAGAATCATAGTATTTATGGCCTTTTCAGGCCGGCTTCTTTCACTTAGCAATATGCATTTAAGGTCCCTTTATGTCTTCATGGCTTCATAGCTCATTTCTTTATATTGCTGAATAATATTCCATTGTATGGATGTACTACAGTTTGTTTTTCCATTCACCTATTGAAGGACATCTTGACTGATTCCAGTTTGTGGGATTCATCAGTAAAGCTGCTATAAACTTTCATGTGCAGGTTTTTGTGTAGATACAAGTTTTCCATTCATTTGCCAGTACCTAGGAGTGCAGTTGCTGGATTGTATGGTAAGACTATGTTTAGCTTTCTAAGAAACTGCCAAACCATCTTCCAAAATACATAGTTATACCATTTGCATTTCTATCAACAATACAAGAGAATTCTTGCTCCATGTTCTGACGAGCACTTGGCTGTCTAACTGTTTTGGATTTTAGCTATTCTAATAGGTGGGCAGTGGTGACTTGTTGTTTTAATTCGCAGTTTCCTAGTGAGATGATGTTGAGCATCTTTTTATATGCTTGATATCTCATATATATTTGCTACTTTCAGCACTCTCTCTTCCGGCTAGCCACATTTCAAGTGCTCAGTAGCCACATGTTGGCAAATGCAGCTCTAGAGTATCTAAAGACATGGTAAAACCATGCAACGGAGTTCACTATAGATCCACTTCATTAAAACATAACCTCAACTATCTAGAGCCCTTGGGAAACTTGGCGGGTTTTGCACATAGGTGAGAGTTTATCTTATTCAGTATAAAATTTTCTTAATTATAACAGTTTTTCATAGAAAGCCCTCTAAAATGTGTTAACATTTTCCTCTGCTTCTTAATCAGCATGTAACATAGTGATTGAGAGTGTGGGATTCAAAACCACAGTCCTGGTTTGAATTCTGATGTTAACGCCGATCAGGGTGATTTTTGCATGAATTACTTGAGCCCCATGTGTGTTCCACTTTTCTTGTATAAAATGAGAATAGAAACTTTCTATATGGTAGTTATGAAAATTTAAAAAAGAAAATACATGACAAGAGCTCAGTAAATGTTCATTTCTGTTTTTGCTAAATACTGTAACTATAACTAGCTATTACTACAAACAGAACTAGTAGTAATCGTCAACAGTAGCATAATTTAACCCCTTCCTGATGACTCAGGTAACTCTCCTTTGCCACTAAAGTATATGGGAATGTTTGACCTTACATTATGTTTTCCTGACAACTTTGCTATTTGAGTTCTTTATACTTCTTGATGCGCCCCCTACCCCGTTTGGGGTTTTTTTTGTCTGTTTTGTTTTGTTTTGTTTTTTTACTATCTGTCTACCCACCTCTCTCTACTCTTCTCCCATTTCTAGGTTTCTGTTTCTAATCTATATTCCTTAGGGCCATCATCGAGAACTATTTATCGAAATAATACAGCCTAACAGGCCCTTCCCACTCTGACATCCAACTGTGCTCCTGTGCGTCCTAACACATCACATTCTTTAACTGGCAGCTTTACAATGCTGATACCATGTCTGCTTTTGCTGTTTCCTTAGTCAGAAATGCCTTTCTCACTCTTTTGATATCCTGCTTAATCTCGAAGGCTTAACTCTTCAGTCATTTCTTCATTCAGCAAATGTTTACAGAGTTCCAGGCCCTAAGTATTGAAGATAAAATGGAGAACAATAAAAATGTGATTGCCCCACTCAAAAAATTTACAGTTTTGTGGGGAAAAAGAAACAATCAAATGTATCACACTTTGTTCCTGGCTCATTTCACTTACCATTTATATACAGTAAATATTTATTGAGTGTTTACTGTATACCAGGCACTTTGCTGAGTATACACTGGTGAATGGAACCAGATGTGGGCTCCCCATCATGGATTCCACAGTTTAGTAAGGAAAATGGGCAGAAAATTCAAATAATTAAACCAAATAATGTTCTTAAAAACTGAGCTAAGCACTCTAAGGTAAAGGAATGCTGATTTTGAGAGTCTAGCCTGGGAACTGAGTCAGGGAGAAATTCCTCAAGAAAGTGATACCTGAGGCTTCTGGAGGGTAAAGTCTTGGCAGATGGAACCACGTGGCAGAGATGCTGTGGCAGAAGGAAGCATGTTGTAGTCAGGAAACTAAAGAAGGTCAGTGTGGCTGGAGCACAAAGAAGGGAAGAGAAAATGGAATGGGATGAGACGTGAGGTGGACAGGGCCCACGGCGGAGATTGAGAGAAATGGGCAGATTCTGGAAATATTTAAGAGGTAAAAATTCACATGACTTAGGAATGAATTAGATGTGGGAAGTGTGGAAGAGGAGAGGTGTCAAAGATTCTGACTTGCACAACTCAGTGTCTTGCCCTCCCTTCACTGAGATAGGGAGCATCGGAAGGTGGTGTTTTATTTGTGTGTTTGGTGTATGAAGGGGAGTAGGAGGGGCAGTCTGAGTTTGGTCTTCTGCCTATTAATTTGAGATGGCTTTGCTATATCTAAGAGAAGTTTTCAAAGTCATTTATATTTGCATGTTTGGAGTTTAGAGAAGAGAGATGTGAGCTAGAAATGTGAATTTAGGAGTCATCACATAGAAGCCTCCAGCATAGATGAATGAGGAGATAAAGGTCCAAGACTGGACACTGAAAAACTGCGGATGATGGTGCTGAAGTAGGGTATCTTAGAGAAAAAGTACGTGCAGGGTGGGGTGAATAGAGTTCAATTTTGGATGTAATGAAAGTTGAGATTGTTTCAGAGATGGATCTAAGTCCAGGAATCTTATGGGCAATAGGAGAGGTACAAGTTTGGAGGCTGAACCATATCTGTTTTATTGGTTTGTGTTCCCCAGTCCATAACACAGTGCTTATATTAATACATGCAGATGTTCAACAAATAATTGTGGAATGAATGAGAGAACATGGGAACATTCAAAAACCTGGACTGAAATTCTCTACCCTTGACATTTCTGGGAGGCCTTTCTCCAGGTGTCTGCTAAGACGAACTTCTGACTGTGTACAAACCTTTATTCATTAAAATTCACTGAGTTATATGTTCACGACTTGGTGATACATTTATTCAAGTGATAGATGAAGGTTTGGAGGAAGTTATTGCAGACACTTTGTTCATTGAGCTGGACAGAAAGATTGCCCATTATCAACATTTCCCAAGTGCCAGAGTCAGCACACTACTAGGTAATGAATTGGTAGATCAAACGCAGTAGAGTACCTGCTGTGTGTTATGCTTCATGCCAAGTATTTTAAGTGTATTATTATATTCCTTATAACAGCTTTATAAGTCATAGATAGTAACAGTAGAGAAATTGAGGCTCATGAAGTTAAACAACTGGTCAAGGGCATATATTTAGCAAGTGGGAAAGTCAGGATTTGAATCCAGATCCGACTCCATTTCCCTTGCTCTTAACTACCACACCGTACAAAGAAATAAGACTCTTCTCATGGTGATAGCACCAGGGATATTATAGACATTTGAGATTTTCCTCCCTCCCCACATCCCTCCATTTTTTTATTTTTAAAATCACATATTCAGCAAGCGTTTACACATCATCTATACCATCCCAGGCACTATGATAGGTAGTGGGTATACAAACTGTCATAAAGCCAAGTTCATGGCCACAAGATTCAGGCCAGTGAATGATTCAGACACCAAATTACACAGTTTCAGTTTCATTGTCATTGAGTCTTGCTATGATAGTGGACAACCAGAATGCTGTAAGGAGGTAGAGACGAGTTTTCCTAGTTCTGCTTGAAGATGGAGGCCTGGGTTGAGTAGAGATATCAGGGAAGACTTCCCATTAGAATGAATGCTTGAACTAAATCTCAAAAGATAACCACATAGACTAGGAAGAGGAGGTGTCTGGCCCAAGAGACCTGTACAGTGATGGGAGCTGGCCCTGAGATCTGATCAGGGCACTGCAAGCAGTTGGTGTGACTGGAACGGGAGGAGATGGGGTTGGAAAGCAGGGCAGAGTGCAATAGAAGGCCTTATGGAAAGTAGTGCTTTTAATGGCTCTTTTGTTTTTATTCTAAACGAAAGGAAAGGTTTTAAGCAGGGGGGTGACAGTATCACAATTGTGTTTTTGAAAGATTCCTCTGCTAGTGGGACTGAGGGTGAATGTTTACAGGATAAATTTGTAAAAACTTAGTGAGTTTCTGAAACTTAGAATTCTGCCAGCTGAATTTGTCTGAAGAATCTTTCTAGTTCAGGGCAATACAAAAGAGGACTTTCCAGAAATACCAGAAATTATGGAATTGGCAAACAAGGATGTTAAAACAGCTATTATAAATATGCTCTGTATGTTCAAGATGGTAAGGAAAACTTGAACATAGAGAGGAAAGAAGTAGATTTTTTTAAAACCCAAAGGGAACTCCTAGAGATGAAAAATACAGTATCTGAAATGAAAACTATACTAAGTGAGATTAACAGCAGATTAGACACTGCAAAAGAAGAAATCAATGAACTTGAAGACATAGCGATAGAAACTATCAAAAATGGGGCTCAGAACAATATGAAGGTGTTGCTTCTACTTAGAAATTAGTGGGTATTTTCTCCCTAGAACTTTTTTTTTACCGGAAAATTTAGACTTAACTATTCCTGTGTGAGGCTGATGTGGCTTGACAAACATTATGATAGTTTTCTTTATTGGTTTTTACTTTCCATTTATGAGAGTTTTATTTAGATAAAAGGAAATCTTCACAGTCTTAAAAATCTTTTCTCTGACTTCAAAGAGATGAACTTCTGAGTTGCAACCCTCGGGAGCTTTCTTTCTCTTGCTAATGCCTGACACACTCTTAATATTGATTCTGTCATCAGAATAAACAGCAGAGCCCAAGTAATGAGAGTTCTGGACATTTCAGAATCATACACTCATTTATTTTTCATTTAAAAAAACAATAAACATCCATCTGTCTGGACATCACACTTAAGTGTGTTTTGCATTTTCCGAAATGAGTGAATTTTTATGAGTTATAAATTGAACATGTCAGATCATGTTTGATAGAAATCTGGGATGTTTCCTGGAATGCTCCTGAATTTTCATATATGAATTAAGTACCATTTATATGTGGGCTACAGGCTTCTGTCTCTTCATAAAAGCCATACTGGTCTTTGAACATAAAGTGAATAAATTTTTCTGGTGAAAAATTTTAGACTTGTCTGATAAAATATGAATAAGTGAAATTCAGTATATTATATTTATTAAAGCTTTGGTGCTATATATCTTCAGCCCGCAAACAGCCTCTTTTTGGCAACAGGCTCCATTTTGCATCCATTCATTGTTCAAACTTCCATTCCTTTCACAAGCTTCACGGTCTATGGGGGTCTGCTCCTTGCACATCCACCTAACTCTGAAATTACGCCTCTTCCTATGGATCCAGTTGTCCTGTACTTGTTCCTGAGTCTCTCGATGATTTCTCCCTGTCTGGTAGTGACTCACAAACAGGACTTTCAGGTTTCTCTGTCTCATGCTATCTACCATGCTTCTGTTAGATAGTTAATTCTGCTTCCGTGTAATCAGAAGCTTAAGAATAGTGGAAAAACCTTGGCAAAATGAGAATACTTCATACCAGGCACTGTGCAGTGAATGAAGTCATTTAATTCTTACAAGACCCGTATGTAGTGGGTATGGTTATTTTGTCTAATTACAGAACTTGGTAGAGAAACTACCACATTTAGGAATCGGATATAGGTGAGGCAGGCCATGCTCAGAGTCTCTAGAACAGGCGATTCTTTCCGTGCAGTGGGTTAGAGATCTCCCACTCTTCTTCGTACTCTTCCATGTTTCTAAATTTTCTACAAGAAGCATGTATCAAAAAATAAGTTAAATATTTTATAAAAAGAAGTGAAAGGCTTCATATCATGGAATATCTGAAAAGTAAAGATATTTAGAAAGAAAAAAGTGCTCATTGCTTAAATGCAAATATAACCTTTGTAAACTTTTTGGTACCTTTCCTATTAGTTTTTTTATATGTATATAATTCAGTGTTTTTACATAATTGTAATAATTTCGGTGGGTTTTTCCCTTCCATGATAAAGTGAGATGTCAGTACTCATTCTTACCTTTTTCTAGGCCTTCTTCTCCCCTTGTCTTGAATTTCAATCTCTGGCACATGTGCATTGCCTAGAAAGCCCTACGTGGTTAACAGATATCAATGTGGCAAGCAAGAAAAAGAAAAAGAAAAACTTATACCCTGCTGGGTAGCCCACTTGGTTAGAGCATTGTCTCGACACACCAAGGTTGCAGGTTTACTCTCCGGTCAGGGCACATACCGGAAGCAACCAATGAATGCGTGAATAAGCGGGACAACAAGTTGATGTTTCTCTCTGTCTCCCCCTCTCTCTGCCCCTTCCTATCTCTCTCTAAAATCAATTTTTTAAAAAAGAAAAAAGCGTATTCTCCTTTTCCCATTAAAACGCACATTTTTAATAATAACCTTTATGGTTTTTTTATAGGTAGAGTGATTCAGTCTACACGTGCATATATTCATTCATTCAACAAGTATTTATTAAGCACTTTCTAAATGCCAACCATTTACTCTTCAGCAAGGATGCAGAGACAATAGAAGGATCTTGCTCTGTAGCGCATAGATGCATAAATAAGAAAATGAGCAATGCGATAGAGTTATATGCAAAAGTATTAACCAAGTTCTGTGAGACCACACAGGAGAATCACTTTTGCAAATCATTGTCCTAGAAAAATCAAGGAAAGCTTTTTATAGATTAGAAATGGAGTACAGAGCTATTTGGTCACACAGCTGGTAATGGTTGAGTTAGCACTAAAACCAGATCTGACTGCAAAACCTGTCATCATTCCACTGAACTATGTCATAAGGAGACGCCCTTGTTTTCACTGTTTTGTAAGTTCCAGATGTCTATATTTGGGAAATTCCTGAGTCAGGGTCCACAGCTACCCCTTTATCTCTCCCTACTTCAGAATGCCACCAACTCCTGATTCGATCAAAGAGTAATGAAACAGAAGCAAAGAGGCCTGAGTTCTCTAGAACCATCTTTGCCCCTATTGAACTGGGTGATTATGGGCATGTTACTCCTCTTTTTTAGGCACCTATTTTCCATCTGTAAAAACAAGGATGTTGAAATAAATCTTTCTAAGCTTCTAATTTTTTGTGAACAATGTGTCATGGTTTCCTCCTTCTTTTCCAAGTATGTAGCATTTCCATCGGAACACGTCGTGGCTTTGGCAGAGAGATAGGTGGGGTGGGAGGGTATGTGTGTCAAGAATGAGGGTTCTTGACCACCTGGGTTTGAATCTCCGCTCTGTCATTTACATGCTGTTTAATCTTGAGCAAACCACTTAACCTCATTGAACCTCAGTTTTCTATTTTGTAAAATAGACATAATAATAAGTGACTAAGGTGATAGGAAGATTCAGTGAGCTAATGTGTCTGAACCACTTGGCCCAGTGTCTGGCACATAGTGCTCAATAAATGTAGCTAATGATACTAACAGTTACTGTACTAGTACTGATTTGGAGTCCTGAAGCAATTTCAGAAGTCAAAATACCACAGTAGCTTCTTCTATTAATCCTTCCTTTTTAAAGGCACAACAAAGAAACTAATATGTCCATGCACAGAATATGGAATTTTAGTCATTTTCTTCTTCAGCGTTTAATTAAGAGTTTTTAGGGTGTGGAGCACTATTTGCTGCTAAACCTTACTGATAACCCGGAAAAGACTTCCGTTAGTTTTGTCTAATATAAAGTGAATCATTCACTCTTCTCTTTTCTGTGTTCCCAGTGCTCAGGACAGGCAACAGCTGAGGGCAGGCACTTTGCAAATGTTTCTGGAAAGAATAAATGATTTCACGCTTTGTATTCAAGAACTGGGGAGAATAAGAGCACTTGCCAGTGAGCCTTTTGGCGCTCGGATCTTAACCCGTGACATTTGTTTTGAGGGGATTTGGGGGTGTCCCATGACAATCAGTGCAGAATTCTTCTGATACCCATTTTTGGCTTTCTGCTTTGATCAATAGGCTTATTGTTTGCCCTTGAAACCTCTGCATTGCCGGGGAATCACAGGCGTTCCTCAGGATGATTTACACAGCAGTAAATAACCCGTGCTGTCCCTTGCTTACTTCCTTAGGGTCTACCCTGTTCATAGAACCCCCGGGGGCTCAGTGGCCCCAGGGCTGGAGCACAGTGGACATGTGAACTCCAGTCACAGATGTGTGCATGTAGAACTCGCCACTCAGTTTCATCGTTGATTTTTTCTAGTGTGCACCCACTATCTGTCTTTAAGGATTGACATAACTACCAATGTTATCTTCCACTTGACTTTATTATAGTTACCATACCATTTATTTTATTTTTTTTACTTATGTGCTCAGCACTATATATTGTCTCATCTAATCCTGACAATCACGTCTGAGTTAGGTGATTTTACCCTTTTTATAGAAGTGGAAACTGAAACTCAAGGAGGTAAAACTTTCCACATAGCCCATGAGTGATGGAGCTTAGCATTGAACTCAAGTCTTTCTGGACACAAAGCTCTTCACTAGTACACCATGACATTTTCTTCATCTAAATGGCTTTCTCCTGCTTCTATAGTGCTTTGTGTTTAAGTGAGCAACCTCTTGCAAAGATCTGTAAGTTTCACATACCATTCAGAGATGAATTTTAAATTTCTTAATAGCATTGCAAATGCATGAAATTTATAGTGACAAACATAGCCAGATTACTTTCTTGTTATCCATCCATTTAGCAGATTTACAGCTCCCATTAATTTTAATCTGTCCTTATTACCTGTTTTATATAATAAATATCTCTTAATCGTGACAGACTGAGTATAGATCACCTGAAGTAGGCTCTCTCTCAATAAGCAGAATTGCAGCAAAAGATTTGTGAATTAATTGGGAAAATTGCAAATCAGGTAGTCAGTGAAATAATTCATTGTCACATCCAATCAATAAACTTTGTAAATCAACTCATTTAATTCAAAAAATGATCTATATAGATCAAGCAACCAATTAAACAATTAGCATACACTTTGCAATTAATTAATTTAAGCATCAATCATATAATTAAAACTCCAAATTTAAGCTACAGAATTTAGACTCCCACTGCCATGCAAACTATTAGATTCATGCTTCTTAATACTAGCAGATTTGCATTTTTACAATTCATCTTTGGAGCAGGGTATCTAAAGTGTTCTAAGTTGATTTCAGCATTGCATTGTCTTTATGTTGATACAGTATTCCACCCTTTTCCAGCAAATTGACTTTTTACTTCCCCAAAAGAAGAAGAGGTGTGTGTTGATTCTAAACTGGGTGAGGCTAGAATTTGGAATTACTGATAGACATTCTAGAAAGTGAGAAAAGTCCATCAGTAGTTGATTTGCTTTACTCTGTTAAGTATTCTTGGTGTTTGGAGTCAGATCCTGCCAAGAGAGGCTGGTTTCCTTTAGAGAAAGGAGAACTGTATTGATTGTCTTTGTTATAACCTTGAGTACTTCTTCTGAGCTAGAGCAGATATTTTCTTAATCCTAACCATAAATCAAAGTCCACTGATTTCCCCCCAAATAATTTTTTCTCCCTTATAGTTTTGTCTTTCTCTTTTATGATATTTATTTTATTTACATTTATATTATAGCTAATATACTGCATACTTTTATCCCCTGCTATATTGTAAACTTCCTTGAGGGTTGATAGTCAGTCTCACGTTTGATCTAAGGAGCTCTGTGTCTTATCTACAATAGGTGCTCAGTAAATATTTGTTGGAAGAATAGAGTCGTATAAAGGCTCTTGTTTAACATTGGATTTCTTCCCCCTGTGCACTGCCATGTGTTTTCTCCTTATCAAATGAGGTAGGATTTGGGGGATCTAACCGTATCTGCAGGTCTTGGGGTAAAAAACGGCAGTGCCACAAGTTTGCTTGCTGTACATCAGGGCCTCTGGTCACTGTGTTCCTTTCTCACCTTGGTATTCACTCACCTTTTTGGTTTTCCTTTCAGTGACAATGTCAATGCCTACTGCCTGCATATTGCTGAGGATGATGGGGAGGTTGACACAGATTTCCCCCCACTGGATTCCAATGAGCCCATTCATAAGTTTGGCTTCAGCACTTTGGCCTTGGTTGAGAAGTATTCATCTCCCGGTCTGACATCCAAAGAGTCACTCTTTGTTCGAATGTGAGTATTGACTGTTACTTATCTCAGTATCTCACCTCTACCTTCTGTGTAATTTTGGATTTGATTTTGGTTTTGTTCATCACATGAATATTTGGTTCCTGGAGAATCCCATGTAATGATTACTCGCAGAGAGATGCTAGGGACAACATTCACACTGCATTTCATGCCTCTGTGCCTGCATTAAATACAGACTGCTTTGTAGCGGCGAATTAGGTAGATCTCTGAACGTCCTCTACGAGCCAGACCTCTGGTCATACTGGGGTACTTTGGAGGCTGTGAAGCAAAAATTCTCTTCGGGGAATCCAAAGTAAAAAAAAAAAAAGGACATCATGGCCACTTCTCTCTTGTGACTTAACATACTTCTTTTTCTCTCCAGCTTTGTTCAGATCCAATTCGATTTTTCCCTTGGTTGCCTTCCTTTAGACTGAGCAAAGGCTCTTAACCTTGCCTGTGCCTTTGGCAGTCTGGCAAAGCATATAAAAGCCTTCTCAGAAAAGTGTAAATGCAGAAAATAAAATCCACGGGACTACAAAAGAATTTGTTATATTTAAAGTTACCAAAGTATTAAACAAATTTGTTATAGAGTAATATGCACGGCCTTACTGATACGTTGAATATCAAGATCCAGTGACAGGTCTAACAGTAATGCCTGAAATTTGGTTTCAAAGTAGTGATTGAGTGTAAGGGATATCGGAGGCATCCGCACCAACTGGAATGTGCTATCATCATATCCATGAATTCTGTTCATGACAAGTCACCAGCAGTGCTAATACTACTGTGATTTGTTGACTGTTATTCAAGGAAATTCTAAATATCAGAATTTAGTGAAAATAAAAATGATTTTTATTCATTCAGACCTACAGAGGGCCAGCTTTCCCACAGGTCCCCATTGTTAGGGGGAAACCAGCAGTTTTCTCAGCACAGCTTAAGCTTTCCTAACCAAGGTGGCGACAGTCCCTCTCCTGCCATCTCCTGGGAACAATAGCGATCCCTTTGGCACCCCCTGCTGTTAGTAACCAGCAAATTCACTACCCAAAAGAGGTTGCTTTAGAGGACTTTTCTACCTGTCTCTTTAAAACATACTGCCTTTGTTTCAGATTTTTACTAAAAATAGGATTATGCTACCTGTGATATATGAGTATTTTGAGTCTTTCCACCCTTGAGCAGAAATCGAATACCCGAATGCCTGTGGAGCTGGGGGCGACTCTTTAAGCTTTAATAATTGCCATTGTATTTCTACTATGAAGTCATGGTTGGTGTGTATAACAGCAAATATGTTCCTTCTTTTTACATTTCAGAGGCATTAAAACAACAACTTAAAAGAATGTTTAAATTCCTCCATCCTAATATAACTACTTTCATTTTTGTATAATCATTTCCATGTGTATATAAACCACGTTTCAGTTTTATCGTATATAATGTTATTTTTACTTAAGACTACATAAAAATATTTCGTTATCTGTCCTTCATTCCTACATCTTACATTTATTATGTGCCAGGGATCTAGACAGAGACAACCCCGTGCTCACGGAATTTATGCTATAGTGGGGAGACAGTTGTCCAACAAACTGTTAAAATGCGATGGGCACTAAAATAGGAAATGTATGGTGCAGTGGGTGCCCGTCATAGGATATTCATATTGTTTTCTTGTTTTGCTTTTAATAAGTGATTCTATGATAGTCTTTGTCTATATCCATTTTATTTCTGTTGAGTAGTTTCTTTTGGATTATTTTTTGTTAGTAGGGTTATTGGTCAGAGTAGAAACATCTTTAGCCTCTTGCATTATATTGACATGTGACCTTCTGAAAGATGTACCAATTTACAGTGCTACCAATAGAATTCACAGAGCCCTCTTTTCAGTCTTATAATCACAAGGTGTCATTAGAAGATTTTTCTTTTTACTTTAAAAGAATGCATATAGTGGTATTTCAGTAGTTTCCACTTGGATTTGTATTATCTATTAAGTGATTACATAAGATAATTGCTCTCGTTAGTACATAATTTTTAGACATAGATGTTAACATAAGATCATAGCAGTCTTTTAAACTGAAAGTCCTTTTTAAAACAATAGCTTTTAAATCAATGATTTTCAATAAAGTGGGGTTGGGGGTAGGTAGAATGGATACACCTTCCCAGGAGAAGTGCCTCACTGTGAACCCCGCCTTCCAGGGAATGGAGGAAGGGGGGAGGGAGACAGGCAGACAGTAGCAATAACTGCTTTAAACTTAACACTCTTTTTTTTCCCTGAATTACTCCCATCCCTGTACTCCCACTCTCAAACACACATACCCCAGTCAATCCTTTTTCTGTTTTAAAGTCAAGAGATTTTATTCGACACGTCTGGAGTGTTTCTGAAAACACGAGGTAAAGTAGAATCTTGATATGTAAGCATTTAGAACAAAAATGTCACTAAATTTCCTCCTTTTGCTTTTTCTCAGTTGTCTGAGGAAATAGTGCAGGTTACTGACCATTTGTCCTTAGTGCAGCAGCCTCCCATTCACCTTTCTGGCCTATATTCTAAGTGAGAAATTCCTCTCCTGCAAGTGCAGGACAGAGCAGACCTTCAGGAGCCTCCAAGGATGTGTCCAAAGGTTCAGATATTGAAGTGCCAGCAAAATAAGTGAAGCCATCGCTCCTTCTCTTCATTTCCCCCTTTCCTCTTTGGATCTTTCTCCCAGTGGAGAGTGGGCAGGAAGTGGCTGGGAAGACACTGAACCGAACCAGGAAGAGAGAGCTAGGTTTGACAATAGGAAGTGAATTCCTATTTATTAAGGGCCAACTATGTATATGTTATTTCATTTAATCTGAAAACGTAGTCCAGATTTTATTTATTTTATCTCCACCCAAGAACATTTTTTCGTTGCTTTTAGAGAGAGAGGGAGGGAGAGAAAGATTGATACGAGAGAGGAACATCGATCAGTTGTCTCCCATGTGTACCTGGGGATCATACACACCCAGACTGGAAACCGAACCTGCAACCCAGGCATGCGCCCTGGCTGGCAAGCAAACACGCAACCTTTCAGTCATGAAACAGCGCTCCAACCAACTGAACCACACCAGCTAGGGCAGCCCAGTTTTTATCATGACCATTTTAGAGACAGGAAAACTGAGGCTGCATATTGCGCTCAGGCTTAGATTTGAACTTATGCCTGACATCGAGCATCCTGCTGAGAGCTGGGGTAGGGGTCAGGGAATCTAGTGCTGGTCTAGTCTTTCAAGTAAATCCTACTATCTTAAGACCAACATTCAGCCCCTTATTCATACACCCTTATTGTGTAATACATAAAAGCTTGGTGGCCCTCTGGAGCCAGACTGCTTGGGTGCCAGTCGTGGCCTTACCCTCACTAGAGTGTGATCTTAGATGAATTATTTCACGTTTCTATGGCTCAGTTAAATGAGGGTAATAATAACACCTCCCTCATGGAGCTGTGGTGCAGATTAAATGCGTTAACTGATGTGAAACCCTTAGAACAGTGCCTGGCCCGTGTAAGCATTGTCTGAGTGTTTGCTGCAGTTATTATTATTATTAATAAAAATTCTTTGATGGCAAGAACTGGATCACTTGTGCCCCACACCACCCAGCATAGCTTCGTTATTATAGTAGGTATGCCACAGATACTTCTTGAATGGGTGACCAAATTGAACTCTTTGCCGTTTCTCCATTTTTCTTTTTCCCATGCTTTCTGTTTTCTATCAGGGGAAGGGCAGAAATTGGGTGGACATTGCTTAGAAAAGGCTGAACTGGAATAACTTTTGCTGAACATGGGCAGGAGTGTATGTTGGGGATGTGCAGAACTTTAAATCAGTCCTCTCATAGTCAGACAGCCTTTAAACCAGCGGTCAGACCATGAACTCCCTCCAGACAGGGAGAGCACAATCTTAATTATTGCTGTATCCCTACCCCCCAGCACAGGGCTTTGTAAGCAGGAATGAATGAATCTCCAGGTGTCTATGGGCTACTAGGAGGGCCCTCAACCAAGTTTTTTGTCCCACCTCACCTTCTGAGCCCTCTTAACCTTTCCCCTACCCCACCCCTGACCCTGCTCCTGCCTTTTGAAAAGTATGAAGCCTCTGGTTGCATTCTGGCTTTCAGAGGCCCTCACCCCCACCCAACCAGGAGGCTCCAATGCACCACCTGTCCCTACTCCAAATGAAGCAGCACAGGCCTTGAATTTGGGCTAATCTGGGTGCAAGTTTCAGCTTCACTAGTGACTTGCTGCATGACCTGTAGTCTCAGATTCTTCATTTATAAAATGGGGATAATAGTAACTACTTCATGGAATTCTCAGGAATTTTTTTAAACGCTAGTAATGTACAGGTCTCTTCAAGGAAAATTCATTCTCCTGAAGCCTCAGTGCTTGCCCAGATTTTACTGTTACTTATATACATACACATGTAAAATTCCAGCTATAAATTCATGTCTTCTGCAGCCCAAACAAAATTACAAATTAAATGGAGATAGAACAATAATAAAATACAAATTAACAACTTGAGTGCAACAGATGATGTTTTGCTGAAATTAAATCACTGGTGTTGGGTTTAATGTGTGTTAAATGTTTTATTTGTCAATTTGAATCTTTTGGTTTTCATACAAACATCAGATTACCATATTATTATTTGTCCTTTTAAATAATGAAATGTATCTTTTAACTGTTTGTTCATTATTTTAATGAGCCGATTGATTTATAGTACATCCTCCCCAAATTTTAAATGTCCTTTACTGGAAAAGTAAAGAACATTTCTCTGGGATGACCAGTTTCTTCCAGTTTGCCGAGAACTTTGCCTGTTTCAAAATGGGAAGTCCCACAAGAGCAGCCCCTCAGCCCCGGCAGCCCGGGTGATTGGTCACCCTGCCTTCTGACGTGAACTGGTCTGTGCGTAGGTTGGCTTTCTGCCTGTCGATACCTGTGCACAGGGCAACTGGGACACCGCAGGGCATGAAGTATTCAGGCCTGTTTCTCTCTGTTCAGGAATCAGAGAGCCTTGCGCCCATTTTTCCCATCACTTTTCTCCATTCAACAAACTTTACATGCGACTTGCGGTGATGTCATTTGGCCTTTACTAAGTCTATTAGTGACATTAAATAATTCTAGCTGCTGGAACACACAACCCCCCAGATCTCACCAGTTCGATCCCACAGGTTGGCAAACTTTTCTGTAAAGGACCAGATAAATATTTGAGGGACCATACAGCCTCTACCACTCGGCTCTGGCATAGTAGCACCAAAGTAGCCACGCACGATACATAGATGAATGGACATGAGCCAGATTTGTCCATCCTGGCTTATCCTAGCTTCTTGTTCGTATCTGTCTGATGAGAGTTAGGTGGCTTTCCTGGGTGTTTCTCCTCTAAGCGGTGACTCAGGTTTCCTCCAGCTGGGTGGAAATGGGGAGGATGGAAACCTGGGAGTTGCCTACATCCGTATCTGTATCTGTCACTTTTATAAGTCACTGTATATACAGTCGACCCTTAATTAATACAGGGATTTAGGGGCACCAACCCCCGTGCACTCAAAAATCTACTTATAACTTTTGATTCCCCCAAAACTTAACTGTTGTTAACCTACTGTTGACGGAAGCCGTATCAATAACATAAACTGTCAGTTAACACATAGTTTGTATGTTACATGTATTATATACTGTATTCTTACAATAAAGTAAGCTAGAGAAAAATGTTAAGAAAATCATGAGGAAAATACATTTGTAGTACTATACTTCTTTTTTTTTAAACCCTCAAATAAGTGAACCTTGCAGTTCAAAACTGTTGTTCAAGGGTCAGCTCTGTGAATTTCATTGAACTAAATATATGTCATATGTATACAACACACACATATATGTATATGTGTCACATATATAGTGTTCATTGTGCAGCATTAAAAGCAAAAATTTTCAGTTCTGAAACTTAAGAGAGTCTGTGAATTCATCTTTTAACTCTGCAGACTCTTGAACCTCAGGTTGGAAATACTGCTATGAGGAAAGTAGCTCAGACCCTGGTGTTTAGGAAATATAACATAGTTGCTATTTTTGTTGTTTCTGTCAGAGATTTATCAGTCTGAATAATTCACACTAAGGTGTGTGTGGAGTTTAACCTTTCTTTATTATTTCACAATTAATACATGTCTTTTCATAGAAGAATTTAATAATAGAGCTATTTTTCTTTATACCAAGGGAAATTTAAAACTTTGATCCTGCAAAGATGACTTATATAATTATTTACATTTAAAGAGAGGTGCTAGTTAACCTAAATGGATTCCTAATTGGAAAGGTGTTCTCTGGAAAGAAGGTGGGGTGGGGCTGGATTCCTTTTTAATACTTTTATTAAAAAGATATTTATTTTATTTTTAGACAAAGGAGAAGGGAGGGAAAGAGAGAGGGAGAGAAACATCAATCTGTGGTTGCCACTCACGCACACCCCCCGCTGGGGACCCAGCCTGCAACCCAGGCATGTGCCCCAACTGGGGAACCGAACAGGTGACCCCCTGATTCGAAGGCCGACGCTCAATCCACTGAGCCACACCAGCCGGGGCTAGATTCCTTTTGATGGTCTTACTAAGTCAGGGCTAGATCAGCCTTCCCCTCCTGGGCCCAAGGACCCAGGAGACCCCTGGAAATAGAGTTGTTTGGGGAAAGAAAATGGAATACTCTTAACTACTTGCAAATTAGGAGCCCACTAATGGAACCTGCCTGCCTCCTTTACCAGATCAGCAAGTGGATTCTACAATATCCTTTGTTCTTAATTGATTTTGGACAGAGCAAATTTAGGAGGCCCTAAATTGCTGACTGCTAGGGAAGAAAAGTCAGAACCAATAAAATGAACAGAATCCCCCTAGATTAGAAGTCAGAGCAGTTAAACTGCCCTCCTCTATATGTGTGTTTTCCTTAAAATGTTTACTATATCAGGTGGACATGGGAAAGGAACTGTTCTGACCAAGACTGTAGAGCAAATAGAATCCAGTTAGGATTTTGCTCTTTAGAAGGGAATGGTTAGGTAGATGGACAGTGGAAGGTCTTGCACCAGAAGCTGGGCTACCTCGCTCACACAGTGTGGCCCAGAGACAGCCATGGCTTCTGTTGGCTCTGCGTGGCAGGGAAAGCTTAGGTACTTTTCAAGGAGGAATACCCCAGATTCATTGCTCTTTCCCATATGAAGGCTTTTCAAAAGGGTCAGTAGTTTTAGCATACTACACCTCCATGGTACACCCCATGTGACCAGATCTTTATGAAAGGAAATCGTTAGTGTGAAGCCTCTCCTACTCTTATGTGATAGTGCCTTGTGATCTGGAGAGGACAAAAGAAAAAAAAAAAGAAAATGAGCATTTTTGCACACTCACACAGTTTAGTGCCCCTATTAGCCATTATCTCATTTATTCCTTATAAGCAACTCATTTTTTAAACATATAGATGAATGGTTCCTGATTTATGATGGTTCTGCTTAATTTTTTTTTTTACTTCATGATGGTGTGATGGCAATATGCATTCAGTAGAAACTGTACTTCGAATTTTGAATTTGGATCTTTTCCCAGGCTAATAATATGCAGTTTGATACCCTCTCGTGATGCTGGACAGCAGCAGCGAGCCTCGGCTCCCAGTTGGGCATGCAATCACGAGGGTAAACAGCCAGTATTCTACAGCGTACTGTGTTGCCTGAGTTTTTTGACTTTGTGTTCTGAGCGCATTTAAAGTAGGCTAAGCTAAGCTCTGATGTTTGGTAGGTTAGGTGCATTAAATGCATTTTCAGCTTACAATGTTTTCAACTTGCAAGGGGTTTATAGGGACATAGTCCCCATCATAAGTCAAGGAGCATCAGTATAAGCTGCAGTTCGCAGACAGGTAGTTACTTACCCAAGGTCATCCAGTTTGGTAAGGGGCAGAACTAAAATAGCATAAAGAATAAAAAAAGAAGATGACCATGTTCTTTGTAACCAGGCCTGACAATATGGGTATAAATTTTCCTAGTTATTTATTTTTCGCTCACATCATAGAGGACCAACTGTGTGTTGTTACTTTTCATTCTGTTGTATTAGCAAACATTTTCGTTGTCCAGATTGTCCTCGTGTATGGAAATGTAACATATGCAGCCTGTTTAATTTTGTATTTGTAAATCTGACTTGATTCTCTTTTTGGCAACAGCTACTGTCTAGAGAAAAGAAAAAATTTTTCTTTGTCTCTTTAAAGTGGCAGTAATATTGGAGCAAGTAATAAAGACGGAAAGCATTAATTACATACTTCTAAGAATTTAAAGGTCAGACAAGCTAAATATGTGTGTTTTGCTCACTGGAATGTCTGTCTGCTGAAAGTGTGCCAGGATTTACTTTGTTCCTCCAAGAAAAGCACACATTTTAGATAGCTATCAACTTACTTTGGTATGCAAAAATTATACCAGAATGTTGCTTTAGTTGCTATATATCTTAAAAGTTTAGGACTCATGTCACTGACATTAATGTTACTTGTTTCCTGAGCCACCCCCTTTGGCCACATTTAGTTACTATGTCTCATTTTGATTTCTTCTCTTCTACCCTCGGCTTATGTTGGAGTCTGTCAGCTGCTGCTATGTCCATGTCAGGGTAGTGACTTGTAATGTTTATTAATACAATGTCAGTCTTGCTGTTGAAAAAACTGTGATGCTTCTCAGAAGGTTGCAGTAGAACGAAGCATTTGATTTCCAGATCCTGTCTGCACTGCATGGTGAATACATTCTCAGATGTTATGCAGTTCACTGACCTGACAGTTATGGAACCCCGCCTGAGACCCCATTTCAGCAGGACATATTTGAACAGAAACAGTTTGCAAAACTTTACACACTTAAACTCCTGCCAAGGCAAACTGTTAGCCACTTGAGTTTGTTATAAATACCCAGTGGCAGTGGTTGGAAGTAGCCCACAGTGTGTTTTATATTCTGAACTGAATGTGAATGTCTTTGCGGTTATATAGAGTAGTAAATAATTGAGTTTGATTAGGGAGAGGGACCTCATTATCCCCCACCTGTGCCCAGCTGGAAGGGGAGGGTCGAAATGAAGCCATTAGCTGTCTCTCTTACTGGCATCTCAAAGAGCTCAAATACATCTGTGTCTTATTTTCTTTTCTGGCACAATCAGTCGAGCAAGCTAAGCAGGCATGACCGGATTTGGCAAGTCCCAAGGACTCTGGCAAAGATACACAAGGAGAAGGCGGAGGGCAGTCATTTTGGCTTCTCACTGCCCATTAGTCTAGCGAGTTATGTTTTTGGAAAATGTCTGTTTTGAAAAAAGAGTACTTTATCCAATGTCAAACACCACATACTTATACAATATGCTTTGATCTTTAAAAAAAATTTGTCAGTGCAAGGGGAAACAAAATGTGGCATTCACACTAGTGTAAACTCTCTTTATGGATAAAGTAATACCCAAAGGGCCTGCTTTAAAGCAGGCATGCTATAGTTATTGCAAGGCTTTCTCTTGCTCATATATTTTCATTTTCTACCTCGAAGTGCTAGAGAATGAACATGCATGGAATTGGGACCAGAACAGGTTGGGAACTGGAGGAGTGTGTCTTCATCACTACCGTGAACTGGTCAGGACTGGACAATTGAATGCTACTCTTGGCAGCCCTTGCCCACTTCCACAAACTGACACTGGCTCATAAAACCAGGACATTCTCCAAGGGCTTTTAGAAAGGGGCCTTATAAGTCACATGGTTAGTCCAGAGTTGGGGCATTTATAATCAAACTGAATTTGTTATAGGGAAGTTGAACTTTCCCATCGTTTGGTCGGAGGTCCTGACCCGGAGGACATGCCCTCTGAAGCCTCCTCTTCCCCTGAGTCCCTAAGACTCTCTTCTGGACTATAGCGAGGTTTCAAGCTCACGCTCTGGAGCCTGGCTGACGCGGGTCCGAGTCCTGACTCGGCTTATTTACCGTGCAAGCCCAGGCACGCTGTCCTAACCTCACCAAGCCTTAAACTCCCTCCGTTGTAATATGTAAGTGCTCAGTAAATGTTGACTTTGGTCATTGTGTCATCTGTATCGCTGCTTTGTTCATATAAAGAAAAGCCCATTGTTATTATATTAACTTGCTTATTAAGCATTTATTATATACAGGTATCATGTTAACTACTACTTTAGAAGTATTTAGCCCTCACAGTAGCCTTATAGTCTAAGAATTATTACATTTTATAGGTAAGGAAAGTGGAAGTTAGGTTGTATCATTTACCCAAGGAAGGCAGAGCTGGGACTCCAACACAGACTCTTGTAGAGCTTAATATGCTTCGCTGCCTTCTGGTATAACCACCCTCTCTCCGAGCGTGGTGTAAAGCTAAATGATGACTGTGTTTTGAGACACCTCCACTAAGAAGTGTCTCTGACCACCTCACCTCTACCCAGCGGGCTAAGTGTCCCTGTGTTTCTGCAGCACTCTGAGCTGGCTTCCATCTTTGTGCTTATCACACAGGACTATAATTCTTTGTTTGCCTCTTTTCCTTTCCCACTTGGGTTAGGAACCATATTGTTGATTCCTGAATCCAAAATAGAATATTTAATAAACGAGTGACCACAGGTAAATTTCCTAATGCCTCCCGCCTTAGTTTCTATAAAATGGGTATAGAACCCTGGCCGGTGTGGCTCAGTGGATTGAGTGCTTGCCTGCAAACCAAAGGGTCACCAGTTCCATTCCCAGTCAGGACACGTGTCTGGGTTGTGGGCCAGGTCCCTGGTCGGAGGTGTGCGAGAGGCAACAGATCAATGTACCTCTCATACACTGATGTCTCTCTCCCCCTCTTCTTCTCTCCCCATCTCTCTAAAAATAAATAAATAAAGCCTACAATAAAATAAAATAAAGTGGATATAGTAATAGTACATATTTTAGATTGAATTAGTTAACATAGATTTCAAAAGCTTAATACAGCACCTGGCAAATAGGAAGTATTCAATAGATAGTAGCTGCTGCTATTATTGTTATAATTATTGAATAATATCTTGTATTTTTAGATCAAAAATCTTTAGTCTCATTGAATTTCTCTGCAATACCACCATGATTTTTGACTTCCATCATCCTCATCCAAAGCCAGTGAGTTAAGCTGAGGTGGAACATTCTTGCTTCTCTTGTTCACTCTCTCAAAAAGGAAAACCTTGCCCTGGCGGGTGTGACTCAGTGGATTGAGTGTCATCCTTAAACCATAAGATTGCTGGCTCAACGCCTAGGTTGCAGGTTCGGTGCCCTGTCAGGGCACATAGGACAGGCAACCGATCAATATTTCTCACATTGATGTTTCTCTCCCCCTCTCTCCCTCTCCCTTCCCCTCTCTCTTAAAAAAAAAAAAAAGCCTTGGCCAGGTAGCTCAGTTGGTTAGAGCGTTGTCCCGATATGCCAAGGTGTTGTGGGTTCAGCCCCCAATAAGGGCACATATAAGAATCAACCAATGAATGTATAAATAGATGGGACAATAAATTAGTGTTTCTCTCCCTCTCCATGCCCCCCTCAAAAAAATCAGTAAATTTGAAAAAAGAGAGACAGCCTTGAAAATGGAGCCTAGGGCACTCTCCTTTGAGCTTCAGTTGGATTTTGAAGCCTGAGCCAGAGGTTGCTTGCTGACAATCCCCCTAAATATTGCCACCACGCCCATCAGATTGCACATTTTAAGGGCCCTGTGTTACCAATTAAGAGCTGTGAGGCTTCAGATCCATTCTCCCAAATAAATAACCTCTGCTAAGGGGTCAAGGGAGAGGCGATGAATGGGGTCTCTTCTTTTGAAATAGTAACTTGGGACAAGGGGAACATAAGAGAAGTAACAGCTATAAACTCTTTTTACCATTTGCCAGTCTTAGTGCCAGGTGCTTGGCATGCATTGACTGTTTTATCCTCCTGACAGTTCTGTAGGGAAGCGCCCTCCTCGTTTCACGGATGCAGCTGAGGTTTCCCACATGTTAAGGCAGCATTTCAGTCAGCCATGGAACCAGGCTTCGAAACAAAGGGTATTTAACTCCCAGCCCATGTGTTTTCCTCCCAGATACTATATCGCCTTCCAACTTTGGTTCTGGCTTCAGCTCTGTCTCTATAAATAGAATCTAAGCTTTTTAGATGAAGACCTGTGCCCCTACCGTCCCTCTGTGCCCCATCACTTCTAGTCTAGTACGTAGTAGAGAAATGCTTGTTGTGTTAGGTTAATGCTGGTATAAACACTTCCCTCTGGTAACTGAGTGGCTTTGCACCGGGACAGAGCTGAATTCCTCAAGTGAGTAATCTCTTTTTAAAATGCCCATACATTTTTCAGTGGTTACGAGACTTGACAGGACCTAACTTTGAATTGACTGAAGCACTTCTGGAAGCGTTTAGTCAGCTCCCTGAAGTGACGCTTCATCCTGGACCCAGCACTGGCAGCCCAAGGAGCTGTGGCAGGGCAGCCGCTCCTGCTCAGTGCCCCTAGGCTGCCCTGCACTGGCAGAAAAAAAGCCGACCACCCACAAGAGGAACAGGGGGAGGAGCGGCTTCTGAGTCAAGACTATGGGTTTGTAGCCCATCTGCCTGTCCATCCACCTGCCTGTCCATCTGAGGGCTAATCACTGCCAGTGCAGGACACAACTCAGAGACTAGAATGCAGTGCCCCAAGGAAGGGAGGCAGGACTAGCACGCTACCCACGTGCCGCTAGCATTTGTCCCAGGACCATGGTCTTCTCCATCTCAGACCCAATGCTCAAGCTTAAATAAAAGCAGCTTTAAAAGATGTATTTCAATAGACTTTCTAGAAAGCACATAAAAAATCCTGGATATAAAGAAATGAGGCATAAAACTCAGAATGTTTGGAAGTCAAGCTGAAAATTGTGGTAGCAGTCTCCATATCCATTTATTAAATGTGGGCATAACTTAACAGTCGCACCTACATGGATTCCAAGGGCCACTTTCATTCTATACTCCCACGGTTTGGAAACATTTTACCCCCTTCCGTGCTGTGGACTGGGAACACGAGCCAAAGTGGCAATCGTCTGGAGGGAGAGAAGTGAGTGCAGTGCGAGACCGACCTGAGGAAACTTTCATTAGGTCTAGTTGAGTGTGCGGTATGTGGGGCACAACCTCGTTCTCCTTTTAATGTGCACGTTTTTACCGAAATGGAGCCCCAGAGTAAGATAGCACGCACCCATGCAGGCACTTTCCGGGAGCCATGCGTGCCCCTTTCCTTCACCGTTGTTTTCATTTTCCTCCCATGAACCTTGCTACCCTGGCTTCAGCACGGAGGCTGTAAAGGAAGATGGAGAGCCGAGTTACCTCAGAATGATCACTATCGTTAACATTCACGGGTGGTTCACTTATCATTCCTGACTGCACAGACATGGCAGCCGCTCGGAAGCGTCCGCAGGTGTAGCATGGTGATACATATTACATTGTGCCACAATGGATTTATGTATTCTGTAACAAAAGAAAAGTGTAATGAAAAAATACAGAAGGTAATCCTTTATTCCTCCACCACACAATTTATCAGTAATGCCTGTGGATGATAAGTGCCAGGGATTTCCTCTGCTTGCTTTAACCTTGTCACCCAGGTACATTTTGGTAAAATGACAGAAAAATACAGACTAGGGATTTTCCTCTGTTCAAAAATCTTTTAAAAGGACACTTCTAATTTATGGAAGTTAGTCCAAACACAAGGCTTCCTTTTGAGCTTTTAGTCTGCCTACACTGGAAAAGATAAACATATTGGTTTGAAATAATGCTATCAGCCAGCAGCAGATTAGGAGAGAATGTAAGCAATTTAAAAGCAGACTCAGATCTAAAATAGTTCAGGTGGAACCCAGGTGGATGGAAGTCCGTGAGCTCTCGCCTAGCACTAGTGTGTGAGTACCCGAGAACTTGTGTTCCCTTTTAGGCCCTACTCATCCATCGCCCAACATACTGTCACAGATGGAGCGCACACTGACTTCTGAGGAGAAAGCAGGGGAAGGCAAGTCTGAACGCGGATGATTGGCATTCATTCCAAACACACACTGGCCTCGCGCCAGAGCAAATACCCCCAAGTTTATAAATGCACAAGGCACTTTACATTTCAGTACTCTTGCCAAAGTATCACTTACTACATCGCTCCCTAAATAGAGTTTTTTTTAAAAGAGCTATTTCTTATTTTGCTTTGATCAGTAAAATAAACTTTTAAAGATTGTTCTGGGATGGGGTCCAGCTTCTGAGGTAAAGAATGGCTGGGGCTCAGGCATGATTCAGTAACAGAGTGTTCAGTAAAATTAGCTTGACAGTTCTCAGGCCTGCTGTTCGATAGCAAGAACTTGACCAAGTTAAAATGGATGATCGTGCTGGCTAGACCAGCGTCGGCTTTTGCTTTTTAACAAATGGAATGTCAAGGATTAAACAGCAAGCCGTGTGGAGAGGAGGGGTGTGGAGATGTCTTTGTATTAGGGAAGCAAATCGGGTCCTTGGTTTGGAGATCAGCCCCCAGCCCCTGCAGCAAGCCAGCCACCTGGTTGGGTCCAAGCTAGGTTCAAGGCCCCTTCCCAGCCTATCCGACCAGTGGGAAGCTTTTCCGTGGCTTAGCTAGGGCTTGGCTTTTCTTTCACATTTCTTGTCAGTATGAAGTTCTGCCATGTTTTTTGGCCACGTTCCCCTTTGAGGTTCTGGTGGGGAAATGGGAATGCGACCAAACTCCTTGTGGCAATTCCCATGTTCCATAGTTGGAAACTTGGGTCCCATTTGTTATGTGAGCTGCTTGGAATCGGCCCGTTTTGTCCCAGTGCCCACGCGTAGTGAGCCGTGTTTGTGATACTCGCTGCAATTACCGGCCTCAGTGAAGTTAACGCTCACCGGGGACGGGCTTCAGTTTTTAGGGCACTTGTTCCTTACCAGTTTTTTCCCTTAAGTTTGATTGGCTAAAAGCTCGCAAGTAGTGTTAGTATTTTGCCTTATAATTATTTCTGCTTCAGCTAATATTTTGTTTGACCTTTTAAGACAAAGTAGATTAAAACATTCCTACTGAAGTGTACATAGGTTACGCATTTTAAAATATATAAATACAGGGTGTCTCTTTTACTGGCTAGTTAGGAAGAGCCTTTTCTTTTCCTTATTCTAAATTGCTTTGGGCTGTCATATGCCCCTTCCTCATACACACAAACACATACAACATGACATTTTTCCCTCCAGGGCTCCATGAGCTTTAATATGATGGTAGTATCTGCCTGCAGTGACATCTACTGACACAAGGCAAGTTTATCGTTTGTCAATCCTTGCTACACAGACCCACACAGACCAATTAGATTCAATTTGAGATAAATTAGAAAAACCTTCCATAACGCTGACCTCTCTTTCACTTGGAGCTGTTCATACAAGAATGCTTTCCTTTCTCTGTCTATCTCTGTCTCTCTTATTAGAAGTAGGTTTATTTAGCCTATTTTTAAATAATTGGCACTTTGATGTACACTTATTAAAACTTTCTTAAACACAGTGAAGACTGCAATAACCTCCTTCTGGTTGAATGTTGGTGATAATTTAATATTTGTCTTTTCCTTCAGAAATGCTGCTCATGGATTCTCCCTTATTCAGGTGGACAACACAAAGGTCACCATGAAAGAAATCTTGCTAAAGGCAGTAAAGCGAAGAAAAGGATCCCAGAAAACTTCAGGTAGGGCAGTTAAATCGTACCCTGGCCACAGCAGCTTAACCCTTAGTGAAAAGGGCTCGGTGCGTGCGTGCGTGCACGTGTGTATGATGTCTAGCTTCTAGATGTCCCAGGTACCACTGCCAAAAAAGTTTGGAGAGCAGGTCGACAGTGAAAAAAAAATGACGTTTAAGATGCCCAAGGGCCTAAAGAAAAGACTGGGTCACTGGCATATGTAAGAAGAAAGTGTTCGTATCAGTTATGGAGACTTTGTCATTAATAATTTGTGATAGATTAAGACAGGCTACTTGGGCTAATTATTAGTTGGTGTAAAGCTGCCTTGAAAACTGAATCCTAAATTTGAAGTACTGCTTTTAATTTCACGTTTTCATATAATTTTCAATGGGGAAAACTTTTTTTAAAAATTTTATTGAATTTGTTGGGGTGACATTGGTTAAGTAAAATTATATAGGTTTCAGGTGTACAATTCTATCATACATCATCTGTATATTGTATTGTGTGTTCACCACCCCAAGTCAAGCCTCCAATCACCATTTATCCTCCCTTTACCTTCATCTTCCTCCCCCACCCCCTTTCCCTAATCACCATAATGTTGTCTGTGTCTGAGGTATTTTGGGGGTGGGGTTTTTTTTCCCTTAATCCCCAATGTGGGAAACTTATAATTGCTAGTGTTTGGGGTATGAAGTAAAAGATTAAAAAATTATTTTTACCAAATGAAGGCAACTATACAAAAATTTTTAAGGATAAATCACTTGATTCACAGAAATACCTGTTAATCTCTATTTCTCATTATCCAGCTTTATACAGAAAAAAGCTTATGGTATTAGATGTGCTATTTAAAGGATATGAGAAAAAAATATTACCAATATTGAGGAATAATTATTTTGGAAAATAGCCAAAATAGTGGGGCTATTGTGGTTTGTGGTTTGTCATACCACAGACAACTTTAATATAAATCATTGTAAATATGACGTGTCCGGTGTCTTAGCTTTGTAAATAAATGAGACTTCTTAAACACCTTTGGTTCATCTTTTGGAAAGGAAAAAAAGCATTGTTCAGGTTGAAGAAAATAGTTTTGTGTTCTTTTTAAGGGGAGGCATATAATCTGTTCCAGATTTAATTAGCTATCTTCAGATGAAAGCTGAAGTTTTAATAAAAGTTAGAAGAGATAACACAGTGAAGGACACGGATGAGCTGTCTCAAGGCCATATTCCAGGGGAACGATAAGAGCTGTAAAAAATGGCAGAGGAGAGCAATTGAATGGAGCAATGAAAATCTGATTCTCATAAAAAAGAGAGAGAGAGAGAGATGCTGGTAGGGGCGGTTGTAGATGAGACCTGCTAGCGTCTGCAAGCAATTTGGATGCTTGCCAGGAGTCATTGTTCACCCTCGGCTGTGGCGGCTCCGTCCAGATGTGCCAACTGCACGTTTCGGCTTTTGCCAGCTGACTGCGCCGTTTGATAACCAGCTCTCTGGATGCCCATCACTGGCCGCAGAGATAGAATTAAATGATGATGATCTTCCCACAAGTTGGGAGAGGAAACAATGCATATAAATCTTGATTTCATCTCAGCATGAGAAGTCTTTATCCATCATCACTCATAATGAACAAGTCGTTAGCTGGGATGAATGGTGTTCTGGTTTTTCCAAACACCTCTTTTGTTCATTTTTTGGGTGACTTTTATCCATTGCATGGGGGTCAAACCTCTTTGCATTTAGGGGATGATTGAAGAGGCATACCCTCTCCTTCCCAGGGGAAAATAGCTATTTTGGAGTTCTAGGTGCTGATCTGAAAGCATTTAAACAGCTTCAGATATTTAAAGATGTTTAATAAGCATTCATCTTTCCTTAGTGTCCTTATTTTTTCTCTCGCTTTGCTCCTAATTTTTTTCCATAATAGTGTATTTTGTGACAGATTTATTATATTCTAAGATAGCATTATTCTAAATTGTCCAAAAGGTGATTGAACTAACTTTTTAAACCTACTTAATTAAAAATTGTGCTGTCATAGATTTCTTAGACCATGAAACCTCTGTGAACTTCCTGGGATGCCACTAAACCAGTATCCTTCCCCCCGTCCCCAGCCACCTCTATCCAGTCTGATCCTTATTTATCTGTGTCCATCCCCAGCAACCACGTTTATCACACACACTTCTTTATGTTCACCTTCGTATGTACATCCCTGCTCTTTCCATCAGAGTCTTTGCCATACCCTTGGCAAAGAGTTAGGACTCGTTATCCGCAAAATAGTGATCTGCAGTATTTATTCCTTTTCATACCAGAGAAGTTGATTGAGATTGATGTATTTACATAAATTACTGTCCATTTTCTTCATCCAAAACTCATTTTAAAACAAGCCCTTTCTCTTGCTTTATCAAGCCTGGTCTCATGAAATAGAAGGATCTCAAGTTTGGCGAAGATGTTTATTTAAGGTTAGCTTGGTAAAGGCAGGGTATATTTTGTATTTTTGAACTTTGCGTTGTGGACTGGCCTGTTTTGGAGGGTGATTAATGAAAAGAGGGCAATCCTCTTGTCATAGAGTCAAACACAAGTACAATACATTTACTTAAAAAAAAAAACAACAAGAAAAAAGTCTGTTAGTGCTCACAGTTGGCAATGAAATACTTATTACTTACCCATTATGACAAATGAACTCAGAAACTTGGTGGCAGGAGATGTCAGGTTAGAGACCCTCATCCAGTACTTCCTAAGCCGCTGCCACAATCACCTGTTCAGTCTTTGTAAGAAGGTGCCTGGCATCCTTACGTCAGTGACAGAGTTAGAGAACTCAGCCCTCTCTTCAGATAGTTTTCACCTGTTTGAGTTCAGAAAAGCACTGATCTCTTCACTACCCTTTTTTAACTTCAGTGAGTGAGGAGAAATACCATTTGAGATTAAACAACATGTTCCAAGTAGAGTCGAGAGTTCTCATACTCTTTGTTCATTAGACGTTAGTTGTATTAGAACAGGATTTCAGAAAGCCATTGATAGACTGACAGTGAACTTCCGTTGCTTACCCACAAACCTTTAACATCTCTCATCTTTTTTCCAGACTGACAACTCTCTGTTTAATAATATTGTAATAATAAATTGATAACTACTTCATCATTAAATTAAAATGTAGCCCTCCTGATTGTCCTTCCCTCTGGCGCTCGCTCCCCAGTTTTTGTTTGTAAAAAATCAGAAGGTAAAAGATACCTGAGCAGAAGCGGTCTTCTTTGTTTAGGTAAATAGCTTTGTCAATTGAAACCCTTAGGGTTTTTAAGTATTTTTGCTTTTTTGGGGTAGAATATCATTATAGACACTTGTAGCTGATCTAAAATTTCAAGTTGCATTATTTGTAATTATTTCACCAAGTCATAACTATTTATGAACACTGCAGGGTTTTTTCTATTAATATTCATGTACTGAACTATAGTAAGCTTTTCACAGTGGTTCCAGTCAGTTCCCTGCTAAGGCCCATTTTTTAAAACCCATTTTTAAATGTCTCTTTTAAAGCTTCTCAGCTTTTCATTTTATTACTGACCTACTTGACATTTGGAATCTACCTGCATTGGCAGAAAGTCCCCACTGTTTAAGAAAAATGTAAATGGAGAATCCAGTTTTAGAAAAATTAGCTGAAATCTCTTTACTAATTTTAACAGTTGGGTGGGTGTGTAGCTGACATAATGAAAAGTAGCCTGTCAGGTCCCTTGAGTTAGCCGGTAAAACATACTGACCTTTTATTTAGTGGGTAAAGGCCTTAGTTCATCAAGCTCTCCTTTTGTCAAGTTCACCCTCACAATCAGTGACCTTCTGAGCTCCTTAATATTTTGTTGTTGTTTAAAAACACTGTTTTCCACCAACTCTTACCAACCTGCTGAAGCATGATGTTGGGGAAGCATGATGTTAGGGAGGACAGAGACGCTTGAGAAATTGAAACGGATCCAATTTCAATTCTAACATTGACACAGAAATACTGTGTAGCTCTCTCATGGTCGACAAAAGAGAGAAGGCTTCAGAGTGGGGTTTTCCAAGCACACTAGTTTTCTGCACTGCTCTATTTCAGTATTTGTGGTCATTATGAAATGGAGGTGTTTTTCTTTATCATTTGTGAAAAGCTGAACCGGAAACTTACTTACTTTTTCATACTCTTGTCCATTCTTGCCTTTTGATGTGAAAGGCAAATTTTTATTAGTCCGAAGATCCTTTTGAAAAGTTCTTACAATGTTGTTAAAACTTACGATATTCATTTCTAATTTTCTCTTATAAACTTTCACCTAGAATTTGAAACATAAATATTAGCTTTGTCAAGTGGACTCCCTCTTAACATCTCTGTTTAGAGTCTTAGACCACCTTATTGCTTGCTAATTAACCATGTTTTCACAAGACCCCTAGCATGTCACCAATGAGATTGTCCAGTCTAGGGCTTCTCAAACATTATCCCCTGAAGTAACTGCTAGAAGCAGCGTGGGGCTGTGACCATCTACCACAGGGTACAGGGTTGTGATCTGAGGGACAGTTAATGAGGACATCATTAGATTCTCAGGTTTTCTCTGCAGAGTTCATGTAAAATGTGCGCCTCTCTCCGTCTTATATTTGTGGCTGTGCTGTACATTCACTCACTGCGTGTCCCCCTGTGCCAGACCTGTGCTGGGTGCAGGGAAACCGTGGTGAGGCAGATCTACATGTCCTTGCTAAGGAGGCCTTACATTCTGGAAGGAGAGTAATGATAAGGGTCTGAGAGAGAAAATAATAAGATGTGGAGAAGCTCATGGTACAGTATAGGATGCTCAGGGAATGCCTTCCTGAGAGATTGACATTTAAACTGTGACCTTCACGGTTAAGCCAGGAAGAGTTGGAGAGGGGCAGTAGCTGTTAAAGCGTACTATATTTTAATATAAAAAGAACATTTCTTTGCAGTCAATGTACTTAACTCTCTTTCCCCCAACTTAAAAAAAAAAAGTGTAGTAAAATTGGCCCTTGAATTCTTCCCCATGCTAGCTCCCTGCATCTTTTCCTTCAGCAAATCCTACCAGTTTTACCTCTCGAATACATCCTGTCTTTTCCATCCCCATTGGATGAGTCCAGAGCAACGCGATGTTGCCTGGACTGTTGAAACAGAACCTTAGCTGGTTTTCCTGCCTTTGCTCTTGGCCCCCTCCAGTCTCCTGTCCACACAGCAGCCAGAGAGATCTTTGAAAATACAAATCAGGCCACATCTACTCCAGACCCTTCAATGATTTCCAGTTGCATTTAAAATAAAATCTAAACTTGTCACCACTGTGGAATACACTGAGGCCCAAAGAGAGGGATGTACAGAGAATGTAAACATAAAGAAGGAAGAGACTTAGAAAAAAGGACAGAGTTTGATGGCTGCCGTGTGACAGAGGAACACAGACCAGGCTGAGACCCAGGAACCAGGCTGGGGATCTGGAGCCTAAGGGGGCCTCTGCTCAAATAGATTGGCGGCCGCAGGGTTGGCCTCTGACTCACTCCTTGAAGCACCCCACACAGGAGGCCTAATTTCATACCAGACAGAGCTAAAAAGTGTATAGATCAATTTGTTATTTATCAAGAAGGTTTTAAAGGGGATGTGCGCGTCTTCCCCAAGATCCGCTCCAATGGGGTAAAAGCGGATTATTGAGTGCCTTTGTGTACTTAAAGATATCTCATTTAATCATGCCTCTTACAGATGAGACTTCAGAAATGTTAAAAAGTGGGAAAACAGTATGCATTTTAGAATTAAGAAACTATGATAACTATATGTGTAATCATATTCTTACCTTTCTGAGCCACCCTTTCCTCGGCTCTAAGAGAAATTGAAGTTACCCAAATTTCCACAGTAAGTAAATGGCAGATTCTAAATGGGATCCCAGGCTTTTTTGACCTCAAAGCCCATACTCTTTTTATTGTACCATGTTGCTTATTAGAACCCTAATGGGAGAGCAAATTTAAAATTCTGTAAACAGAAATGTTCATTGATTCTAAGATCTAAATGCACTAGGGAAGTACAGCATTTAAAGGAACCCTGTGGTGAAGCTGGATATAAAGCCAGGAATTCTTTTGTAATTGCACAGTTTGTCTGTATTGGTGTCAGTTTTAATGTGGTATGTCTAGCTTTCTTAAAGCAACATACACCTGTCCTGAGCTGCCCTATGGAAAAGAGAAGCCCATATGTTTTAAATGGACTAGGATTTTTAACACTCTTCTAACCCGAAATGCTTTTCAAAGGCTAAAGTAAGGTAAAGAATCTGCGGTCTGTAGGGTTGAATGGAGCCCTACTTCATGTGTAAATGTATAGACAGAAAACTCAGTATTATTTTTTCTATGAACATAGTTTATGAGCTAGAGAAACAGACGTGTGGTTTCCTTATGCTGTAGCAGGTATCCTTTAAAAAAGAGGAAAGATGAAGAGAAGGTAAATAGGACTGTTTAAATGTTCTTTGTCAAAAAAAAAAAAGAAAAGAAACACACAAACCCACAAAACAGTAATTTCTGCAGAAAGCTGCTCATCCTCGTGAAAGAATAATCATGCTGATGCCAGTCATGCGTGAGGGCTGGGGGTGAGAAGCGAAGACCTGATGCTCGGTATCCAGTGACCCGATGGGAGACAGACAGAGTGAATTAGGACTGCCTGGGTGTTTAAATGTGTAACTCAGAAGTGCCCCAGGCAGGAAGCTGCAAGTGAAATACTCCTCCTTGCTTCCTCTCTCCTGTTTCATCTCACCTGAGCCCCCCGTCAGGAGTGCTCTGTGGCTCCTGATGGATCTTCCTGAGTATAGAGCAGAGCACGTTAAAGATGGCATTGCAGTCAACTATTTTATCCAGAAAGCCTGGAAATTTAGAGAATTTATGTCAAGCAAAAATCTTTTGGAACCGCTTTAGAGACCCAATTATTTTAGAAGGGTGTTATGAGCTCTCGCAACTGCCACATCAGAAAAACTTGAAATATATCATTCGCCAAAACTACATTTGACCAGCATTTACTCTTCTTGCTGGTCACTAATCTTTCAAAAGTTCCTTTTTCATCACAAAATCTATTCATTCACTCAATCCGGGGCAGTCACCAGAATGGATTAGATTAAGAAAAAGCAGAATGAGAGGAAGAGAAAAGACCTTCCGCTGAGAGACCGTGTAGTGGGGCAGGAGGCACACACATTTTGGAGTCGGGGCCTTGCCCTGGCTCCACTAGGGACAATCCGATAGCACCAGTAATTTAATAATAGCTTTTTGGGGAGGAAAAAAGAAACACTATTGCCTTAAATGTATCTATTGATTGTAAGCTGTATCCTGATTTTAGAAATGTTAAAAATGAAAAAAAAAATGTACCCTAGAATAAGAAACTATGGTACTGAATGCGTGACCATGTCCTTACCTCTCTGAGCCTTACTGTCCTCAGCTGCAGTGTGGGCGAGGTTGAGGGAGGATGAACCACGGCCGTGCAGGAAAGGGCCGTGTGTGCCCTGGAGCCTGCCCCGCTCCAGGAGACCCTGTGTAGTTCGGCAGCCAGCGCCCCACGCTGCCTGCTCGGGGCCGGCCACGGCTCTCGAAACAGAGTCCGAAACCGAGGCCGTGAAACGTGGTAAGTTCCGAAGTAGAAATAGTTACTACGCTACTAAAGCAGCACAGCTCGGGAGCCCTTAAAACTACTGGGTGAGACAGGGGCCTGGGAGAAGATGCTCTGCAGTGAGCGATTTCTTTGACAACCTTTTGAACATTATTTAGAACTTTGCCAGATTGGTGAGTGAGACGAACATTCCAGGCAGAGGTGTTTTGAGGTGTAGTCACAAAACATAGAAATTTCAAATTACTGGAGCGGGAAGACGGCAGAGGATAAGCGGCAGAAGCTAGGCAGGGACCAGACCTGATCAGACCAGGCCTGAGAGAGCACTTGAGAGCAGGAGAGCTATATCCATTTACTGGGGCTCGTCATGCAGGAAGCCCTGTGTAGGCACTAGGGGTTCTGTAAAAGCCAAACAGTGGTCCTTACCCTCTAGCCACTTACTGTTTAGTTGAGGAGACAAATAAATACGCAGTTAAAATACCTTGCACATGATGGGTGGAAGCCAGTATAAGGCCTGGGCGCCCGCTGTGGGAGGCGAGCCCTAGTCCAGGTTTGGAGAGTCAGTAAATTACCTGGCTGAGACCTGAGAGAAGTAGAAACTGGCCAGGTACCGAAAGATGGGAAAGAGCATTCGGGCTGACGGAGCACAGTTGAAGAGCTTGATGCCTTCTGGAAACTGCGCGCAGCTCAGTGTGATGGCACAGCAGGAGGGTAGTTGGGAGAGTGGGGAACGGTGACTCGAGATCATGTTTGTAAACTGCTGAATTTGAGCTTTATTCTGATGACAGAGGGAACCACTTAAAGGAGAGCAATGCAAGTACTTGTTGGGGGGAAAAATCAAACATTTTGGAGGTGTAAAAAGTAAGGGGGTTCCCTCTTTCTTTGGTGTAAACTCTTCGGGGTTTTGTTGTTGTTGTATTAAGTTTACATGCAGATATACATGTAGGCAGTAAGTTTTTTGTTTTCTAAAAATCACTGTATACCCAGCAACTAGCAGAGTGCCTGTCAAATAGGGGACACTCAGTAAATGTTAAATGAACTCACAAAGAGGAACTGCATAAAAGGTTTTTTTAATGATTCTGTACAAGATACGTGATTTTGTATTCTTTTACTCAATGTCGTAAGCATTTTATATGAGTGACCGCTGCATTTCTGTCTAGTTAAATTTATTTTACTATGGAATTGCTTTTCAGAGATTTGCTTATTTAAAATGTTGAGTAAAACAAATTGCCCTTCAAAAAGTTTATACCCATTCTTCGACAGTTGAAGATTATATGAGACTGCCTCTTTCCCCATCCCCTCACCAACACTGGATGTTATCAGTCTTTAATGTTTGTCAAACTGATGGTAAGCGGTTAATATCTAATTTTAATATGCATTTCAGGGGTGTTAGTGTCATTAAGCATTGTTAAATGGTTTTATTAGCCATTTATCTTTTGAAAAGGTAGTTGTTAAGTCCGTTGTTTTAGTGAGAAGAAGGATTGAGAGGAAGTCTCATTTCAGAAAACTATTTTCAAGAAGTGCCCCGTAGTTCAGAATACAAATCTCCCCACCTCGTTTCCCCTTTTCCTGCCTAAGCAGGCGTGCATGTGTGCACACACATGCACACCCATGCTTCGGTGTGTAGAGAAAGGCCAGCCATTTCAGGTGCTTGCCTACTGCCCTTCCGTTCCCCAGCAGAGCTTTGTTTATGTTTAGAGAGTGCCAGCTGGTAATTCACTAGACTCCAGTTCAGCTCATTTGAGACCTTATGTTGTTACCTGCTTGCTTTGTCATCAAACTAGTTTTAAAACAGATTTTCTGTTAAGTAGTTTATTTTAGGCTGGTATACTTAGAAAATGCCCATAATCTGGAAATCAGAAATGTAGACAAAAAAGTTGTCACCCCTTAACAGGTTTATTTTGGGGAGGCACATCTGAGGACACGCCTGGCAGCATTATGAACGGCACTGGCACCAAGGGCAACCGTAGGGGGTTAATGGGGACCCTGCATCATTCCTTGCCATGTGCCTGGTGAGTAAACTCCTAGAAGTTTCTGGGAATGGCAGCAAGTGGGGAAAAGGCTGCAACCAACAATCAGTGTCACAAAGTGGGGATGACTGATTTGCCGAGGAGACCGCTGAGACAGATGTTTAATTAGCTGAAGTCAGAGTGAATAAATTGGGAGAGGACTGCCTATGCAGAGAGATGCCTTTCCCCTCATCTCTCATTTAGCTGTTTTTTGTAGTTTTTGTTCTTACCGTTTTCTTTTTGAAGGTAACTTCCTCAGTTTGGGGGACCTGGGGAGGGGAGTGGAAAGTACCCTTTGGTACTGAACATGCACTGTATTCTAGGTCATTTTGTATTTAACCTTCACAAAGACCTTGTGAGCTGGGCATTATCTCTTTTTTATGGTTGAGAAGGCTGAAGTTGCCTGTGTGTGTTTTGTGTATGTGTGTGTTACCAATGAGTAACGTAGGCAAGATGTGAACCTAGACCCCTTGAACCTTGAGCGCATTGGTTTTTTCCTTATACTTAATATGTACTGCATATGAGGGAATTTTCTAGAGTAAAAGTAGTAATAGTATTTATTTTGTCAGGAGCTGGTGCCACACAGGTGTAGGCATTTGTCAGAACTATCACATGGTGCTTGTAAGGTTTGGGCATATCACTGTTTATAAATTTTACTACAAAATAAAAGGAGAACCTTAAACAAATATTGAGCACCAGTTAATGTTATGCACACTGAAGTGTTTAGGGGTGAGTGTACTGAAGCCTGCTCCTTACTTTGAAATGCATTTTTAGAAAAAAAGATGGGCTGATAGATATGTGACACAGCAAATATAATAAAATGTTAATTGTAGGATCTAGGTGGTGGGTACATGAATTTTCAGTGTATCATCCTTTCAACTTTTCTGTGATTTAAAAATGTCCATAGTAAAATAAGAAAACTCAATTAAAAATGTATAATTTAGATTCTGCTTATATTAATGTAAATTTCTGGATCGACAAATATATGTCCTGGAGGCATAGAACACATATTTTTACTTCTTTTTGTAGGATATTTTATTTTCCATTACTCCATATGTTCAGTGACATCTTGAGGTCACAGTTTCTTCCATTGACCTATGATTTTAAGCAGCATATAGTTATGAATATAAAAATGATTGTTACCACTTACTGAATATTCAAAATTTGCCCGGCAATCTGCCAAACACTTAATCCTTAAACATTTACTCCTTAAAACAGCTATTTGAATTGGTTGTTGTTGTTGTTTTTTAATGAGAAAACTGAAGCTCAGAGAGGATACAGAACTTGTCCAACATCACACAGCTGGTAAGACAGGGACCAGGGACTCAAACCCAGATGCGTAACTCCAAAGCTTATATTCCTAATCACTGTACTGGACTTCCTCCCACTGGCTGAGGTTATAGGATCCGCAGTTTAATGGAGGCAGGTCTACTTTTCTCCCTAGAAGCACCAAGTGTGCCGGTTTCACGTGGACATGGCAGTATGATTCATTGCAAAGGGCATAGGCTCTGGAACCAAACCAGCCTATGTCCCCACCCCAGCTTTACCTTTCACACAAGCTGTGAAGTTAGGTAGGTCATCAAACCTTTCTAACCTGAGTTATCTTTTCTGTCAATCGGGATAATAATATCTAACTTGTAGGGCTGTTGTTTTGACTGACTGCATGTAAAACACTTCATCTGTAATAAGTGCTCAGTGGACGTCAGCTGCCTGTATCCCTATTGCCGCTACCACGTCAGGCACACCAGAAAAGCTGGCTTTTTAGGGTTTGATTTACTTCCTTTGCTACCCGTATGACTTGGCCTTTGCCTGCACCCTTCGTTTTCCAGTGAATTAGGTCTGTAGAAGGCTTATACCCTGTGATAGAACCAGCCTTTGAATTGTGTTTGGATACGGATCTCCTGGAAGCGTCCTTTACTTGGAACAAGAAGAAAACTGGGTCCAGAGAGCCAGCTCTAATGACTCTTGGCTAACAAAGAAGTCTATTCCGTACATGTAGGCGTGGGTTAATGATCACAAAACTCATTCGTCATATAGCTTATATCAGCAAATTTAATGTCCCGAAGATTCTAGAGGTAAAGTGCCCAAACGACAATCACCGGTAACAAACATGTTTACAAGTAATTTTTAAAAGCCTTTGTATTAACAGCTGAGTAGCTCACAGAGTCTGTTGCTTCTTAGAAAACATTTAAAAGAGGAAATGTGATCAAACGCAATTATTTTTGAGAGAATGATTTTGGAAATTGTAGAAAGGTTTGGAGTGCTGCATCTGCCGCGCCCCCCACCCCATGAAGAGTCGATTTCCTCCAGAGGAAGCAAACGGCTCTCCTCCTTCAGGCAGGCCATTCATGTGTTTACCCTGCTAGTAGCTGTGAGAAGCACTCTTCCTCTACCAAGACTGGGGTTTAGCCACTTTTGATGAAAAACCGTCCATTACTTCAGAAGAGTTACCCTACTGCAGAAGACTTTCCCGAGGGCAGCCCAGGACGCTGAGACATGGAGCTTCTGTCACTGCCTCCAGGGACCTGACGCTGGAGCTAGCCCCCTCATCGGCGGTTGAAAAGGCATTTCGAACAATTGCAGTACCGACTTTCCATAGCAAGTTTTGTTCTTTTTGAGTAAGTTACAGATACCAGTGCTTTCTGCAACAGCTTTAAATGTGTTAAGGAGACAAAAGAAGAAACATAGCTCATCAGTGACAGTATTTCTTTTTCTGTCTTACCGTGACAATAGTGTGCAGAGACAAAGATGACTTAAAATCAGGAGAAGACATTTGGAGTGGCCCTGTGAGGCAGGTCTGAGGAAAGGACTTAACAGCACCTACTTCTCATTAACTAGCTACTGGTCACAGTAGGGCAGTCAGCAAGGTGTGTAGGTTCTACTGTGCCGTCGAACCAGTTCTTCAAACAGAAAGTTTGTGAGATGAGATAAAAACCCAAATGCTGCAAAAGTATGAGGTGATCTATTGGAAATCCTCAGTCTTCCCCCACATTGTAACCACATAATCATAGAGATAGCAAGTCATCACAAAATACCAGCTTTCTTTAAAAAAATTTGCACACTATATTTAATAGAACATGTGAATTAAGGAAAAGTTAAGACAAAGTATGATTTAAGTGTAAAAAATCCTGAAGGTCAGGCAGCTCTCTTAAGCATAGTGTGTCCGAAACCATACTTATCACTCAGTAAATATTTGTGATGCTTATACATCCCCAGAGTGTACAGGATGACAGGGCTCTTCCAAGAGAGCTTTAATTCTAGCGGGGGAGATGGCCAATAAAAAGTAAACATACCAGCAAGATACATTTGATAGGGATCTTCACTTCCAGCTTTCAGTTTGTCCATTTTCTGATAAAAAGGACTTCTGTGAGTCCCCAGCTTTTTGAGTTCCCCTCCTGGAGGGACTCCCTCTTGCCCAGGATTGGCATGACCTTAGTCTTTCCACTTCAGTATCTCCTCCTTGACCACCAGCACCGCTCCCTGATACAGGGACAAGTGGACAGGGCAGCAACAGATGGATGAGTTCATGAGCAGTGAGTCACCTTATCTGCCTCGACAGCAGGAATTAAGAGATATGGGCCATATCTCAGCCTAGGAAGCTGCTAGAGAGGACACTGTTCCTTCCGTCAGAGGTACCATGGGCCTGCCCCAGTAAGTTCCTGACACATTGACCTTGCTAGATGCTGGCGAGGGCCTTGCCAAGGAGAAGGATGAGAACCTCCATTTCCTTTGGGAGGGGGCTTGGGGTAGGGGTGGGGCTTTCACTTGAGTAAGACGAAAGCACTTTGGGGAGAAGAATGGGTTTCTTTTTGTTTGCCAAGCACCTTAGCTGGACCAGAGTTGGCGGCTAACGCATTTCGTGGAATGAGCTAAAGAGAAGCAAGGAAAGCCAGCCTGTGACCCACTGCCACGTCACCCCCTGCCAGCGCAGGCCCAGGGCCTCCTGCTTCCTAGTCAGGAAAAGACTCACTGTGCTTTGATTATTGGAGATCAAACTTCCTCTGAGAATTAAATCATCGAATGAAAATGTAAATGTCTTAAAAATGAAACGCAGTGCACATCAGTTGAAATTAGTCGCCTCCCAGGTTCCCTTAATGACATGAATCTTTAATGATCCTTGGGGAGCCAGAGGAGTGTACCAAAAACAGACATTTTAAGCATTGATAATCAAGTATGGGCACCCAGCAGGAGGAAGCTGCTGTGCACACTGTGTTACAGGAAAAGACAATGAAAGCAGCCTCACTTCCAAAAGTGGGGGCGCGGGGCGAAAGAGAAGAGAGCGCCAAAGCCTCGTCCTCCATGGGGGAAGTTAATAGATGCTGTCTGATAGTTATAATAATGTGTAAAACACCTTACACATTAGTGCCTGTAAGAAGAGTCTCAGGGATGGTCAAGAAATTCACTGGCTTTCATTATAGGACTTAGAGTATTGTTTACTTTTAAAGCTGTACATACATGTTCCTTTGATAAAAGTAAAAATAGTTTTTAAAATTTGTAAAAAGAAGTACCTTACTTTCAAATTCCAGAGCTTAAAAATATTTCTCTTTCCCATACTTACATGGACTCTCTATTTGAAAATTTCCTTTCTCCTAGAAGCAACAATCTATTTCATTGTGTTAGATGTCAGTTTTCTGTGAGAACATTGTTATGAAACAGTTGCTTTCCATTATAAACACTTCAAACCTTTTAAGGCCAGAATGTTATATGAGTATAACCTTTATATTGTGGTTTTGTCAACATTTTTCTTTGTGACCTGTATTTTCCATAGGTTAAAGTACAAGCTATTAGCTGAGTACTTCGTCCCATTCTAAGGATGACTGATATCTCAAATATAAAAGAAAACAGCTGCTTTTTCATAAAATTGAAGTCCCCAACAGCTGCTACATGTACATTTTGACAATTTTTTTTTAATTGGGACAAAAATTAGTTTACTGAATCGACTAATCTGATTAAGTGTATCATCTAACATCTGTGGAGAGGTAGAGCAGAGGTCATAGAAAAGCCCATTGAGCTAGAACGTAGCTTCCCCAGAAGGCTTGAACGTACTTAAAATGAAAACTCTGGGATGAGCCCCTTCTTCTGTGCCAGGAACTTAAGGTCTTAGGGGCCCGGCGGTGGCTGCTGCCCCACTGCCACCATTGCCAGTGAGCCTGAGCCTCGCTGACAGCATCGTGCTCTTCCCGCCTAAAGAGAGGGGGGAGGACCGCCTCACTGCCTCCCGACAGCCTGGAGTGCTGCCCTCTCCTCCCCTGCAGCCTTTGGAGGGTCTATTTCAGGGGTGGCTGTTGCAGGTGGCTTATAGCCCTCACTACCACTAACTGGTGACCTTCATCAGGGCATTCTAAAATAAGGTCACAGCTAGATCACAGGCTGTTACTTGGTAGCCTTTACTTTGGAACTTAATACCTGGAATCTAGAAGCATCTTGCTGGTTCCACTCTTGCTCCTACTACTGTTTCTAGCTCTTTGGTGAATTTCTTAGTCTGTTTGAACTTGATTTCCTCAGCTATAAAGGAGGATAATAATATTATCTCCCTTATAGCATTGGTGGAAGAATTAAGTAGAAATTCATTTCAAACACCAAGCACTTAGCTGTTATTATTTAATGACTCAGTAAACATTAGTTGTGTCCCCTCCCTTCAAGTTCCATATTGTGAGACCCAGCCGTATCACAATTTTGTGATATAACCCTTTTTATGAATATGACTGCGTTGAGTCATGGTTCAGCAGAGGCTCTAGCTGCTCAGGAACCCAGCTCAAATTTAGCCCCCATTAGGTACAGCCCAGAGTGTGTGCATCTGTCTGCCCAGCTGCTCATTTGAGCTTTTCCAGGGGTCTGAGGCTCCTTGTCAGAGCAGCAAAGCATCAGTGGGAACATAGGTGTTCACGTGTAGACATGACCTGGCATTCCTCTCGAGCACTCCGCATCTGGGCCTGGGCGCGCAGAAGGGTTAAAAGCTGGAGAAACTTTGGTCATAAATTTTCTCTTCAGCAGGACTTCCCAGTGAACATCTGACATTAGCAGAGAGGAAATGCTGATTGGCCTCAGAGTCAGCTGAAGGAGACAGGAGCTGCGGTGGAAGCTGCTGGATTGACTGTTATTAGCAAGGCAAATGGAAAGCCAGCAGGGCAGCCCAGCTCCCAGATAATAGATCTAACGAGAAGGAGAACTCCCAGAAAGGAAAATGGCTGGCAGCCATGACTCCTCTACTGCCACTTTTCCCAGTGCTTTGATCTTTTTGTTCTGTGTGTTTAGCACAGGGAGAAGCATATTTTAGCATCTTAGGCCATAAGCCACAATTGACCTAACATAAAACAAGATATTTCATTTAACTTCTTATCTTTTTGATAGATTCAGAGTTAAACACAGTGAAACGTACAAAATTATATTAATATAGTAAGCAATAATTGCCACTTATTGAGTATTTATATGCTAGACCAAGTGCTTTAAATGTGTTATTATTTCATTTAATCTATAAAGAACCTCATAAGTTAAAAATTCTCATCCCCAATTCGGAGCTAAGAAAACAGTCCTTCAAGTTAGCTGGAGCTGGGATTTGAACCCTGCCATTAGGTTTTACCTATCTGGTGGGAGGTATTAAGGCGGGAGCCCAAACGTCTATGATGGGGCCACATAGGTACTGGCAATAGGAAAGGCACTTACTGAGGCTTCTGTCCTGACTTGAAACAGCCCTAGTTGGTGCTGTCGTGGTTAGAAGGGAGGTGGCCAGGCAGGGAGCAGGGCAGACAGATGAGCAGTCAGCACCCAGAGACCATTAGGACCGAGGAAGAACTGTAGTTCTTGGCAGCAAGGACCAGGGAAGAGCGTAGTGCTCAGCATCCAAGGGACGGCAGTACAGAGAGGTGGCTCCCTACAGGGTCAGGTCACAAGGTGACACGTGAGCAAAAATCCTACTGTCAAAATTACCTCTGGAAAAAATCCCTTAAAAATGCCCATCAGAGGTCAGCATACAGGTTTTTCCTCATTAAATCCAACACGGCTAACTTTTTCTCTAGCATTAGAACAAATGAAAACTAAAAATGCATATGTTTAAATGCTAAAATCAAACTTGATACAGAAAGACGCACTTAAGAGGAGCTGGAAAACTGAGACACCACATCCACCCATTTAATTCAGTTAGTCACTCATCAGACATTTACCAAGTTCTATAGCCGCAAAGATGAATGAGACTCCCGCCTCACACTCAGTCACTCTCTTGGGTTTCATTGAGTCACTGAGAGTCTTGGCAAGTGGCATTCTCCAAACTATTTAATTGCTCTCTGGTCATGTCTCCTCCTCTTTTTCTCCCCCTCATTCTTACCAAGCAAGTATAGGTGAATTCAGATAAATTAAATGTATAATTTATGGACAAGGAAACCCAGGCTGGTGGGTGGCATCACGAAGCAGGCATGCTTTGCAGAGAGGCACACTGGGAACCCAGTGGGGCACCAGGCCTGTGAGCAGCATTCTGGGCTGGGCTGGGCTGGGCTGGACCAGGGGCAAGGGTAGTTACCTGAAGGAGACATGAAGACCAAGACCAGACTAAAACAGAGGGAGCCTTGTATTTGGTTGGCCTGAAATTCAGAAATCCTCTTGCCTTGGATCAGAGCCTACAGGTGAGAAGAATGTTAAGTGGTACAACTTACCGTGTTGTGAAGAAAGGAAGTAGGTTAGCCTAGGAACCTGATAGGGTCTGATGTTGTTATGGGGGTCAGTAGGAGGAAGGCGAATGCAGGGAGCTGGAGGAAGCCAGATATGACGTAGGCAATAATCCTGAAGGAGGCAGTGGTTTCGGAGGGGCAGGCAGTGGCGCAGAGGTAGGAGACCATGCAGTCCATGCACTGAACAGTGAGGAGGCCAGTTTGGCTGGATTATGGAGGACGTAGATGAACAGTAAATTAGGATGGATGGATGACCCGAAGGGTAGGGTAAGGAACTGGCCATGGCAAAGTTGTGAAATGATTTTAAGCATAAAAGAGATACCCTTCAGAGTCTGACTCCAGAGAATGCCCTCTCGCAGTAGGGTGAGACAGGCGGAGGCCAGGAGATGGGTGGGGAAACCATTCCTGTGGGCTGGACAGCAAGTGACGCAAGGGAGATTGGTTAGATGGATAGAGTCTGTGGAACTCGGGAGATTTGACTTAATACCCGTAAGGAGGAGGAAGGCCAAGCAAGTATTCCAAACTTGTGAGTGCCTTTTGCACTATGCTGACTTCTGAGAGGCCGGAATCAGCCCTGATCATCTTTGCATCTACAGTGCCTGCCTTAGGGCATGGCACATGGTACGTTCTGTAATGTTTGATGAACAACTGAATTAATTCATTGGGAGCCTCATGGTCTCATCATTGGAAACCCAGTTACAAGGAAAAAACTGATTTGAAAAGGAAAGTTTAAAAAGTTCATTGGTGATTGTCGGGTAAAACTAGAAGCAAATAAGTGCTTGGAGTTCTGTTTGTTCCTTGTAGTAGTGCTTCCTTGGAGAGTCCTAAAGAGGACCTGAAGCTCACCCAGGGCTAGATCCCCTTCCGCCGCGGCCACTGGCGCCCAGCTGTTTATGGAGCACTCACTCCAGAGCCTCACTGAATCTGCTCAGCAGGCTGTCTGAACACGCAGCTGTTACCCTCGTTTTACAGAGGAGGGGACTCGAGGCTCAGAGAGGGTGTGGTTTACCCCAACCAGTCTCTGGCCTGAGCAGCCTTGAATGGAAGTCCTCAGATTCCGCAGGACCATAACAAAGTCTGGTGACCGAAAACATTTGGCCCCAAGCTTGTTCTGCATTGACTCAGGTTGGAGTCACCGTTTTTATATAGCTCAGGAAAGGCTGCAGACAAATGAAGTCTCCTTTTTGTTTGTTCCTTTTGTTTTTGTCCTTAGGTGTTTGTGACTAAATTCACTAATTTCACTGGCTGTCAAGGCTGTGTTAAGGAAAATGGGTTTGAACTGCTGTGGTTTTTGAGTGCTGGACTGGATGTCAGAAACCTTTGCCATCACGGGAAATTCTGTCAGTCTGGATTTACTATCTGTTCCCCGCAGCCGAATTCCTCAGCAGTGTGATTTAGCGCCTGGCTCCCCATCAGCCAGTTTTGGCATTTATTTGAATGCATTACCCCACTGGTTTTCATAAACTATTTTACAATTGTTTAAAATAAATGACTGTTTATTTCCACAAAAACCATCTGTATTTCTTTACAGAGCAACAGATAACTGTATGTAAAATTTGGTAATGTCACAGTGACTCAAGTTAAGAGAAACAGATTGGATTGAAAAATTGGATGCTAAGGGACAGTGTTAAAGGCTTCCATCCTTTCTAACAAGTGATATCTGGATTTGAAGAAGGAAAAAATATTCTTTTTCACAAGTAATGTCAGACCTCCTTTCTCCAAAGGAAAGAGCATTCATGGCAGGTTAGTAACAGGATAGGCACTGTTAGCATTGTTCATGACAGTGAAGTGTCTGTCCCTTTCAGCTCTCTCTCTGCCTGAGATGGTGTGGAGATGGCTCGACCAGTGGTTTCCAGCCTTCTCCACATTTTGAAGTTTTAGGTTGTCATACCTACGTCTTCTTGCTCCGATGTTGAGCAGTTTCCTTTTAGGCTTGTGTGTCGTAGCTCAGAGAACTCTGGTAGGACGCACTTTAAGACACATTGCAGTATCAAGAGAAGGCAGTCCTGGGTGAAGGAACTCAACTGATTGAAATAGGGGACTGGCCCCTGACAGTGCGGAACTGACTTGGGATTTGACTTAATGCCCGTAAGGAGGAGGAAGGCCGAGTAAGTATTCCAAACTTGTGAGTGCCTTTTGCACTACGCTGACTTCGGAGAGGCCGGAATCAGCCTTAATCATCTTTGCAACCGTGGAGGAGCATATATCCTCTGCCTTCCAGCCGGTGTCCGAAGCAGCCGATGACCAGGCTCGTTTCCGCCGGACCCACACACACTACCTCCATCATCCCCGGGAAGCCCAGGTAGAGTTAAACATTTGGAGTCATATGGAAGTGGAGCTTCCCGTCCATTTTGGAGGAAGAGGTAGTCAGGGTGGTAGTAGCCAAGCAGACGAGGCTTCCATTTAGTCACAGACTATTCACTCAACACCGCTTGTGCCGTGGCCATCCTAGGAGTGCAGAGATCTTTTTAGTGCAGGCGGTTCAGAGAAGTCCCAAGGCGGCAGCTCCTGTGCAGAGCTTGGACTCGTTGAGTAGGTGAGAATGGCTCTAGAGAAGCCAAGTAGCGGGAAGAGTATTCCAGACAGAGGCACTAGTGTGAGTGAAGGCACAGAGTTTGGAGGATATTTCTGGATTAGTGTGTTATTAGGTGGGAGGGGGGAACGGGAATGAGACTAGGGGACAGGGGAGACCTTTAGACCTGGTTCCAACCTCTGCTGGAGAACTTGAAACACCCACCCACCCTCCACCCCCTCTAGAAGTGCTGCCTGGAGAGCAGAAGCAGCAACCCAGGGATATGACTTACTGAATCCTAGGAACAACTCTTAAGACGTGGGTGCTGTTGTTATCCCTCTTTCACAGGTGGGGAAGTAAGGCACAGAAAAGTAACTTGCCCAGGGTCACACAGCTATTAAGTGGTAGAGCTGGGAATTCAAACCCAGGCAGTCTAGCTTATAACCATTATATATCCCAAATGTGTTAGGGTCAGCAGAGGTTGCACGGCACTCCCTAGACCACATGTACACGCTTACAATGTTCAGTCTAGGGCAGGGATCAGTCCAGACCTCCCTACTCTCAGTCTGCAGGGATGGACCCTGACATGCCACCTTGGTTCTCAAAGCCTGAGCGGAGGCGTCAGGACAGCCGTAGAGGGAGGCCGAGTAGGCCGGAGAGAGACAGTATGGAGTCACCTGTGTCTTCTGTAGCCCTCCTGGAGCCTAAGAGGAGGACAGGGCAGGCACAGGTGTCCAGACTGGCATGGCAGAGGGCAGGCGGCCACTCTGGCCCTCGGTCCTCTGTGTGAACGGAGCTCTGAGCGCCAGCAGCCCAGCCCCAGCAGTGCCAGTCCTCTTCGCCTTTGCCGCCTTGCTCCTTTGGGCGGCTCTGCCAGTCTCTGTGGTGCGGTCATGGCCTGAATGGACCACAGGAACCCTGAACACCCTCGGACCTGTGCCTTTCCAGTTCTTGTCTCCATAGCTGCTTAGGTGTCTCCTCAGCCACTGACGAGCCCCCGTGATCTGTGAGGAGCCAGTGAGAGAAGGCCGCAGGGGCCCCAGTCCCTAATCCAACCTAGCAGGAGTCACCTCTAAAATCGTTCCACCTCATTTTTTTAAATTAGATTTTTAATGACAAAAGTAATGCCTGTATATACCCCCTGTCAACAATCCAAACAAGATAGAAGTCTACAAAGTAAAAAGCAAAGCCTTCACTTTTGCTATTGCCCCACCGTACACCCAAAGGCAGCGCTAGCCAACAGAGAGCCGTGGGAACAGCTGGGCGCATATCCTTCCATCCGCGCTGCAGTGTGTATTCAGCACGGCACTCACACGTGTAAATGCACGTATAGCCGGGCTTGATTTTATTAAACTGGAGCGTACTCAACAGTCTACATATTTTTTAACTTAATAGTGTATATAGAAATCTTCCATGTCTTAATAAGTTCGCTTATTTTTTAAACAGCTACATAACATCCCAGTGTACATAATACTATAATTTATTTAATAGTTTCCTACTGGAGAATATTTAGATTGTACAATTTTTGATATTAAAACAGTGCTGCAGTGAACATCTTTGAACGTACATCATTGTGTGCTTTGGAATAATGTTTCTCAGGATAGATTCCTTTGTTGGGTCAAGGCTGTTCAATTTTAAATGCCACCTCGAGGAAGTCATTCTATTTAACAAAGATTATTGAGCACCTCCAAAGAGCCATGCTCTGGGAATGCAGAGTTGGGTTTTTAAAAAAAAAATCTCTCCACCCCCATCTTCAAAGAGTGCCCTGATTGGAGGGGGTGGCGGTAGAACAATGACAAAGAGACACAATTGCTTCTCATCCAGCCTGCGCAGTGCACTGACAGAGGCAAGGCCCGGAGGAAGTCGGGATGAAAGAGCTCTTGATTCTGACAGGGATTCAGGCGAGGCTGCGGGGAGGAGGGGAGGTGCCAAAAGGTGTGCCTCCCTGCTCCTCCCAGGAGCCCATCTGCGAGGCTGGCTCTTCAAGAAGAAATTCGTTCTAAAGAATTATGACGCTCCTGCATGTTCCCCTGCACAAAGAAGGAAATCTCGGCTGTACGCCCTTTCCTTTCCTCCTCTCGGCACTTTCTGATTGATGATTGGAAATGATGGCAATACATAAACTATTTTTCTTTTTATTTTATGACCTGGTAATAGCAGTAACATATTTCCAGTAAATGTTTTCTATCGCAATAAAAAAGTTGTAACAGGACTAGAAATGGGTATAGTTAAACCCTAAAGAAATCACACTTTCAGAACTGTGGATTGAGGCAGTAACTCTGTAAATCATTTAACGTAGAAAAAGGGCCCCTCCCGGGAAGAAAATCAGGGCGAGCAGCTCCTGTGCGCAGTTAGTGCTCGTCAGATAGTTGCCTCCTGTTAGGGCTGCGGGACCCTCAATATTGAGCCCTTTAAGACCAACTACCCCCTTTTTCTCTTCCTTCTAGGCTCCCAGCCTACACCTTCACTCCTTTCTGAACGGATAAATCATCTCAGCCTTACAATTTCTTTTTTTCAGCCCAAAGATTAAGATGATTATAAAAAACTCTTTCTGGAATACAGCATAGTAGTGCAGTTAAGAGCACAAGCCCTGGAGTCACACGCCTTGTCCTGTCCTCACTGGGGCATATGACGTAACCACTTCACTTTTTGTTTCCTCCTCTGTAAAATGGGGATTATAATAGGGCCTGTCTCATAGAACTTTATAATTTAGAGAGCTAATGCATGTAAAGTGCTTTACTAAGGACCAAGATTGCCAGTCACTGTTGTTTTCAAAAAGGGCAAATTGATGACAGTGTTAAATTTGCATAGTAGTATAACAAGCAACAGTTATCAAGTGTTTATTCTGTCCTAGGCATTGTGTTACGCACGATCTTTGCAGTTACTCCAGGAAGGTTTAGATCACCTAACTCACCCAGTGTCACATAGTTTATAAAAGAGCCAAGATTTTAATCCAGGTCTTTTTGCCTCTACAACCCAAGCTCTAACCACCACATGTCCACCCTCTAGGGTTAGATACTCAGTGGGAGCAGAGACAGCAAACTTCGAGAAGTTCTGTCGCACGCCAGACGTAGTCTCCTTTGGCTGGTAAAGATTTGGAGCGTGATGTTGAGAGCCTGTGCTCTCAAAACTCAAGGGCCAGGCCCTGAAAAAGCAGCATTTCCTTTCCCTAGATGGAGACAGAGCAGCCTGCTCCTCGCTTGATCCTTATTTAGGCTTTGTTACTCTTAAGAGGATGGGTAGAAGCTGCTGCTTCTGCGTCTGGTGTCCTTAACATGCTCTAAAAATTAGACCTCTCCCAGCCTTTGTCTTTAATTTCTGATTCTAGCTGACACCTTCATTAATGGTCCAGTGCAAGCTTTCTGTCGACTTGAGGACTACTGTGTAAAAGTGGTTTTGCTGTCCTATCAATAATAGTCATAATTTCCCCAATACTCTCATCAGCAGTGAATTGAGTCTTGCAGCAAAGAAATGGAAACCCCAGTGCAATGGTTTTAAAGTGATTTGTCTTGTAGACGGCGTCTTATTTCAGTAAAATCAGGTCAGCACAGCACTGCTGGGTCAGATGTAAGTCTGATACAAATTAGTTGGAGGAAATTGATCATTTGAACCTTAGGTTATTTTTAGCTACTCTAGCTTTTTAATATCTCTTTTTTCTTTATTTACATTTGTTTTAATAAACTTGAACCATCATTGTCAGGCAAATTAAATGTCTTCTCAATTTCAGTCAAGTCTTTGATAAGAGGAAATGCTCTCTCCCCATCCACAGTAGTGGCCTTTCCTTCCCAGCTTTGGGATCTGCTGCAGTTATGGCGTTGTTTAAACACTTAAACCCACTCCTCCTCACCCTCCAGCCCAGCTCCCTTGCTGGGGTTTGTTTATTGCACAGACTGGCCCCTTGACCAGTCTGTTCTTCATTGCTATTGAAAGTTAATGAGGGCAAAATTGCATTCCCAAACATTTGAACCTGAAGTGGCCAAGGCCGAACTTAGTTGATCTCTGGTGATCGGTTCAATTTAGTTACGATTTTTTGCCATTAGGCTGGGGCTGAATGATGGTGATTTGGTTGAGGCCAAATGTCTGAAGAAAATTGGCTCTCTGATAAGAGTGCTGTTATCAGAGGGGGCTACCTTCTCATTTACATTTAGATGAGTATTGATTATTTATTTACTCAGAGAAGTGAGATTCGTTTCCAATCTTATCTTTCTCGTCTCTGCTTGTCAGCAGAAAGAGAGATAGAGCTCCTGACATCAGGCCACGATAACAGCACTTTGTAGCACAGATAAAAGTTGGAATGGGCCTTTTTCTAGTCCTGACTGAAAGGATAAGTTTTAAAAATTAGAACTGATGGGTCATGCTTTCAAAACCTTTCCTGAAGGTTTTGCCATTTAACTAGGCAGGAGAATTGGTTTATTGGAACAGCCTTGGTCTTTCTTCTTTGGTAATAGGAATTGTATTTAATTCTATTATATTCAGCTGTTTCACTGAGAGCAAATTGTGTATTGGCTCAGAATAGGCTAAAGTGTGACCTTATTGTCATGTCGGCTTGTTCCTTTTTTATTATTTAAATTCCAAATGATCCAATCTGAGCCTCAGAGGGGGTATTAACTACAGTGGTTATCACATGAATATAATTCCCGTGCTTACTTATATTAAGATCGAGCAGAAAATTATTACAGTCGCCCCTCTAAAGGAAGAGTTATAAGTGATGGGACTGACACTAAATGCAGACATTTTAGAATAGCTGGTGTTGGGTCTGAGCTCTGATATTGACAGCGTCAGCTTGTCAGTGATGGCTTTGGCTCAGGGAGGAAATCAGATTCAGCCAGCCCCTGCTTAGAGCAGACCAGGCTTGGCACACTTCGCCTCGAATGGGTCTCCCTGCCACCAGTCTCTTCCAGCCCATTTTCAGCAGTGCCACCAGAAGAGTGTTAACAAAACTACAAAGCTGATTATTGCACTCCCCTGCCCTGCTAGCATTGGTTGCTTATAAGAGAGAATCCAAACCTTGACCAACGGTCTTGGTCAAGCATCCCAGCTGCAGCTTCCCCTCAAACCCCCACCAAGCCTAGGCCTCTCCACACTGAATTTCCCTTGGTCCATGCGGGCTTTTCACTTTCTCCTTGCCTTCGCACATGCTGTTTCCTCCAGGAATGCTCTAATTCCTTCTCTTCCCCTGGCTCCAGGTCCTCCTTCAGATGTTTCTACCTCAAGGAAGGGGAAGCTCATTGTCCTTTCCACTGTGTTCCTCTAGCACTTTGTCCTGACCCAGGGAAGAGCACTATTTGGGTCTTTGATAATTTATCTGCTCGTGTGTGTGTCTTGCCACCTCCCCAGCCTGCTAAGAGCAGGAGTGTTTGGTGATTATTCATCTATGTCTGGGACATTATTGATGCTCAAAAAAGGCTGTTAACTGGTTGTATGAATGGCATAACATCACACATCCTTTGCCACCTGTGCTGCCATGGTTCGTTCTGTGGGTTCTGACGTTCACTCACCATTTTTAGACTATATTTGTAGGACCTAAGAGACTAGGGAACTTGAGGAACCCTGGCTGCCGAACAAGTCTCTAATCTGAAATTCTGCCTAAAAAAGCAAGCTGGCTTTAATAAATATGCTCTCTCACCTGCCCCACACGCCTGCCTTGGACACATGTGAGAAAGGACCTCTGCTTTGATGGCCTTCCTTGCCACCTTGTCTCTGCCCATAACGGTGCTGTTAACCTGTTGTGACTTTTGGGCGAGGGATCTGCCTGCACCTTATCGCAGTGGTTTCTGTCCCAGCCTGTACGTGCAATGATAGCAGCCATCATTGGGCCCTTGGCTAAGGGAGTCGAGGGTTGTTGCAAGCCTCACAGCAGCCTTCCGAGGGGAGTTCTGTTGTCCTCGTCTTACAGATGAGAAAATACATGGAGAGTGTGTAACTTCCCTAGAATGTATTGTTACTCCCTGAGAGCGTCCAGACACCAGGAGTTTCTGCTCAAACCCAGCCTTGCCTCTTACTCGCTCACACTTAACCTTTTTCTGGCTACTTGCAGATTAAAGCAGCTCTTTACACTGGCGAATGGAAAATAATTGACACGAATGCGTATCCACGAAAGTGTTCAGCCTTTGACTTTACCATTTTTCCCCGGACAAGGGGTCCTCAAACTTGTTCTGATGCTCCACAACAATAATTGTAGGCTAAGTCATGTGCATCCCATTTCAGTCCAAAAACCATTTGGAAAACATACATTACTATGGTAGGATAAAAAAATACATGAATTGAAAACTACACGAAAGGAAATGGAAAATAAAGACCCAGAGGATTAAATGACACAGAACGTGTGTCCAGTCCTTGCAGTCCGAGTCACACATTTAGTGCTGAACTTCCTCGTGGGCAAAACAGAAAGAGACACAGTACCAGTTAGTCACAAGAGTTATGTTCAACTGTCTAAAAATACAGAAGATCAAGCCCGTTGCTCCGAGGAAGTACAGTTTTTCCTGCTACCAAGGTCTGAAGGAAGTGTCTCCCATGGGTCTTTAGAAATAAGACGCAGAACGATTGAGGCAATGGTGTCGTTTCCCTCCCTTTGGACTTCTGCACTTGTTTCCCGTGGGGTCTGAGCTCTCAGATGGCTCTCAGCTACTGAGGAATTGCATACTGAAACCTTGTGTATTTCACTCAAGGATTAAAGGGATTGAGGGAGCTGGACCAGCATGTATGCATCCACCACCCAGCAATACTACAGATTTTCTTTGAAACTTATGTGCTGAGGTGTTTGCCTCAGGTTTACAAAATCCCATAAAACACCTGCCCGAAGTGCCCAGAGCAGTACTTTGTCCCTAGCCCATTTGGTGGCATGGTATTACTGCAGTAAACACATCATTGGAGTGCCCAAACAGATTTTCTTGTCACTGCAGAGTAACTGCCTCCAGAATCTTACTTCTGTGTTTCCCTCTGCTGTGAAGTGGAGGGCTCGGGGCCTCGTGCACAACTGTGACATTTTAAAGCCTCTTTCCAAAGGGTGGATGTGGCCTTGAGAGCTATGTCCTGTTTGGTGTGAAAGAGCCTTTTATATTTTATATAATCATTTTTTGGCAGCACTATATGAATAGAAACTGACCTCACAGCTTGTCTTTTTAAAATGGTTTTGGCTGCTTTATTTTTTTTCTTCCCTCCCATGTCAGCTGCCGAAAAATGAAACAAGCATTTGATAGAGAGTACGTCTGGGTTGTCGCTGTCTTGGTTATCATTAACAGACACTTATTAAGTACTTGTTATGAACGAGGCACTGTGGCTCATATGTAATACAGAGAGTACAGTCCTGGGCAACACTCGGTGTGAATCCTAGTTCCGCCGCTTCGTGTGAGACCTCAAGCGAGTTACTTAGACGCTGTAAGTCACAGTTTCTTCCTCTGTAAAATGGAATTCATACTCTTCAATCCTAGGGTGACAATAAATGAGATGATCTCTGTAAAAGACCTAGCACAGTACTTGCCAGATAGTAGACCCTGTTGTGTTATATGACCTTAGTATCGTTACAGCCCGATGATGAGAAATGATGATATCTAACACTTAAATAACACTATTAATGTATCAGATGCTGTTCTGACTTCTTGCAACTATTAGCTCACTGAGTCCTCAGGCAGCCCCATGAGGCAGGACTCAGCTAGGACTGGACCGGGGCAGTCTGGCCCCAAGTTCATGCCTGTTACCATCACACTACATTGCTTCTCATCTCTACCTTGCCTGTCATTACACAGTAGGACCTGAAGTCATCAATCTGGCTTTTTCAGGGCAATATGTGTGAAATGGTCTTTCTGTGTGAGATAAGTTATCCAGTGTTCAGGCAAGAATTAAGAGATAAGTAGATTTTTGGAACAGGGAGTTTTGCATTTGGGTTTAGATCTCAAGCCTCATCTATAGTTTAACCACACCCTACCTTCCCCCAAATCAATATCCATCGGTATTTTGCTAAGTTCAGAAGTAGGTTTTCAAGTTGTTCTTCAGCTTTTATGGAAAAACAGGAAGTACCCAGAGCAACTGGCACTCAAATTTTCAGTTACTGACAAAACCGGGCATACATAGGAACATTCTTTAGGAAAGATGAGGATAGTCTTCCTGGATGGATGGAAAGATAAGATGATTCTGTCTTCATAAGGACCTGGGATACAGCCGTGGCGTGGGATATTTAGTATGTGTGGATTTCATTAAAATAAATTATTTCAGGCCATTTTCATTTTGAACTTACAGAAACCAGAAGTTAAGTGATTCAGAACCCAAATGAATCCACAAATCTATAAAAATTTATACTTATGCTGTAAACTATGGCCTCTTTATAATTGGCCAGTAATTTATAGTTTGCAAGAGGAAAAAAGGTTCAAAACACATAGGCTTTAGAACCAAAGATCTTTGGGTTTCACTTTCCCATTTCTACTTCCTACTCTGGTGATCTTGGGCTAGTTACTTCACCCTGCCAGCCTTCAGGGTCCCAATCTGGCAAATGAGGGTAATAATATCTGCCTCTGAGAATTGCTGCAAGGATTCAGTAAGGTAGCATATGTAGAGTGCTTCGCATATCACGGTCATTCAGTAAATGGGAGTCATTATCATCATACTAGGCCTCAAGGAGAAAGCTCTAAAACTGCTTTCTGGGGGAAAAACTGTGTTAATAGAAATATCTGCAAGACCCAAGAAACAAGAAAGTAAATGTTAAATGCTGGAATTTATGGCTTTGAGAGTGACTCAGGGACTTGTGTTTAGGAATACGATGCCCTTCTTAGTACTCCCTGCCTCCCCTGGTTTCCCTCATCCATGTCTCCCAGGCAGCTGCAGTGAGTGACTGGAGCGGGAAGGTGTGCAAAGGAGGCCAGAAGTACATAAACCCTAATGCAGCCCCATGTTGGCTCCCAGCGGTCAGAAAAGGGGCAACTTGCTCACAAACCAGCCGTCAGGCAGCCAGCTCGAGAAGCCCTGCACCCTGTACACTGCACTCAAAGTCACAATAAACATGCCAGGGTGCAGGGTTACTTAAGATGAAAATATCAGTCTACATAAACAGATAATGTCTAGTTTTGATTAAATTTTGCATATGAAAGACCCATTGGAGATGCCACAATGTATGATAATTACAAGTATCCTCAGAAAAAGGGCTTGGAAGTGTATATGATGTTTTTTAAAATTATAAAAGTAGCCTTTATTTATTATAGGAAATGTGAAAAATAACAGAATAACACTAAAGAAAAATAAAAGCACTCATATTCCCACTGTTCAGTATGACCACTATTCACATTTTTAAAATACCCTTTCAGTATTTTCCCCTGTGACTTACGTATATTTTTCATAATTGCAGTCATCCTGCATATATTATTGTTATAATGATCTGCTTTAATAAAATAGCATATTATAAATGTTTTAGAAAATTAAATATTTTTGCAACATTACTTTTAATATCTTCATGGTATTTCACAATATTTTATTAGATCTAGGTTATTCCCAATTTTTGGCTGTTGTGAAAAAATGATTTATTGGAGCTCAACTTTGTACCCAGATAGCACCGTAAATTCATAGATGTGGATGTCAGTGCCTTACATACTATGTTGCTGGGAGTTATTGGGGATGGGGCAGTCCGAGATCGTTTAACAGGCCAGGGTCTTAGAAAGCATCTCTTCAGGCTCAGGGGTGACTCCCTTCCCTTCCGTGGGCTGAGGATACCCACAGCTGTGGAAAGTAGGTGTTAGGGAGGGGAAAGGAGAGGGTGCATAGGAACCTCTAACCAGGTAAGTTTTCCTGAAGTTCACCTGGGTGTGATTTTCCTGTGATTATTGCTACTAGTAAATATGAAGACATGCAGCCATCAACAGCAAACATGCCTGATAACTGACAGATGTCACTGACAGGTGACAGCAGAGAGCAAGAATTACCTGTAGTTCCATATCTTTATTTGCTCCATATTTTTGAAGTTAAATTTAACTATGAATAATGTTGAAATACAATACCTTCTTGTCCTGAATACAGCATACAAGGGAGGACCTCCCCCCAAAAAAGCAGAATTTATTTATAGAAAATTGTATATTTATTCTTACATGTTTAAACTTCAGTCACCTTCAAAATACTCTCCATTTGATGCAATACACCCATCGAGATGTTTTTTCCCACTGCTCAAAACAGTTTTTGAACTCGTTGATTTTGATGCCATTTAGTACTTCCACCATTTTTTGTTTCACCTCTTCCACATCAGCAAAATGTTTCCCTTTGGGGACTTGTTTCATCCAGGGAAACAAAAAAAGTCACTCAGGGAAAGATCAGGTCAGGCACAGGGGTCCTGCCACTTTTGATCAAAAACTGCTGAACACTCGGTGCAGTGTGGACAGGTGCATTCATAAATCACCCATCATGAAATGTGCAAATGCTTTGAAAGAGTCTTCAAAAAAGATTTACTGAAGCCAAACGCAGCCTCTCACTACAACGCCAGCTGGTGCACTGATACAGATGGATTCCTAGAACACTCACCTAGTGGGGGAAATATATACTACAAGGGGCCCACCCTCCAGAAGATAGTTCCAGTTTTTGGGGGGGTCCCCCCCATATGAGAGTTTTTAAGAATTGTGTAGACTCCTGAGCATGTACTTGCTTAAATACATAGTTACATGTGTTTTGAGCATTGTTTACTTATTAAAAGTTTAAAAGCTACAAGTATCAAAAAAAAACAACAACAATGTATGTATGAACTCTGAGAACTGGCAGAAGTGCTAATGAAATACCAATTAAATTAGAGAAAAGATCCAATATACCATGAAACTACAATACCACAGATGAACATAAAATATGGGAGAGGAGAATGACATGAGATGAGTGAAATGCCTCCAACTGATGAAGCAGAAGTGCTGGTTAGGTTGACAACAGCTGAAGAACCTATCTAAAAATATGTGTTCCGCCTGGGAGGCCCCTGACGCTTCCCTCAGATCTCCTGCACCTCTCCTTCTGTCTGACCAAACGTGCCTTTCACAGTCAAAACAGTAAGACAGTTGCTTAGCCTCTAATCTTTTCAATAACCATTGACAACAGGAGCAGTCTTTTGAATCTGATCATTGGACTCGCTCGGTGTTATCTGAGAAGAGCAAGATTGTCATTTGGCTTGACAAAGAAATACATGAATAAATGTATAAAATGTCCCAGTGTTTTATTAAGATCTGCCAGAACCTCCTATGTGACAGAATAGCTAGTATTCCTGGTTTCCAGGATTATTAAACCTTTGTCTTTGTGTTTTCATAAATGTTTCAACAAAATCATGAATGAGCACCCACTGTCCTTCTATTACTGTAACACAGAAACCTGAGATTTATATTTTTTAACCTCACAGGATTTTTAAAACCTTTTTTGAACTTTTGGGCTGTCATTATATTAGAGTTATAATCATACCTTATTCCTGCTTATAATTGGTTATTCATTATTATATAATGATTATCGATGAGTACTTTTGTAGGAACGAGTATTTACTAAGTATTTTTCTTACAGTACTTATTTCCTTATACTTAGAGTATACTGTCTCTACTGTTCACAATAATCCTTCAAGGTTATAAGTATTCCTTCTTAGGAAACAGGCTCAGAAAAGGGTAGGTTACTTCCTCATATCTGAGAACCCATGTAGCCTCGTTGTGATTCCAGGTCAGTCTGACCCAAAAACCATCTATCTCTCACCCTGTTTGGCAGGGAACTGAACGAAAACAGACCTGATAATATCGTAGAACAAACAGGTGTGTGAAACCTGTGTGAAAAGTACCCAGCCTCTTGCATTTTGGATACCTAGACCCACAAGAACAGACTGCAGCATTTTCTGATGCTTCAACAGCGTTTTGCTAGCGTGCGGTGTTTTTTCAATGTTAAATTCACTTTTCAGCCTTCCTCCCCTCCTCCTGCCCCTTTGATCTTCCAGGCCCTCAGTACCGCCTGGAGAAGCAGAGTGAGCCCAATGTCGCCGTGGACCTGGAGAGCACTTTGGAGAGCCAGAGCGTGTGGGAGTTCTGCCTGGTCCGCGAAAACAGTACGTTGACCTCCTCGCTCCATCCCTGTTTTGTCTGTTGCTAACATGCTTAGAAGTCATGTGTTTGGGGAAACTGGTCTGGCTCCCCTAGGCAGATTTCAAGTGACTGTTTTCCAAGACAGACCTCAGCCTTCCTGCCAAAAGTGTATTCCAAAATGAAATGATTGATTTCATGCTTTTTGGTAAAGAGTCTGCATCCTGTTTAGCTTTCTGTGATTAATTTTTTTTTTTCATCAAACTGTATCTTCCTAAGTTAGGGTCAGTCCTGGAAACAGCTTAAAGTATGAGGCCTTTTCTGAGGCAAAGGCTATTTTGTATAAAGCAGCTGGCCCTGTCAATATTGCTGTTCAGACATCAAGTTTCAGAAAATTCTCACTTGCGTGCTCTTAGCAGGAGGCAGTGTAGTGGTCCCTCGTGCTGCGCTGTAAGCTTCTTTAAAACTTCAGTTAATTTCATTTTCCCTTTAGAGTTTCCAGGTTGCGAATCTTTGCCATTCCTCTCTTCTCTACTCCTGTTGACTTAAGGAGCAAGTGACATGGGAGAACTGAGATCGTGATAGCCAGCCCTCCATGGTCACCCTGCTTCAGGGCATTTACAGAGGCCCTTTCTTCTGTGTGCAACGCTCTCCCCCACTCCGGCTGACTGTCATCCTTCATCTCAGTTTAAATGTCACATTTTCAAAGAGGCTGTCTGTGATCTCCCCATCCCCTCTCTCCTACTCCTGATCCATCCCTCATTTAGGTCCCCCATTATATTTCGTCATAGAGCATACTACTTTGTATTCGTTGCATATATTTCTGTCTATAATTTTATAGTTTTCTCGATGATCATTTGATGTCTGTCTCCCCCGTGAGATTTTCAGGTCTGTGAGGGTATCCCTGATCCACACCAGGTCGCCCTTCATTAACTCAACCAATACTTACCTCTCACCCACAATAGACCGTGCACTGTAGGAGCTAAGCAAATATACAGGGTGGGGCAAAAGGAGGCTTACAGTTGTGAGTACACAAAACACAGTTTATTCTTATATTATTATTTATTTATTATTGTATTATTTATTTATTATTCCGTATTATTCAGAATAACTGTAAACCTACTTTTGACCCACCCTGTAGATTGAATGAGTGAGTGAATAACAGGTTTTTTCATCATGCCACAGACCCTGTAAGCAAGACTAGCTTGTTGCTCTTTGCCCAGGGCCCCTGACAGCCCCTTCTAGAGAGGCATGTGCAAAACTTGCCCCGAAGATCAGATGTGCTCTTTGCATTTAGCAGCAAATTCTAAAAGGCAGAAGGCTGTCCCCACAGTAGGTATAAGTATATTATATAAATAAATACATAAAGAAAAATCATTTGGATTCTCAAATGGTCCAGAAAATTCAAGTAAGTAGTAAACATTGGTAAAAATGTTCATCCCTATCAACAATCTGAGATACAAACATTTCTGAAAGTAATAAAGCTGATTAAACTATACAAATTATAGAAAATTATTAATGGCTAATATCTTGGAGAAGGTCGAACTAAAAGAGGTAAGATCAACACCTAGGACCAATTTTGTCCTGACATCATTTGAATTTGAAAGTTGCAATATTTAAAGAAAATTTCACATCCTTTAAATTGATAGTTTCCAAAGAAGAAAAGCAAAAAAGTAATAAGTTAAGCATGTAGCTCAAGAATTTAGAAAACAGAAAAAGAAAAGAGAATAAAAGGAAGGAAGTAACAAAGGTAAGAGCAAAAATTAAGGAAATAGAAAATTTAGGGACATCAAAACCAAACATTGGTTCTTTGAAAAGACTAACAAACTTGTGAAACCTCTGAGGAAGTACATCAGAAACATGGAAGAGAAACAAATAATGGAAAAACACAAATGGTAACAGGAATAAAAGAGGTACACTACAGGTCCTGTAGTGATTAAATAGATAATACAAGGTTATTTTGGAAAACTCCATACCCCAAATTGTGAAAATGTAGAGTAGATGAAAAGGAAATAAAAATCATAGGCAAAAACGACTTAAAATTGACACTAGAAGAAATAGAAAACTTGAATACTCCCATAACTATTTTGAAAAATTGAGTTCATGATTAAAAACCTTACCACAAAGAAATTCAATCCAGACTACTTCACTGGCTAGTTCTACCCAACATGTAAGGAGTAAACAACTCCAGTCTTACATTAGCTGTTCCAAAGAATAGAAAATGAAGCTACACTTTCCAAAAGAGGCTGTCATAATCTTCTTACCAAACCCTAATAAAGACCCTACATGACAGAAAACTTTCAGACCAATCTCATATAAATTCAAATATCCTAAACAAAATATTAAAAAACTGAATTCAGCATTATAGTAAAAGAGTGTAACATTCCCAGGTTGGTTTTATTTTAGGAGTACAAGGTTAGTTTAACAATAAAAAAATCCCAGTCAGTATAATTTGCCACAGTAACAGATTAAAAAGAGTATAGCCATCTCAGGAGATACAGAATGCTCTTCAGTCATTGTAAGTTGTGTTCACTGAAAGCTTTCATTACGAGAGAAATAACTTTGATGTAATATTAAGAGGGAAAATTGTCAAGGGTACAAAAACAACACAGCTAGACTGATCTCAACTATGTAAAATCAAATCAACCCAACCAAAAATAGGAGAAAAATTGGAAGCAAAATGTTAATCGTGGTTGTCGCTGGTCAGCAAGATTCTGGGTAATTCATTTTCCACCCTCTTTACTCTTAACCTGTAGTTTCCAGAGTTTCTAAAATGAGCATGCATGACTTTCTAAAAAGAAAAAGCCAACAAGCGATAAGGGCAGTTCATATAGACACAGATTACATAGTGAGAGCACCACTTAGTTTCGTAATCCTTGCGACAGAGGCTTGAATCACACCCACAGAAGAATTATAACAATACACCCCTATGTAGCTTGCTTATCTGATTTTTTTTTTTACCTGATATAAATGGGTAATCACTCCCTCCCTGTCATTTTCTTTTATTCTTTAAAGAATTTAAACATACCAGGGGAACTAATTCACAAAATAGGAACTGTAGTGGACTCTGTTTCAGAATGTTGATTCCTTGTTATATACATAAGAAAAATTTTATATTTATTAGTGTCTTGGTAAATGTTTTGGATATGTAACACTTATTCACGTAAAGTAATTTTTCAGGTAACAAAGTGTGACTATAGTGAAAATAGCCTCCTTCTCTCCCCTAATTCCCCTCCCAGAGACAACAATTGTTTCCACTTTCACCCACATCTTTCCAGGGATCATCTATACATATGCAAACATATTCTGTATTTGTATGTGAATATACCACACAGATACACACACACACATACACAGTCAGCCATCTGGATCCATAGGTTTAGTTACCATCTGCAGATTTAACCAACTGTGGATTGAAATATTCAGAAAAAAAATGTTAGGTTATCGCCGACATTTACTAAGTAGTTAGGCCTGCAGTGATTGCACCCTAAACGATATAGTATAACAACTATTTACATAGCATTTACATTGTATTAGGCACCGTAAATAACCTGGAGATGATTTAAAGTATATGGAAAGGATGTGTGAAGGTTATATGCAAATACTATGCCATTTTATGTAAGGAACTTGAGCATCCACAAATTTTGGTATCTACCGGGGTCCTGGGACCAATCCCGTCTGGATACCAAGAGACAATAGAACCATATACACACACATTTGTATTCTCTCCCTTTTGAAAAACAAATGACAGCCAACTATCATCAGTGCTCAGCACTTTTCTTTTATCATTTTGACAAATATTGTAGGGATCATTTTACATTAATCCACATATTATTTCACATAAAAATTTACCTCTTTTTTAACCGTTGCACAGTATTTCATAGTATACTGTGACTCCAAATTAGTTTTTCTGTTTGTTTCTTTGTTTTTAAAGTGAGGTCAAACTTTCTTACACTAGGAAAGGGAAGCTGTGAGAGTTGGTGGAGAAAGCTTTGAAATCTGGGCCCTTGTTCTTGCTTCACTTAGCATGAGCACGGTCATAAGCACCTTGTATGACACCTGTGAGCCTCAGCCTCCCCACCTTAAAGGGTCTGCAAGAACTTCCAGCTCTTACACTCTGAGTCAAAATCATTGTGTTCGGGAAGGAAGATGTTACCAGTATTTACAAAGGGCACCAGGCAATCAGTGATTTCGAATCAATAGAATACTATAACTAGTTTTTGTAAACTGTAAGTATGATTAAAAAAAAAAAAGTTTCTTCTTTCTATAGAAAAGGTTTTTTTTTAACTTTTTAAAATTTTAAGTAGACATTCCAGTCAGGATCCAAGTATTGTTCTCAAGAAGCTACCAATGAAAAAGTTGGATTGGAATTTTAAAAATATTTCAAAAATAGAATTTTTTTAACTTCTTTTGGCATATTTGATCAGGACAGGCTGAGTATCCTTAAAGCCATTTTATTTTATTTTTTAATTTTTTTATTTATCGATTGATTTGAGAGAAAGGCGAAGAGAAAGAGGGAAAAAGACCAACAGACAAACATCAGTTTGTTGTTCCAGTTATTTATGTACTCATTGGTTGATTTTTGTATGTGCCTGACCGGGGATTGAACCTGCAACCTTGGCATATGGGAACAATGCTTTAACCATATGAGCTACCTAGCCAGGGCCTTTAAGCCATTTTAGAAGCGAACTAAATCATGAGCATCTATTATGCAGTGTTTAAGAAAATATGCTACTAAGCCAGACTGCCTTGGTTCACATTCTGCCCCCAACACTTACTAGGCTATGTGACCTTGGACAATTTAGTTTCTCTTGAGTAGCTTATCTGCCCTCATACAGTTGATGGGAGGAGGACTCAATGAGTTTTAATAATCACAAAGTTCTTAGAAAGGTGCCTGCCACATAATAAACACTCAATAAATGTTAAGTATAATTAACAAATAATGAAAGAGCATCATTTTGTGACTGACAGCAGGTGGGCCACACTTACAGAGGCCTAGAGTCATAGAACTGTCAGGACCCGCAAGGAGGTGTGTGATGGGGTGGGGGGGGAGCAAGTCTGTAAGTCTTTGTCACAGGACCAGAGAACTTAGACGCAGTATACTTTCCAGCAAATGTGTTCGGTGTTCTAGAAGAGATGTGTACCTTATAAGTAAAATCATTCAATTGAGAAGACTGCCATAAGGGTGGGTATAATTTTTCAGTTTTTCTTCTGAGAAGGGATGGGGCCTAACTTTATATCAACAACATCAAAAGATGGTTTTCAGTTATTTATTCAGGCCTTCTATTATAAGGCATTGTGCTAGACATTTTGAAAATGTGCTCTCTTGTGATTTTCACAACCACCCTATAAGATATTTTATCTGTAGAGAGAGGTTGTGACTTGCCCAAAGTTAGCTCACCAGTAAATGATAGAAACAGAATTCTAAGTCAGCTGATTCCAAAGGCCACCCTGAGGTTCTTGATAAAAAAACCCAAAATTTTCAATCCTAAGGATAGTGATGACAATTGTCTTTATACTCTATGAGAAAAGAAGCTTGCAGATGAAGCTGATATGACAAGAGTTTCTGCCTAGGGACTGAGAGTTAACATTTGTGCTTGGATCCTGGCCTAAATAAGAAAATGACAAGCCAAAGTCCTTGAGCTTTCCAGTTTGGATTCTTGTCTGATAATCTACTACATCCTTCAGCCAGCTGTCTGCTACAAGCTGGAATCAGACCAGAAGGAAGCACGAGTACATTATGGAGAGAATATAATGTTAGGAGACTGCCATTCTTGTCCAAGCATCTCGTAAATCCTGGCACCAAACTGAGCCTCAATTTCCTCTTCTGCCAAATGTTGCCAGTGACCTTTTCTCTTACTCACTGATCATAGGTGAGTAACCCATCCAGGTCCTCAGAAGAAAGATGCAACATAAACCAGCTTATTCTTTCCACAGCTTAGAGAGAAACTTGGGAATTCCCCATCATCAAGACTAAAACAGGCGCACAGTTAACACTGGCATTATGGACTACCAACAAAATGTCAGACACGGTGTCTTTGCTGTTTTGTCACTCAGTAGCGTATCCTTACAGTAGGTCAGCATGGTGCTTAAAAGCCCAGTCTTTAGAATCAGGTAGACCTAAGGTGAACCACTGCGACCTCTGACATTGAGCAAATCGCATCACCTCTCAGATCCACAGTTTCCAATGTAAATGGAGGTGGTTGAATCAATTTCACAAGATCTTTTTGAGGTTTACATGAGATACAAATGCTCTCCTTATAACAGCCTCTTAGGCCAGCATGGTCATCATCTTGTACCTTATAGAAGAAGAAACGTGAGACTTAGAGGGGTGATTTGCTCATCATCGCATGAATAAAGACTGGGGGCCTGTAAAACCATGTCTAGTGTCCATTATTAAATCTAGTAAAACAACTGAATCTGATTATTTTATTTCCCAAATAGAAGTTGCTATAGTAAGAGGCTTCAGTTCTTTAAACATCAGTTGAACCTCCTTTGATCTCCTTTCCTTTTCAAGGAGACCCTCCATTTCAGTACCTTATTGAAGTTCTTAATTTCTTTAATTTAAGTCTCTATGGAGAAAGGGCCTCAACTCGAGGTGGGCAGTCACCTAGATACGTGGACTGTGGCAGGGGAGAGCATCTCTGGGTCTCAGTCTCTGGGAGTGCTCTTTTTCCTCCTTGAGTTTCTCCTGGAAGCCTCTCCAGATCACCTGGCTGCCATTCCCTGGGTTCAGGTTGAGCTCCTCCCCTTCCCCTCTCTGCCCACTAACTCCACTGGATGGATTTGCCCACTCCCACGCTGGACTGTCTCCACCCCCCTCCTTTGCACCCCACCACCCCCAGGGCAGGAACCAGGTCCAAGTTCCCTCTGCGTTCCAGTGCCTGTGGCCAGGTGCACTTCGTTTCTGGGGACGGAGTGAGCCCCCTGAGCCCCTGGCATGACCAGGCTCATCACTAGGGCCCCACGGGACAAGCAGGGTGGCTTTCAAAGAGAACTTGGGGTTGGGTGTGGGGGCTTCCTCATGGCGGTACTTGGGCTTCACTACCACCAGTACTACTGAGTGAAAAGGGAGGGTGGGGAGGCAGAGCACCCTTAGACAGTGAATGACCGCTTTGTCCTGGTGTGCTTCCAGCTCCGCTTCATGGTGCTTACTCATCGGGAGGTGCCAGCCCTGGAGACTCCCTGGTGGTTCCATTTGGCTTCTGGGGGCCTTGCCTTCTTCAGTTACTAATTACTGCTCTCTCCAGTTTCTATCATGTGATTTTAATACCAGGGGGCTTAAAACCTCTTTTATTATACCACAACAGCAGTCTTCAAATACAAAAGAAAATGTGATTGTGCAAATAAACTCTGCATAGAAATGGAAATGACTTGGGGTGATGGGGCTTATTTTACATTGAGTTTCTGCTGAAAGCAGCTAGCTACCTTACTAGTCTGGCTTCGGCGAGGGAGCAGTGTTCACTGTGAGGAGCCTTCTATCTGGTTAAGGGTTTTTTCAAGTAGATACTGGGTAATAGAGCCCTGCTTGCCACATGCTAACAGAGTTTAAAGGAAACAGACATAGTCCCTCTGTAAAAATACGTGTGTGTCTGCCTCCTGCTGTCTGGTTATTGGGAGGTGGGGGGGGTTGGTGGTGTGGTGTGGGGGGAAAGGCAAGATGTGGGGGCCACTGTGACCTTGGGCAAGTCCTTCTCTGTGAGCTTCATTTCCCCATCTGCAGAACGTGATGGTAATTCCTACCCTGTAGGGTTGTTACACAGACTAAATGAGACCGTACATTAAAAGCCATTGGGTGAGTGCAATGCACAGTGCAGGCACTGCTCATTCCCAGGGTCTGTCTGTGGGCCTGAGACGCCACAGCTCCTCTGCGCATGCGCCTGCCGGCCTTTTCCCTCCCTGTTACTCCCGTTTTCTGTCTAGCCTCTGAGACTTCCCTCAGACCCACGTGGGCAATGGCCAACACCAAGGGGAGGTGTTACCGAGGCAAAAACCAGTGCTGACCTGCTGCTAGAAGCAAACTTGTGCCCTGTCCACACCTTCAGTAATGAGTGTCTAAATCGTGCTATGTGGGCTGAGAAATTCCACATGAATTGCATTTTTCACACTCCTCCTTTCTTGAAGGTTCCCCCCTTTTCATTTTATCATTAGGTAGTAATTAGTATTCAAGGGAAATTGGTCTTAATATATTAAAATTGGTTAAGTGCATTTAGACCTGTACCACAGCCAATGTCTTATTGGAAAATGTAATTGGGGACTCTGTGTATGTAATTAATTGAATTACAATTAAGAACTTTCATTAAGCGGTACACTGGTACATTAGAGCAGTGAGGAAACATGTTTGACGAGCCACAAACCCCGTATGAGCTCTAAGTGAGGGCACAGGGATTTGTATCCCGCTGGTCGGCTCCTGGCCCCAGAATCCGCCCTGCAGCCCCTGACTAATGGTGTGGTAATGCATCGGGTGACATTTCTGCAGTGACTCTCCTGATCGATGTGGGGTTCTTCCAGCACGAGTGCCCTCACTCTGACTCCAGAGTCAGAGGGAGAGATGCCTCGATGTTGGTCAAATGTTACAGCTCTTAGATATTTTGTTATTGTAAACAAATAGGCATCCCTTGAATAGTCATCCTTCATCCTTTAAAGGGTGGTTGGCTTCACTCTGGGCACGTATGTGTTCATTCATCCCCAGACACCAGCGGTACCCTCCTGTGGGCCAGCCATAGTGCCGGGCGGCGGAGAGGAGCCCCGCACGGTGGAGCCCACAGTTGTGAATAGTGATGTGAAGGGTGTGAAAGAGTGGAGAGCAGGGGCTGGAGCTGGTGAGAGTAGAAAGGGAAAACTCCCTTGAGGAGGAATAAAAAGGAGTCAGATAACGAGTAAGGGAAGAATGTTTCAGGCCAAGGCCCTGCTAGTGTGAAGGCCTGTGGAAGGAGCTTGGCACATTTGGGATGAATGAAAGAAGCGGGGTGACATGAGCAAGGGAGTGGGTGCTGAGGGAAGACACTGAGGGGGGGCAGGGCCTAGAATGCAGAGCCCGGAGGCCCCCCTTCCACAGTCTGCTCTTTTTAGAAATTCTACAAACCTGAAACCATTTCTTTCTGATCACCTCATAAACCAAGATTACTCTGCTTTATTGAGGGTCTGAAATCTCCCTGTGGAAAGGCTCTAACTCGAAGTATTTAATCAATTAGGCCCTGGCAGCGGGGATCGCTACTCTGGTTGTAGCGAGGCAGATTCAGGAAGGGTATATCCTACTGTGCGGTCCCGATGGCTTTGGGGAGATGACTACGAAGGGCATGCACGCATGCATGCGTGTGTGTTAAAGTACGTCGCCTATTGATGATTTTTTAGAGACCAGCAAAAATGACTAGTAGCCGAAGGGAAACATTTGATAGAAGAGAAGTTTGGGGCTTATGAGGCTTTGGGGACTTAAAAGGCCTTTGGAAGAAAAAAAAAAAGTGATGGATGTAGAAAGCTAAGGGAGATTTTCTCTCCCTGGCTCACATATGCATCCTGCTTTGACGCTTACAGAAGGCAGAGAGGGTGTTAGATTTTCTCCCTGATTCTTTGTCCTGGAGGAGCCAGGCATGATTGTGTTCTCCTTAGATATTTTTAAGAACCCTGCAGTTGTCCATTGCCAGCCCACCCGAGGGACATATGACCCAAAGGGTTGTGTGGTGGTTAAGGGCACATTTTTGGAATTAGGCTGACATGGATTCAGTTCCTAGCTCCAGCTTATACTAGTTACATGGCTATACTAGCAGGAACCCTCTTTTCCTCACCTGTAAAAAGAGGATAATATCCAACTTAAAAAGGCTTGAGAAAATTAAATGAGCTAATGTATTTAAAGTGCGAAGCACAGGGTCTGCCATGTAGTAACCCCTCAGTAACTGTTAACTCTGTTGTAGCTTCTGTTCAGGCAGCATCCCGGTCTGGCGAGGGGCCTGTGGAAAGCTAGCCATGGCATCTTCCGTTCACAGCAAACGCCCGGGACGGCGTGCCGACTCAGGCGGCGCTGCGCCTCACCAGCGCGGCGGCGGACTCCATTCAGGCCCCCAACAGCATACCTTGGATGCCTGTGAACACGCACTCTGTGGGCCTTGTGTTTTTCCCACACTGTTCCCCTGTGGTTTGCCTGTCCCCTCCCCGTCATCTGGGGACCCTGCCTCCCGTGTCCCTGAAGCGCAGGCACAGGCAACAGCGTCACCGTGCTACAGGGAATATAAAGGTGAAGATGTGACCGTGGCCATCCATCTTCCAGTTCAGTTCTAGAGTTGGCATCGATCTTTTTGGAGAAGGAAGATTGAAGTTTCTTTAACTTATTACTAGATTAGAGCTTTTAGACTTAATCTAAGACTGAACCAACCATAAAATGAAGTGTAAAGTTCCATGTAGTTTGTATCTCTGAACGCAAAATATGTGTCGGTAGCACACAGTAAGTTCACCTGAGCTTTGGCTTAAGGGTTAGTGCTCATTTGGCTGGAAGACTCATGTATGTGCCGATAAGTGCCTGTCTTGGTTCCAGTGAAAACATTTTTTTAAACTATAAAACAATACTAGTTAAAATTAGCCTTGATCACCTGACAGCAAGTCTGTTACTCTCACAATGTATGTAGAAGCTTTCTATCTGTGTTTGTTGTCAGGTGTATAACACAAACACACAGCTGTAACTGCACTTCTGTGACTCATCATGGTTACCCACACGACACCCAGGGACAATGAAAACATGGCACAGAGCAAGAAAGGTAGCCGTTCGCAACTCTCTGGTCTTAGGACTGCATTGCACTCAAGAATTATTAAGGACCCCCAAAGGGCATTGGTTTATTGTGTTATATCTACTCATTAGGAATAAAAACAGAAAATTTTAAATATTTATGAATTCATTAAAAAAGCAATAATAAATTTATTATGTGTTAACATAAATTTTTATGAAAAATAACTGTTTTAAAAATTTAATGAGAAGAGTGGGACTGTTTTATTTTGTTTTCTTTCCCTGAAGAGCATTTATTTTTGTTCCATCAGGAAGGTAAATTATTGGCTAATCACCTGAACCAGTGGGCACCGTTTTATATTTTTGCAAATTTCTGTAATGTCTCGCTTTATGGAAGGCACCTGGATTTGCATATCTACTTCTGCATTCAGTCTGTTACAGTACATTGTTTCAGTTAAAGTATATGAAGAAAATTTGACCTAACACAGATACATTGTTGGAAAAGGGAGAAGTATTTCAATAGCCTTTTCCCATAATAGTGGGTATTAATTTTCATTACTCTACCAAAACTGGAATGATAGTTTCTTAAGGGTTAGTCACAATGTGTTCTCAGAACCATGTCAGTGAACTTGTTATTACTTTGTGTGCACATAACGTAATAGGCACGAAAGAATGTGGTGAGGTGGGAAGGGAAGGAGAAGGACAGCGGAAGGAACATAGTGGACTCCAGAGTCCAATACATCCATCCCAGCGCTGCCTCTGCTAGACAGTGGAATCTTGGGCAAGGTTTTGACCCAGTCTTGACTCGTAGTGTCAGAGTTAGAATTCGAATCTACATCACTGAACTCTGGTTCTTTCCAATGTTATTAAGCCCCAAGGCCACTTCCCAGCCCTTGGCTCTCTCAGCACCTCCACTTTTTCTTTCTCCTCCCTTCTTTCCCTCCTTTCTCCCTCCCTTCCCCCCTGATTTCTTTCCTGCAAGCCCCAGACTCCACCTGCCCGCTCCTTCACCCTGTCTCTCCTTCCCTTTGGGGCTCCTGCCCTGGCCTGGTTTTGTCATTAAGATTGACGCCATTGCCCGCTCCCTCCTTCCTAATTTCTTACTCTAGAGAGCTAAGCCTCTTCCCCTTGGATTTTCTGCTTTCCTCACACCTTTCCACTTTGTGAGTGTACTCTCTGTCATTCTTCCAGAGCCGGTTGTCAGTCCATTTGAGATCTGGTGCTCAAGTCACTTTTAGGCCCCACCCCAGAATTTGATCTATCACAATACGTCTTTGAGTTATTGCAGCTCGAGCGTTTTGACACAATACATTATGGTAATCCATGGCACATAGAGACATTAACACTCCCGACTTTGACAAAATACATTGTGAAGTCTTTGAAGGCACCATTATAATTTATCTTGTCATTCACCAGCAGACCCAGTTCAGCATTAATGTAGATGAACACAGTGTGGCTTTTGTTTCATTTAATTGCTTGTGACCTTTTTAATTGCTAATTTAACAAAATACCAAAGGGTAATATTTCAATTAAATTAACAGGTTGGGGAGTGTTTTTGTTAATATATTTATTTTTAAGACATTGTGGTTCTCTCTGTTTTTTACTTTGAGTACGTAAAAATGTCTTCTCTTGAACAGAGGTGGGTTTTTAAATGTGAAGTTGATAGTACAGTAATAATTTTAATATGCATGTGGCGCAGTGCCGAGTATATTTCACATGACGTTGGGTTTGCACCTTTCTAGAAGGATATAAACAGTAAAGGTGCCTATGCAGAGTCACAGAACTTTTCTGGTCCAAAAACATGCTTTGGTGTAATGGTCTGCTTCAGATGTTTGTCTTTAGATAAAGAGCCTGTTGCCTGCATCATATACTAGGCACTTCTCTCCGCCTTGTACTGTTTTCCTTGTGTTCTGTAGCAAGTCCGTAAGCTCCTGAAGATCAGGAACCCTGCCTTACCCTCACGTGTTCCTCCGCAGCAGAGCATACGGCTGACCTGGGGAGGGTAGGCACAGGCTGCATGGTCCACTGATCTGTACACACAGGCCCCCACAAAGCAGTGGCACTCCTGACGCTACTTTGAGAAGTGGCTCTGGAACTCCGAGACCAGAAATTGTTTCCATTCAGCAGATAACTTGCTTTGGGGTGAGCAGCATGTATTGGAGGCACATGCAGGGTTGTTTCTTCCTTCTTTGCGCCCCCCCCCCAGGTGCTGTTGCCCTTCTAATCATAAAAACAAACATGCCCCTTGTCAGCTGGGGCAAGGCTCAGAACTCACCCAAGTATCAGGGGACCTAAATCCTCAAATGGGATATGAATTTACACTGTCAGAGAGTAGAAGGTCAATGCAAGAAGCATTAGTATGTTGAGCCAGCTCCAGCTATATAAGTCTTGAACAAAATTAATAGAAGAAAATTGACAAGGCTTGCTGGTTATTCCATAGCTTTAAGACCTCTACTAAAATCCTATCATCTCGTCTGCCCGTTATTAACATTTCAGCAAAATATAAAGTTTTCATTAATCTCCCACAGCAAATTTAGGAGTGAAAACTGGCACTTGTTTGAGCTTTTAGGACTACATTAGCTGGTGTATTAAACAAAATATGTCATTCTTCTGTAGCTTCTGTAAGAAGCTAAATCAATTTCCAACCATATTTATGCACCACTTTATCTAAAAGCATCTGAATTATCATTTACAGCTAAGATGCTTTATTAGCAGCTGGCATTGAAATTGCTCAGTAAAAAATTATATGTCACGTTATAGTAATTTTTAAATTGGTTTTAATCCAATATCATAAAATGTAAAACTCTTAAGTGTGGTTTTTTTTTTTAGTAATTGGCATTTTAACAAAATGAGCTATTACCTCTTTCCAAATCAAATACCTGCAATATTTAGAAAATACTAATTAGTAAAGAAAATAGAAATTCTTAAGCTAAGTTACATCTAATAATGGCATTTTCTCAGAAAAAAAATGGCTTTAAATTATTCTTAAAACATGAAAGGATTTTAATATTTCACCCAAATTCTCCACAGTTCGTGTGTGTGTGTGTTTAGATAGATAGATAGATAGATAGATAGATAGATAGATAGATAGATAGATAGATATGTTTCTGAAATAGAAATAAATATATCTCGGCTGTTCTGTTTCAATAAAACAAATATTGGAGGAAGTGAGTGATTATTCGGAACTGTAAATTCTAGCCAGCCTTTCAGTTTGAAATGGGGCCATTACGCAGGAGACGGTGGTGAGCGTGACAATGGATCGCGGGTGTTCCTAAGAAGGGAAACAGGTTACCCAGTGGCTCTTGCAGATGTCAAGTGCAGCTCTGCTAATGCTAGCAGAGTGATGCTGATTAAGTCACTCAGCCTCTGTGAGCCTCACCTTCCTGTGGAGGTGGCACCTGGTATTCATCTAGTAAATTTTTATTGAGCACTTGCTTTGTCCTCTGCGTGGTGGCACTAGCAGCATCAGGGCTACAGTGATGAGTAAAGCAGTCACTGTGCCTGTCCTCTTGCGCTTTACAGCCTAATGGCAGAGACAGATAATTACTCTCTGTGGTAAGTATTCTGAAGGAAAATGCTGGGTGTGATGACTGAGGACGTGAACTAGACTTGGGGGGAGGGGCTGATGTCAGGGAATGTTTCCCTGGAGTGTCACTTGAGATAAGCTCTTCGGGAACAGTAGGGAGCAGGCCTGGAGAAATAGGCCGGAAGGAAGTAAAATAGGGAGGAGGGTGACCTGGGCGCAGAGGACAAGATGTGCAAACTCTCTAAGATGGGACTGTGTCACCGGTGTTCAGTGAATGGACCATTAAGGGCAAGGCTGCGTCCTTACTGAGGGGAGAGCATTACTGCAGGATGGTCCAAGCTGGGAATACCTGCAGTGTTTGGAAAGAGTGCACACTTCCTAATACATGGATTCGGTGTGAAGGAATCAGAAGCCAAGTTTGACTTAAAAGCTCACTGTATACTGTAAACCATAACTAGGAAGGAAAAGTGTGTAGCTGTTAGGCTACCCGTTATGGAACAGAATATTCCTGTTTTATACCCAAATCCAGAGTTTTTTAACTACTCCAACCCTGTCCCACAGAGTTCTCTCTGGCTGTCTCTGTGGAACTGTCTCTAGGTGCTCCCTCCCATTAGCGAGTGGCACCAGCAGCTGTACCTGCAGAGGACCACTTTGCAAACCCTGGGGGGAGAGAGAGAGTTCAGCTTTGCTTATCATGACCTCAGACACGTGACTTCACCCTAGAAGTGGAGAATGGGGTGCGGGACAGCAAGCTGATAAACAGGCGGCTTGAGAATCTCGGAAAGGACAGGGATTCTTCAAGAAGCATGGATTACTTTTATGATCAGGAAAATTAATATTAGAAAAAGAAACAAGAAATGTGACCACTCACGCTTTTGTGGTTTTTGATGTAACTCTTGTGGAGACCGAGCTTCCAGCAAGCAGGAGTTTTTCTACCCCTCCATACCCCTACTGCCTAGCCAAGGGCCTGCCACCGAATAAGCAGTGTTTGTGGGATTAATTGTTGAATGATTAATATGTTACCATCTCTGTTTACTGGAATGGCATTATTAAGTCATCGCTCAGCCTTTTCTTCTCCAAATTAAATAGCCCATATTATTTTAATTTATCCCAAAGCATTTTAAGCAGACACCATTTGCCAAGCCTCATGTATCTTTATGTGTTAAACTGCTTTTTCCTCCCCAGGTTCAAGGGCAGACGGGGTTTTTGAGGAGGATTCGCAAATTGACATAGCTACAGTACAGGATATGCTTAGCAGCCACCATTACAAGTCATTCAAAGTCAGCATGATCCACAGACTACGATTCACAACCGATGTACAGTTAGGTAAGTACGTGAACAGACGATAACCTGAGCCCTTTATATCAGTGGTCAACGTAGAAGTAGGGAAACAAACAGTATATAACTTTTTTGTGACCCAAATAACTAACGGTAATTTGTTTTAGGAGAAAATGTTTAAACGATGAAATTTAAAATACCTCTGTTTTATGAACCGGAAGGCAAGAAGTAGAACTAACTTGAGACTCTCTTCAAACTGTGTGACTTCTGCGAGGCCCCATAACGCTTTTCATCCTGTAATTCTCTTACGCGCCTCCTTAGGGCTGCTCGGCAGCACTGCCACTTGCTTCTTCATAACGCAGTGACTTCATTGCCTGTTCATTCATGCATTTATTCAGGAAGCTTTTTAATGATCTCAGAAGTTGTATTTGGATTCTCACCAGACAATTCAGAACTAACTTTCAGCTAATATTTGGGGTTAATTTGTTCCAACTAAATGCTAAATTCTTGTTTCAACGTCAACCTAATGGGAGTCGCAAAAGTGTCATAGTAGTCAACATAATATTAACACCTTGTTGTTGTCATGGCTGTCATTCATAGGAATCCGCTGTGTATTAGACGGTGTGCTAAGTGCTTTCCATGTACCACCTAGAAAACAGCGTTTTTACTGCCCCATCTCAGCTAACAGAGAAAGGAAGTGAGGTACAAAGAGGTGAAGGCTCATGCGCAGGCTCACGGGGCAGGCAGGTGGTGGTGTCAGGAGCAGAACCCCGGTCTGGCTGCTGTGCGTGCACCTGCTCCCTAGGGGAGGGTGGTGGAGGGGGGAGCAGGGATGGAGCCTGGCTTGCTCAGGCAGGGAGCCCACCTGGGCCCTGGCTCTGCCGCTGACCTCTGCCACACACCACCCCCCCACCCCGCCCCGGGCCCTGCTTGCTCCAGGCGTAAAGGGAGAAGACCAGGATTCTGACTCGAAGGCTCATGACATTCACATTTCTCACAGATGCTTTGTATGTGTCTCGTCGTAAACTCTTTTCTGTTGCTGGCATTAGTCTGGCTAATTTGTAATAAAGCCTGAAAAATATCTCAATGATTTCTTCCCAACTTAACTGACAAGAGCTTGAAATACACTGACAGTACAGCTTAGTAGTTGAGAGGAGCATCAGAATCACAGCTGATTTAAATTGTGGCTCCATCAGTAACCAGCCATGCTAGACAAGTGTTTTCATCTTTCTGTGCCTCAGTTCTGTTCTGCCTACATGGGAAAATCAGTAGTACCAACTTCTTAGGATTGCTGTGGGAACAAGTCAGATAGCCCATGTTAAGCACTTAGCACAGGGCCTGGCAGTTGGTAAAGCTTCTGTGAATAGAACCGTTAGTGGAGAAGCAAAACAGAGGAGCGCCTAGAGGACAGACTCAGGACGGAGAAGCCTGGTCCAAACTCTGACTTATTTATTAACTGAATCATCACAGGCAAATGATTCACAGTCTCAGCTTCCGCATTTATAAAATGAAGACAATAGTTCCTATCTCACACATAAGGGATGAAATGTCATAACACACACAGAATACTTGGAAAGGCCCCTGGCACATAACAAGTGCTTGGTGAACCTTAGCCGCTAACCTGATGGTGATTCTAGCTCTGGCTGGGTGGCTCAGTTGGTTGGAGCATGGTCCCAACGCACCAGGGTTGTTGTGGGTTCAATCCCTGGTCAGGGCACATGCAAAGAAAAACCAGTAGATGTATGAATGAATGTAATGACAAATCAGTGTTTCTCTCTCTCTGCCTTCCTCCCTTTTTCTCTCCAAGGTCAATAAAAATTTTTTTAATTAAAAAAAAAAAGGTAATGGTGATTCTAACACACTAAATAGATGAATTCGCACCCAGCAACTTTGAACCAAAACACAGAGCCCACCTTTCTTTCCCCGCTCTAGACTGTTTCTTTCTCCTTACAAAACAAGATCTAAATCTTTAAAGTGGCTTTAAAAAATGCTCAAAAAGAAACCAGATCCAAAAAGGGCGATTAAAGTACACACTGTATGATTCCATTTATATAACATTCAGAAATATACAAAAATAACCTCCCGTGTAGAAGTAATGACTGGTGGTTATCCTGGGAGCTGGGACTAGAGCGGAGCTGCTGGGATACTCATCACATTCTGTTCCTTGTCTGGGTGCCGATTCCACGAGTGTGTGGACTTGGTGGAAAAGTCAAGTCATATACACTCTTATGATTTATGTACTTCCTGTTGGTATATTTTCAGTGAAAAGTTTACTAAAATAAGAATGCTACTCAGACATCCAGTTTGTATGTGCCTGAATGCAGTAACTTCCCAGTAACAAAGGATCTGTTTTTTCTGAATGGTTCTAGTTTAAGAAGCTCAGTAAGTAGCCTGAGTGCAGCCGAGGTAAAGGTCCAGGGTACAAAGCAGGGATTTTCCCAGGTGAGCATGATCAGCAGATCCGCTGATCCCCAAGGTGAAAAGCCATGCCTTCAAAAGTTAACCATCATCATGAGCTTCTTCCCCCTGCTTTTCTCCAAAGGCAAAAAAACCAAACTTGGATTCATCAGATTCTGACCTGTATGTTCTTTTAAAGGAAAAGGGACACAAAGGGATCTATGAGAAGAACCCAAGCTCTGCAGTCAGGGCTGGGTTTGAACCCCAGCATTACTACTGACCGGCAGTGTCACCTGTGACAAGTCCCTTCCCTGGTCAGTCTTAGTGTTGGTCATTTACAAAATGCAAAGTTTATTAACCTTTCAAGACTACATGACAGTGGCCCATGGAAGCCGTATTCTCAGCGGTAGTTTGTCCTAGTGTTGTTGTTATTGTCACTATTAGATTGCCTATTGCTTTCACTTCTAGTCCACCATCTTGAAAGATCACTCAGATGAGGTAGTGACTTTGTTGTAGCCACAGTGGAGATTGCTCAGGGAGAAATGGATGATGACAGTGATACCAGTATCTCTTCCTAGAGCAGTGGTTCTCAGCAATGAAGTGGTGACTAGAGGCCAGGTCCCAGTCACCTCTGGAGGCTTCCAGTGGTACACATGGCGCCCTCTGGTGGAAAATCACAGCTCTGAGGCGCTTCTAAAACATGTCTGAATGTTTCTATTATGATATAAGTTCAGTCTTTCGCATTATAAGCAGAAGCTTCATTAATTAGTCCTGAGGAATTTTTTGACAATCAGATAAACTGTGCCCATGAGTACTGCACCATGCAGTGAATAAATACACTCATTTCCTATCCCCATGTACGTGAGTTCAGATCTGTAACTTAAGAAGCTCTCCCTCCTCACAAAGCAGGTGATAATGCCCTTTCATTCTATCAACAAAAACCTGCACACAGCAATCCAGAAACGCTCCTTTCCGAAATGGAACCCACCGCAGAGCGCATGGCAGCAATCAGCATGCCCTTTATGAGCATTCAAGAGAATGGCTAGATTCTGAGATCAGTAAATAATGTATTTTATTTCAACTGACTAACCAGGTGCTTCAGGTCTTTCCTGACACTGATGGATGGCCTCCGCCGCTCGTCCATCCTGTGTCAGTCAGAGCAGAGGTTTCACTTGCCCCCTGTGGCAAGTTCTTCTCAGTGGTAAATGCCTGTGAGCTGCATTTACCCAGCATCCCTGCTGAGTCCACAGAAACCTGCCTGGCCACTCGGAGTCCGTGGTATGTAAGAGCACACGGCAGAGGATCGGAATTCCCAAGCTCCGCAGTGCCAGCACAGCTGCTTGTCCCCTGACAGGCAGTAGTGGCCAGTGCTCCAGTTTTACCATCTGCCATTTGTCTCTGAGGTTAGGGGATGAGAGGGTCCAACTTTGATCTGTAGGACCCAAACTTAAACCAATTTTCTGCCAGACTTTTCTATGATTGGAAAGTTTACTGGAGTCTATTAAAGAAACCTATGGCAAAGATCCCGTCTTTTAAAATAATAGTAACAAGAAGAATTATAATTTTTAGAGGCAGTTATTGTTCATCAGGTGCTCACTGTACGCCAAGCACTTTGCTGATCACTTTTTTACATGCATTGTCCCCTGTAATTATAGCACTACAAGTAGGTAATACTGATATTGTCTCCGTATTTTATATGAGGAAACTGGGGTGTAGGGAAAAGTCAAGTAAGTAGTGAAGGTGGAGTCAACCCGTGTCCGCCTGAGGCTGACTACTGTGTTATGCCTGGAATGCGAGTCATCATTGCACTGACAGTCCGTAGTTCTCTAACAATGTCTAGTAGATGGTGAACTTTCACCCTTGTTACCTTGTTTAATCCACACAGCACACATGTGATGTGTATAAAGCACTTAGTGTTTACTGGCACATAGGTATTACCTAATAGGTAATACCTCCCTTTCCCTCACCCCGAGCCATCAGGTAGTGGGATATCCAGACCTGGTAGCAGAACTGGGACTGAAGCCCAATTCACATGCTAGATCCAGTCCCTCCTGCCACATTACCTTCACAAAGGAGGCGATTACTTCTGTTTGGCCAGTTGTTAAATTTTTGCATGTCCCTCAGTCTCCTCCCTATCCTGGCATCTGGTGCTTCGTGTCAGTGTGGCATGGGTGCTGCTCTTTCGCCCTCCACTCACATTGTTAGTCAGTCAGCACGTTTCCCTCTGGGCCTGGACCTGACCTCAGAAGCCTTCCCAACACAGCCCTGTGAGCAACTCCTACCAGGCATTGGAATTGGTTGGCTTGCCATCCCTGCTCTGGAAAGCTCACCAAACAAAACCACCACACCTAACCATTCCTTATTTCTTGAAAACATTCTTGGAATATTTTGTCTCGTCTGCTTCCTCGCTGTGCTGGACCTAAAAAGTAGAGATACCCTTTAAGTGTAGACTTAGCTTGAGCTTATACCAGGTTGAGGCTTTTTTCATTTCTTGATCTCCCATTTACCTGATCCTATGTGGTTGACCTTAGGATCAGGCTCTAAGACACAGGTGCTACCCACACATGCCAGGACTGGCAAGGTGAGGTAGGTTTGGGGAAAATCGAAACTAAAACAGTCAGATGGTGAATGCCTGTCATGATCTAGAAAGCCCCTAGTCTACTATCAAGGAGTATTTGTTGAGCGGCTGGCAGAAGCTGAACTATGATGCACCTGCCAAGGGGCCGCCCAGAAACCCATGTGAAAAACAAGGCAGAGAGGGCCAGGACGTCACCGTAGCATACCTCTCATTCACACAGCGCCCGCCAGGGGGCTTCCTGTTCTGACCCGGCATCGGAATCACCAAGTCCCTGACCTCGTCCCTGACCTAGTCCCAGACCTACTGGCTCACAATCTCCCCTTAATTGCGGGGTTTGAGTAACGTAACCTCATAGTATTCAAAGGACTTTCTTGTCCCTTATCTCTTTGTCCAGGGCTTGTTTTTACTGACTGGGCAGGTCAGCCTGATTTTCCTGAACAGAGTCTCAGGCCGAGAAATGTTTTGATAGTTGTGCCACTTGTGCTGACTTGATTCCCTCACCATATCATTTGTCAGTGTAGGCTGTCCCCTGTCACCAAAGGGAAACATAATAATATCTTGAATTCATACTATGGTACAAATACATAATATACTACCTGTGTCAGAGTGCATATATAGCCTAACAATTCTGTGCTGGATATACAAATTCTGTACTGGATTTACAAATAAAGACTATGTTATAAAACAACATCTAAAAAAAGGTTACCTCCATTATCCCTTCATAAAACAATCCACAAGAATAATCATAATACTTATGATCACAGTAGTTATTTATCAAAATTACCAAGTACAATAGCACATATCTTAGAGAAGGCAATGAACTTTCATCTCAGAAACCAACCACAGTCCAGTTTGTAAGGGTTGCCCCGAGCATTGTGCTGAGGCAGCATCTTGAGCCACATCTGAGGGCAACGTAAGGAAACTCTGTGATTGATTAAAAATGTCTGATCTCGGACTGAGCACAATGAGAGGCAGCATATTTGCCATCTATTGTCTTCCCCATTTTATCTGTCCTATCGCATTTATTATTTAATCCCCTAGTTAATATCTGTAATTCAAGGAAAGCTTTATTAAAGTGTTATTTTTTAACATGCAAGGGGGACCAAAAACAACTTGGAATTTATAAAAAGTTGTGTATTTTTACATGTTTAAACTTCAGTCACCTTCAAAGTACTCTCCATTTGATGCAGTACACCTATCCAGATGTTTTTTTCCCACTGCTCAAAACATTTTTTGAACTCATCACTTTTGATGCTTTTTAGTGTTTTTTGTTTCACTTCTTCCACATCAGCAAAACGTTTCCCTTTGAGGGCTTTTTTCATCCAGGGAAGCAAAAAAAGTGTTGCTCAGGGCGAGATCAGGTGAATAGGGAGGGTGAGGCACAGGGGTCCATGCCGATTTTTGGTCAAAATGCTGAACACTCGCCGCAGGATGGGCAGGCGTGCTCGTAAATCACCCATCATGAAATGGGCAAACGTGTTGAAAGAGCCTTCAAAAAAGATTCACTGAAGCAGAATGCAGCCTCTCACAGCAACACCAGCTGGTAGACTGAACAATGAGTTCCTAGAACACTCACCTAGTGGGGAAAGCCTGTACTGCCAGGGGCCCACCCTCCGGAAGATAATTCCAGGGCGGTTTTTTGGGTCCCCCCTCGTACAATATGCAAACTTAAACACATTGACAACACAAGGCTGTGAGAGTGAAGGCAAACCGTTGTGGCCCGGACTTAGTTACTCCTCGGGCTCACTCTGACACTGAAACTAGCTCTCTGTGGCTGTGTGAAATAAAATATTGCCCTGTTATTTTCTGCTGGGATATCTATGGTATATAGTTCAAGTTATTACATAATCTGGAAATGTATGTACTTAAGAAGTGGATTGATCTTCCTTCCACATTTCGGTTTCTATCTTTTTTTTTTTTTTTGAATACTTAAGGAGCTAACCCTTCTCCAGTCAAAGACACTAAAATGACCGTGAGACATGCATCATATTTCACTCCACAATCCCTGGGTCCATTGAGTAATTTGAGAATGGCAATTCTAGTATCAAATGATTGCTCTGTCCCTATTGTGGCAACATTTTCTGGATCAATATTTAGAATAGAACTTAAAAAACACTAATGAACTTGTGAGAGCGGGACAGATGCCATCAAGACTACCTCCAGAAAATTCCTTTACCCTATTAGTGATTAACGCAGTGATGAGGCTGAGAGGGAAAACCCCCTGACTGGGATGTCGGGAACCCTAGGGGCTTTTCCCAACTGTATATTTTCCTGTAGTTGCCTGCTCCCAGAACTGCTTTTTTGAGAATCCCTGATGGCAGTGTGTCAGGTTCCTTGGGTGGCTCAGAAAGAACTGAAAATTGGAAAAAGTAGAGGACCACCAACGTAACAGAATAAATGGAGCAGGACGTGTGCGAGGTGCTCAGGGCTCTGCCTTCTTCTACCACTTCCTCGTCCTCGGCACTCGAGCTCCAGCCGCGTGGCTGGGCCTGAATGCAGGGAAGGGCTAGTTTTCCCACTCTCTGAGCAACAGCATAAATTACCTTAGGAAACGGCATTACAGCTTCCTAACTCACATTTAAGCTCACCTGAGGTGTCTGTTTACCAGGACAATGTTTAGTTTGGGGACCTAACTGCCCCAGCACAAAGTCTTTGTAATTGTCTTCTCTACAGAGAGAACTTAGCCCTCACCTGAGGACAGGTGTTACTGGAATTAAACAGCCCCGGGTCTCAGCCTATACACTCTGCCCTTACACTCGACCTATACACTCTGCTGAGGGCTGTGCCAAGCGTCACTGTACATTCATGGGCTCACTCATGTCCAGGCCACCCCTTAGTTTGCATCTGAGGACAATGGTCTAGTCCAGTACACTTAGATTTGTCACTGACCACATGTTGGAATTGGCAGCTTTTAGCTGAGTTCCCAGATGGTTTCAGATGGTTACCCCCCCGAACGGAACCAGTGATCCTGGGCCCCAGTATCTCACTTGATCTGAGGAATGTCAGGCTCTACTGGGTTTCATTTGAGTTGTGACCCACAATATGACTTCGTCATCTCTTTTGGGTTCTAAATATTGCCGAGGCCATGCTTTTTATACTGTAATGCATTCGATCACTGTGTGAATATATGCACTATACAAGCTTTGCATAGTGAGACAGCAAAGCCGGTCTGGCTAAGCCCTGGCCAGGTAGTATGGGGATATGAATTATGGTTACAGCTCTGTCATCAGTGGGTGACATCAGGTAAGTCATATCCTTGCCCTGAGCCCCAATTTCTTCATATGGAGAATGAAAACCCCAGACTAGATGATCTCTCAGGTCTCATTAAGCCCAAGCAGCCTGTGTGTCTGATCCTGTGTGTAAATTCAGACAAGTTTCAAAGACTTGCCTGACTGCTCTGTGGATGCTATCGATTGGCTGTGTAGATTCAGTGAAATCCACTCTGGCAAAGAGGTGCTCAGTGGCACTCCCAGGAGGCTTTTCCAGGCTTTCCTCGGCTCCTGGTAACCTGAAGACAAGAGGGTTGTGGAATTGTATAAAAAGCTACTCTAGGATTTAACAGCAGTGGGGATTTTGTAGTCTTAGATTAAGACTTGTAGGAAATTGATGAATGAACCACAGTTCACGATGTCTGAGCAAATAAACAATAACTCAGGAAATACACTGAGGCATGGAATGTCAAATGCCCTAATTTTTGCCAGACTGGTGTTTTAGCTTTCTAGAGGGACATTTGAAGTGTACCTCCCAGAAGTGTGCCTCCTGAGAGTCAAACACACTCCCCTGGGACACTAGGAAGCAGCTGATGGGCCGGAACACACTGACTAGTCTGATAGACCAGGGCTTGAGCCCCAGGTTTGCTGTTTACTGACTTGATTCACGTTGGGCAAATCATTTCACCTTTCTGAGGTTCATCTTTAGTAATAATTTCAGGACTAGTTGATGGAGTTCTTACTATGTGCCAGACACTCTCCCTAAATTTATTACACACTTTTACCATTCCATTTTCATGACACCCTAGGAACTGGTACTGCTGTTATCCCATTTTACAAAGGACGAAAGTCAGGCTCATTGAGGGAGAACATGGTAACATCATTGGAAATGTGCTGGCAAAATCAGGATCCCCAAATTAATAACCAAAAGGCCTTATAGGGTGGGGCTTCCCTGACACGAGTGTCCCCACAGCTCCAGCTGTGGGAATGTTCCTCCTGAGGTTGCCTTGATCTCTGGGAGGTCACAGGATAGAGGGGTCCCCAGTGAGCCCTGGTGATGGGCGGCTACTGTAAGGACTCATGGATACGGGGGCAGTGGTTTCCCAACTGAACAGTCATTGTGGATCCCGGGCTTTCCAAGGCCGTGGTGCAGAGCAGGCCCCAGGAAGACTTCCCCTCAGCCCCGGACTAGGGCCAGCAGGTCCCTCGTTCACATCCCTCCTGTGGCCCCCTGAGCTCCACCAGTCCGACCCTCATCACGGAATCAGTATCAAAGGCCAGTGTCTCACTCCGGGTAATAATAGTCATGAGAAGTAGTAGTACAGGCACGAGCTATGAGTTAATCGCTCTTCCAAGCACTTTACAAGTCTTATTTCACTTAATCCTTACAACAAGCCCATGAGGTCAGTACTGTGAATCCTCGCCATTTTATAACAAGTTAGCCAAAGTCACACAGTTGGGAGACGGGAGAGCTGATATTTGAACTCAGAATTCTCAATCTCCAAAACCCCGCCCCTGCCCTCTCTGCACTGCGGCCTTTAAATCTAAAGCAGGCTACTGCCACCTCCCTGACAGGTCGTGGTAAGCTTTCAGTGGGTCTCTACACCAAGGGACCCAGCACAGGGGCCACTCAGAGGAGGTACCAGTCCCTGTTAGCAGAAGAGGATACAGCGCTAACTTCCTTGTATGGAAATCACTGGGTTAGTTAAAACAGACAGGGGTCTCCTTGTAAACGCTGTGGCCTTAGACAAATAGTTTCCCCAGAGAGTTGTGTATACATTAGAGTTGCGTTTTTGTTTATTTTGAGCTGCCTTGTTAGGGAAGGATTTATATGCTGGCGTTGATGTAGGACGGCAGTCAGGCAGTGTTTTCTGCCTTTGACAGGTGGTGTGATAGTTTGCTTCCAGTGAAGTTGGACTCACTGTATCTGGAAGCTGTCAGAAGTGGGAGCATGAAAAGGTCATGACAGGTGGCTGTGGGTAAATGGGGGGTGGGGGGAGACCTGCTGAAGGAGACAAATGGCCTCCCTTGTTTCCAAGGAACTTCAGACCAGCCCCCATGCTCTCTCCTGATCAGCCATTGCTGGTAGGTGGGGCCCACAGGCACCACTGTGAGAGGGGCACCAAGCTGGGTACCACGCCGCCTGCCGAGCCCTTTCCAGTGGCCCAGGCTTTTGGTTACTTGAGAACCGCTAGATACACATAACCCTCAATTACGGTCCCTTTTCATGGTTATCCATTACAGAATTCAACCATACCAAATTCTGAAATAGACACCAAAAAGAAAGAAAAAGTCAGCTTTTAAAAGGTTTGGATTTATTTGGGGTGAAATTTTTATTTTGGAAAAATACAGAAAAGGAAAGGACGTAGTCCCACTAGCCAGAATTGACCACCTTCCAGTTTGGAGCATGTTCTTTTCATCTCTTTTCTATAAATACTTTTTGTCCTTTTCACATAACATAAGAATTTTTCCAAGTCAAAGCTTTTCTTACACATAATTTCTCCTGGTCCTGCTGTGTTCCGTCATGGCCGGATTAACTAATCCTCTACTGTTGACCATTTAAGTCGGAGAAAAATAAACTTAACAAAAGCCAGCTCCCCTTGTTTTCTTAGATGTATGTTTATGATTTGAATTACTTAAAAATAGTGCATGGTAACACTTTCAGCAGTGCCTCTGCGTTTCTTTCAGTGACTTTGCACTAAAACTTTAGCCAGGGAAATCAAAACCATGCTCAGTGGCCCCCCTCCCCAAAAAAACTATATATATATAGTTTTATAGTTATATCATGCTCCAGTTTCCCATGTATAAACAAAAATAGTGTACATTTATTGTCACGTTTGAATATTTTTTTGTTCCTTGTTGAAAATTGAGAGAGGACACTAAAGGCTGAGTGGGCAGAGTCCCTCATGAGGCCTCTGGACTCCACGGAAAGAGCCCGTGCAGAGCAGAGCAAAGTACCGTGTTGGGGAACCAGAAAGCTGTGGGTGTGGAAACAGCTTTTCCACTTAAAAGCCCTCCAACCTTACACAAGCACCTCCCCTCCCCTGGGGTGTGTATTGTAAAGCACCAGCACAGTTCTTGCAGAACAGCTGAGTGGCTGAGAGGACCACTCCAGAGCCAGATCGCCTGGCCTTCTCAAATTCCGGCTTTGCCACTTTCTAGCTGTGTGGTCTTGGGCAAGTTACTTAACCTTCCTGTGTTCCAGTTTCCTCATCTGTAAAATAGGGATAAATATAGTAACCAACTCGGTTCACTTGTGAGACTTGAATCACTGCACACAAGGGACGTCTGACCATGCTGACACATAGTTGGTGCCAGTTAATGTTCACTCCTCTTTGCCCCTGGCCCAGCCTCGTAACTGGTCTCTTCTCCACCAGGCTGCCCTCTCCTTCCCGCCAAGAAGGAGACCTCAGATTCCCAGGTCAGGGACAGAAGGAGGTCTCTGTTTGCTTCCAGGCTGGATTCTATGGACTCTGTCCGTAGCAGTGGGGTGTGCTCAGGAGCCTGGGCTTCTGCCAGGGACTGCTCGACTAGCCCCCTGGACTAGAGGCAGAGGGGGGCCACGTGCCCTGCTTTAAGAAACTGAGACTCACACACATCTCAAGTAGGATGAGATTATTTAATGTACAAAAGGATTTTTCCCATCAGGACAGATTCCGCTACAGGTTCCTTTAAATAGTGACTCCTCTAGGCAGGCAAGTGTTTTACAGATCATTAACTACTTGACTGAAAGCCTGCAGGGCAGAGAAACTTAAAACTAAAGTGTTGAGGGCCCCTGCCAATTACAGATCAATCCAAAATGAAGATAAAGTATCTCTGGAACTAGAAGTCAGTAGGGAATGTGATTTGATTCAGAAAAAATCTGATTTACGCGCAACTTTTTTGGAACACACCAATTGTTTAAATGGCGTTCCACCTGCCTGCCCATCTTGAACCTAATGCATTCATCTCCCACATCTTCATTCCCAAACCGCAGACTTGGGGTTCTCCTCTGTGAACAGTGACTGCACAACTACCCCAGGAAAGGGCGTCATTGGGGAAGTGTTCCTGTGGCCGTGCAGAGTTTAGGCAACCGATGTAGAGATATAGTCCGTAATTGATGAACTATACAGTAGCAATTTGCAGATAAAAATAATAGAAGTTAAAGTGTACTTTACATGATAAAAGAAAGATGAAAGAGGATGGGAGTCTGTTACATCTGAGATGGTTACAAAAGTCCTGCTTTGTGAAGTAGGCTCTGTTGAAAAGATTGATGCAATGGGGAGTGACCTTGGCTTGGAGCAGGAGCCGGTGATGTATGTATGAGCATCCCTCTGCTAAATGGACCCAGATTTGTAGCACTAATATACATGGGAGCCCAGAACCAAACTCAGTACAGCAATAAATCAACAGCCACTTTGGGTGTCATTTCTGGTTTATATTCCACTGTTGCTCTATCACTTTAATTCATGTCACTATCATCTTTTCATCTGGAACAGTTTTATATAATTTTCCAGTGGAGTTACCTGACAAATCCTATCAAATTAACAAGGTACATTAACAATATTGACTGACTACGGCTTCAGGAGTTGCAGGGCCGTAGAACAAAATTTTAAAACCGTGTCTCTCTGGTGATGATTTTTTTTCCCCTCTCTCTCTCTGAGAAAGAAATGTGGGCAGGACCTATTCCACATAAGAGATATGCACATTTCTTTTGCTCTGCTCATTTTGACTTTTATAAATGTCAAAATAGGAAGCAGAAGGGGAGGGAACAACAACAAAAAGAAACACTGCTACCAACAGCCGTGGTGTAAGCACTTTCCTTCCTTCAGGGAACTATAGAAATGTCCAGACCTTGAACAATTAATGGCCAAATTGGAAGGAGGAGTGTAACTGGGTGGTCATCATCTATTTTAAGTGAAACGTAATAAAATTGGTCTCCCGATACATTCTCGCCCTCCTGAAATCATCTAGACCCGAACGTCCAGAGTCAATTGGACTTATGACATTATGCCTAATTGAAATATGGTGCTCCTGAAATATGTCTAATGACAAATTCCAGCGTTCGATTAATGAAAAAATACCAATTGTTCGTCTTTTCCAAAGACCACAGAGTAATGACCAGGGTTAAGTAACCGTACTGCATTGTCTGCTCCAAAGACAGCAGACGAGACTCTGGTGTTGTCTGCCTGTAGTCTCCTGCCTTCGTCTGACTGTATTTGGGATTTCTTTATTCATAGCATAAAGTAGAAGCAAGTGGAGTGTGTGGCACACCGAATCACTAGAATTTTGTTTGTATATTTCTTCTTCTTTAATTTTAAATTTGCTCTCAGACTGTGGTTATTGTGGAGGGGGTGTTTTGAGGTTGTTTTAAATTTTTTATTTATTTTTAGAAAGGGGAAGGGAGGGAGGAAAAGAGGGAGAGAAACATCAATGCGTTTGACTTGCATCTCACACACCCCCAGCTGGGGACCTGGCCCACAACCCTGGCATGTGCCCTGACTAGGATTCAAACCAGCAACCTTTCGGTTTGCAGGCTGGCACTCAGTCCACTGAGCCACACCAGCCAGGGCTGCTGTTGTTGTTTTAATTGAGCTGTTTTCTTTTCTCTGCTTTTTCTTTTGGCCTACTAAGTTTTTCTGCATTGTATTGGAAATTTTCTAAGGGTGACCCATAGAACAAAGTATCTTAACTCTGTTACAGTATGTACATTTGATTGTTTGATTTCTTATATCTTTACTTCATTTTGCTCTTTTCACTTTGACCCTGACCTTTAAACTGTGGCCTGAAAATTAATTACTTTTAAGATTCCATCTGGGGCCCACTCTGGAAGGAGGCATATTGAAGGTTTTTGTCTCACTTTGTGAACAGAAATCCTCAATTTTCGGCAGAAGTGGAAAAAGAGAGCATCTAGCCTAGGATCTGTGTGTCAGGCTGAGCATATACTGCCTGGTGACACCAGGAGACCAGTTGCTGTGCATTGGCACAGGTATCATACCCAGGACACCATCCATGCTGGCTGTGACCTTTGTTCTCCTAACACGTTTGCTCCCAGACCGTGTACAGCGTGTCAGTCTTTCAGAGTTCCGACAGTGAACCCTGAGGCCCCAGTATGTGACATCCTATTGTAGGTTCCTGTTACAAGTCTTCATGCATAGAGCTCACACCCACTGCTGCCTCTCCCTCCGAGGAGAAGGGACCTCCGCAGCCCGAAGCCAGGCTCCAGGACTTCAACTTGGAAGGTTTTATGTTAAGGACTCTTTGATCCTCCAGTGACTTCCTTTAAATATAGCTCAGGTCATTATTTAATGTCGGAGAAAGGAAGACAGATTTCTCCTATTTTTAGTTTGTAAGAGTTTTCCAGATCAGAAAGTCCTCTTTGGTGGCTTTGCTCTTCCGGCACAGGCAGCATCCCAGACTCGCCAGCATGGGTCCTGCTCTAAAGCAGCAACAACAGGGGAGACCTCTGACCATAACTGGTTTTTAAGTGAACCTTGTATTATAGGTTAATTATAGTATAAAGGTAATATAGGATTAACACAATGTAGGTAAACTCTATATTGTACCTTCATTATGTCTAAGAATGCGTGTTTCTTAACACCTTTTTGGTAGTTCGCCCCTCACCTCACCCACCCAGGAACCCACAGTGTGCGACTTCTGTGTGCCATTCAGAGTCTCCTTGTGTCTGTCTGAAGCCCACGGCCTTCCCCAGAGACCCAAGGGCGAGCTGATGTTCATCCAGTTTATGATTTACAAAGCAGGTCAAATGATTCCGCTGAAATCACTTACACCTTCCACTTCTTGTGGCTTCTTGTTTTGTCCTCCCCTCGGCCTTACAGGTATCTCTGGAGACAAAGTAGAGATAGACCCTGTTACGAATCAGAAAGCCAGCACTAAGTTTTGGATTAAGCAGAAACCCATCTCAATCGATTCTGACCTGCTCTGTGCCTGTGACCTTGCTGAAGAAAAAAGCCCCAGTGAGTAGTCCCTTTTATTTATGTCTCCTTTCTCTCTCCCCCCTCTCCCCTTCTGTGTGCTGGGTGCCAGGAGAATATATTACCACCGTGTCCTTTTTTCCTTGGGTCTGTTTAATTCATTACCAGAAATTTCTTTTAATCAAAGGGGATTGTATTATGGTGCCCAGAGCCTGACATGGGTCCCCATTCTGCTCAGTCTTGATGGCAGCAGAGAACCTCACAGCCCCTGCCCCCGGCAGCCTTGCCCTGGGGGCAGCGGGGGGAGGGGCAGATTGCTGCTGAGAATCGGCCGTCACCGGAGCCCTCCCTTCACTCTACTCCCTTCCCCGTCCCTTTCGGGGGGGACTTGGCCAGCTGAGACCTGGACCTGCCTTCCTTCCATGCCAGACCAAGGGAAGGGGTGGGGGGTGCATTTCCTGTGTCAGCGGAAGACCAGATTTAGATAGCCATCATGCCGGAAGTGTCGGCACCCTCCAGATTATTGGCAGTTGCTTCACCTACCAGCTCGTAATTAAACTCCTGCCTGGTCCTGCAGAAGAGATCACTGCGGGCTGGCAGTCCTCTGCTTCAATTATGAAAGTAGATACAGTCTGGTTGTATATTTTGGCATATTATATTTTTGCAATTAAGTAATTGAGTATACCAGTTAGATCAATCATTTTTAGGACTTCAGTTGTATCGAGGGACAGAAAGGACACAGATCACACTGAAATTCCCCCATGGAAGAAAAAAGTTTAAACTATCTGGGGATCCGTTAGTCGACTAGAGAAGGCTGTGAGACAGTGGTTCTCAAAATTTGGTTCATATCAGCATTGCCTGTGGAGTTTATTTGAAATGCAGTGCCCGCATCCCACCCCAGTAGGTTCTGATTTGGTAACTTGGAGTACGACTTGAGCATCTAATTTTTGTTGATCCGTGTTTTTCCAGTGTCCGCTAATTTCAGAACAGATGTTAAAAGGAATGGTAAGAGATGCGAAGGCCAGCAAGTATTTATAATGTGGTTCAAGTTTTTGAGATCATATTAACTAAACAGGGGCCCTGAAGGAGGCCTACAGCCTGGGCACATGCCACACTGGCAAGGAGGGGAAACTTAGTGAGATGGGGCAGAGGAGGAGGGCCAAACCCATCCCTCTTCCCACAATTCCTGTCGTCCCAGTGAGGCCTCGACTCCGCGATGGCTGCTGGAAGGGGCTGGCGAGACTGTCGCCCACTGCTCTGGGCCCCTTGCCCCAAGGCTACCAGATTCCCTCTGCCTTTAGACAAACATCTTCCTAATCCCTCTTTCTCCAGCTTGTTGGTCAATAAAGATGTCATTGTTCTAGCATCTTTCTTCCCAAGAACTCAGGATGCATTGAAGAGTAACATTTTATAAATTCTCCAAGTATCTGAGAAATGAAAGACAGTCACATACATGTTGCATACAGGGATAAGCTGGAGTGGGAAGGTCAGGAAAAGAACTAGAAACGGTATTCAGGTTTCCCTTATACTCCCCTCCAGACACCGACCCCCAGACACTCACTGTGCCAAGGAAGGCTGTGATTGAGGCCCTGGAAGGTGAAGGATGTAACACACCCAGCTAGCGGGGAGTGAAGAAAAGATGTACAACTACCACCTCCCAGTTACCTCTTGGTATCATTCAGTCAAGAAGTAGGCACATCTCTGTGAGTGAGGCCAGGTGCCAAGCTTTGGAGCTTCAGAGTGGATGTGGGCCCTACCATTTCAGTACTGGTGCTCCAGCAAGAGAACCTTTTGTCTTATTTTCAGACCTACTGGGTGGTTCTGTGTGAAACTGCACATTTGGTTCTTAAAGAGATTTCCTCCTCTCTCTCTCTGGGTCCAGAGACCTAGAAATTATGACACTTTTCTGAACAAACAAGCACACTACCACAGTAAAATCCTTCCTAAGCCTCTGTCCCCTACCACTGTGCTTTTCAAACCACCTTCCACAGAGCTCTAGGCTCTCAGGGGACCTCAGGGACATGCACTCATGCACGCGTTGGGGGGACTGGGCATTGAAGGCTTCCCCTTCAACCAAAGGAGCTCTACTTTTTCTAGTTGGGGATTCTGCATTTAAAAAGTCAACTGATAAATTTTTGAATTATCTTTTATTTTTCATTTACAGTTGACATATTTTATTATATTAGTTTCAGGGGTACACCCCAGTGATTAGACATTATATAACTTAGTGTGATCATCCTGATAAATCTTATACCCTTCTGACACCATAAACAGTTATTAGAATATTATTGTCTATATTCCCTGTGCTATACTTTACTTCTTAATCTGTTCACCTTTTTCACCCATACCCCTAACCTCTCTCCCATGTGGCAGCCATGAAAATGTTCTCTGTATCTATGAGCCTGTTTCTGTTTTGCTTGTCTTTTTGTTTTTTAGATTAAATTATTGATAGATATGTATGTATTGCCATTTTATTCATATTTTTAATCTTTTTTTTCTTCTTGTTAAAGAAGACCATTTAACACTTCATGTAATACTAGTTTGGTGGTGATGAACTCCTGTAGCTTTTTCTTGCCTGGGAAACTCTTTATCTGTCCTTTGATTCTAATTGATAGCTTTGCTGAGTAGAGCAATCTTGGTTGCAGGTCCTTCCTTTTTGTCACTTTGAATATTTCTTACCAATCCCTTCTATCCTGAAAAGTTTCTGTTGAGAAATTAACTGACAGTCTTATGGAAGCTCGCTTGTAGGTAACCAACTGCTTTTCTCTTGCTGCTTTTAAGATTCTCTCTTTGTCTTTAACCTTTTGCATTTTAATTATGATGTGTCTTGGCGTGGGCCTCTTTGGGTTCACCTTGTTCAGGATTCTCTGCACTTCCTGGACTTACGTGTCTGTCTCCTTCACCAGGTTAGGGAAGTTTTCTGTCATTTTTTTCAAATAGGTTTTCAGTTTCTTGCTCTCTTCTCCTTCCAGCATCCCTATGGTGCAAATGTTGGTGTACTTGAAGTTGTCCCAGAGGCAGGACCTTACACTATCTTCATTTTTTTAGATGATTTTCTTTGTGCTATTCTAATTGTTTGTTTGCTTCCTTATATTCTAAATTGCTTTAAAAATTCTTGAGAGTTACAGGCTAACAGAATGAAATTCAGACTCATCAAAATAGCCTTTACAGACATTGACCACTCCAGGCTCATAGCCCATAACCTCCCATCTTGAACTTGGCTGTGGTCACTGTAAACTACTTTTACACAACATACCTCAAATTCTGTGAATTCTTTGCTTCTGCCTAGAATACACCTTCATCCTGACCCTCTAACTTACAGACCCCTCCATTTTTCCCATGCCCAGCCACCCATTTTTTAAGATCCGGCTCAAATGTTAGGCTTCCTCTCTGTAACTTTATCCCCAGGAATCTGCACACAATACAGCACCTCACACAGTGCTGTATTTATCTGTTTGGAGTTTGCCCCTCTCTCCTACCCATCCCCACGCTAAACTGATTGGCCAAGGACCTGTTTTCTATACCCTCAATCCCAAGCACAGGACTGTCTCCAAATTGAACTTAATGAGGCCAGAATTTAGAAACCCAAAGTTACTCAGCATAATTTGTGTTGTAAAGTACCCAAACAAAGATGTATTAAATGAATCAGCTTGATGCTGTTTTTTTTTATGATTTCCAGTATCTTCATCAAATTAATTCAGTGAGTTAATCTATAAAAAGTTCATCTTCAAGACCATCATCAGACCACAGAATTAATCTACTGAGCTGCTTCTTTTTTTAAAGGATTAATGGTAACCTTTTTATCTTTTGTGTCTGTTGAACCTTAGAAAAAAGTTATTTTAACAGCACTAAAAGAAATGAAAGTCACTATATTTCATAAGTTTAGCCTGTGATTTTTATCAGCATAGTGATGTATGTTTGTAGCTGCGTTTACATCAAAAATTATTCTTGGGGCCTTCTTGAATGAATTATGGCAAAGAGAGAGAGTCTAGAAGTAGATAAGGTTTTTGATTTCTGCAATATATATCCTTTTTCATGTTTTTATCTCTCGTAACACAAGTGTCTTGCAGAAGACTGGAACCTGTGACCAACTGGAATAATTTAGTTGCAAAAACACGGCTAACGTTTATTAAACAGCCTTCTTTACAAAAGGCATTAAGTGTTGGGAGGATAATGAAGTTGTTTCCGGCCTTACTTGAGACATGTTTGTCAGAATTTTGAACAAAAAAGAAATGGTTTTTAAAACCTTCGAATATGGCCAGTTTGCAGTGTTTATTGAGAAAGCTGCTGTCAAACCATTAATTTGGTCGTCATAAGGAACACAACTCAAGTTTAATTGATGCCATATCCAAAAAGTACGTGAATAGCTGACTTGGCAGTGGGACTGAGCATTAGAGCGCCTGCAGTGAGACGCATAATTACATATGTTGTGGAATCAGAAGGACCCAGACTCCGAAGCCACGCTCCATAAATAGCGTTTCTGTGGCTCTTTCCTTCCCCTAACTTCTCCCTCTCAGGCCGCGTTCTCCGAGAGAAGATTTATTGCTCTGTCCCTGTGAGTGTTTAAGAACCTGGAACTTAATGACTAAATAGATACATGCCTTTAAAAAAAAAAAATTGGGCATATAAATATGGACTCTTACAAGAGTTAGTGGAGAAAATCTGGGTATCAAAAGCCCTGAGAAATTAAGAATAAATTCTGCTTTTCTAAATTTTTTAAAAGGTATATGCTGCCATTATTATTCAAATCAGTGATTTTTCAGTCTGGTTTTGCCATTCCTTAGGATATCTTTTGCTATTTTGAAAGATGTCACAAACCTAAAAGATGAATTAATTTTAATTCATTTTAACTGAACAAAGATGTGTATGGCACATAGCAGAGGAAAATGTTTCCGTATCAGAAGCTACATGGTTAGATTGTCTTAGAGAAATAATTCTCTATCATTATACAGGTCTAGACATAGGCTTTGAATACAGTAGGCTCCCTTTTTAAGTGCTAGCCTCAAATTCCAAGACTGAAACAAAAGCAAAGGACCCTTCTGTGAAGCTAGCACCCATGAGAGACTCTCAGCCGTATTTAAATAAAGTACCAGACTCGGCCATGCCAGGTCTGGTTTTATCATAAGAAGGTTGGGCAGGTTTAGAGTCTTTAAAGGAAGCAGCCTATCATTAAGAAATCAGATTTAAACCTTAATAAAGTAGCCGTCGTCTTTATAGCTGAAAAAAGCTCTGTATCTCAATTAAGTATTAGATAATATAAAATCTTAAGGAAGCAACATAATAGAGGTAACCTGATTACAGTCTCTTGCAATAGTATAATTTAAAGGAAATCTAATTCTGTTGATGCTGGTTATGTTGGTGGAGGATTATTTGGGTTTTCTGTTTGTTTGTCTTTGTTTGTTTGTTTTTGTCCAAAACCCTGTTTGGATACAGAATAGGGACTTGGGTTATGAGTTAACCACAGCTGCAGGAGAAGGCCAAGCCCTCCTCGTGAATAGGACTTGCTGAATATTTGCCATGAAAGTCAGTTAAGGTTGTGAGTTAAATTAGCTGGGCTCATTGGTGACCTCCCGCTTAAATGAATCTTTCTTTTCATAAGCACTTGACAAGATCTGTAAAGTAGTGTATTTAATTTACTAATTAAATTAAAACTCCTGAATAATGATTTGTCCACATTGATTTAGCTTAAATAGAAAAGATCAGCATTGTTGTGATCTTCAGGAACCTTAATGGCCAAGCCAGTTAGACACAAAGGCCTCTTGTGTTTTATAGGTCAGAAGTACATAGGTAAGCCTGGGCTGTAATTGAATTGCCTGCACTGCACCCCGCAGTTGCAGATTTCCTGCGCCTTCCCATTCCATTGTTGCGCTGGGGCTTAAGAGAATGTTAACGCGGTAATAGGCACAGGGCCTTCCCCATTATACGTCTCGCTATCGAGCGGTTCTGCATGACTAGTTAAAGAAGATGGCAAGAAGATTAATGAAAGCAAGGCTAATACAGAAGGGGGTACTTTTGCAAGACTTCTACTGAGGAGATATTAGAGCTGAACCAGAGCTTGGCTTTTTCTTTATCCTGTGACCTTTGAACCTGCCTTACTGTTGAGAGCTGCCAGGGAAGTCGACATTTTGATTGATGTTGGTACACGAGTCAGTCTTTCCCATTGAATTCCACATCTGCACGAAAATAGCTTTTCCAGCAGAATTCATACTGGCTAGAAGTGATAGCCAAATTGATGGCTGAAATGCTTTTATGTAGTTTTCATTTAAACCTAAAGCTATTTGATGTTTTAATTCAGTTTCCAGTTTTCATAGATTATAAACATTCACTTAATATCTCCTTAATGGGTTCATCAACTCATAGTGAAAAACCAGTATTAAGAATGTTCAAAGGTTTGCAAACAGAGCTCCAAGGAGGCTTTATAGGGGAGTAAAAGCAGTCATCAAACAAACCCTTCACCGTCCCTAAAAAAAAGAAAAATCAGACTGCTGAGAGCCCAGGCAAACCAACTTTAAGGTTTTTGTAAATAAAGCAAAGCATCCATTTTTGGAAAACTGTAGGCAGGAAGGTCTAAAATCTCACCTGTGTACCCCACCTTAGCCCCAGCTCAGAAGCTCCCTTGATCTACCCAGATGCTGGGTTCCCTAACCTTGACCTTGGGACACTAGCATTCCTTCTGAAAGAAATTGTCATGGTCTGCTTACAAGACAGCCATGTGTTCTCACCAGTTCTGTTACCTTGTTTGTAGAGCGGCAGGCCCCTAGTGTGTGTGCCTGTGTGTGCATCCTCCACCCCCTCTCCCAACAAAGAGTGGCAGAAGGACTCAGATTTTGTTACTGAAATCGACTTGGATACTCCACAGCCCATGCATTGAATTTTTTGACCACCCAATTTCTTTCCTCCGTATTTGACAAGGATAGTCCTGCCAGAGAAAACACGCACATGCACATACTGATGAGACAGGCATTCCAGTTCCTGAAGGGGGAGGTACCCAGGAATTTTGTCATGTTCTTTAAATGCTCACGAAAATGTGTGAAAGGGAAATGACGGTGATGTCAGCCACCGCCAAATGAAAGAGCTATACCTGAGGTGGGTGGGTGGATGACCACGTCCATGTCCTCGTACTGTAGACCCCATTAAGTAGGGCACTTGGATTTATACTCACATAGACCTATAGCCCAGAAGGGGTGCAGCCCACCCTCGGGCTCTGTCGATTCCCACGATGTCCAGACACTTCTAACATTAGGTAGGCAAGCTGTGTTGTGTTTTTATTCTCTGACAAGGACTTATTTCGTAAGTTCCAGATCAAATACGGTAAGTACTGCTCGATTACAGAGCACAGCGGACTCTAACATATTGAACGCCCCAGTTATTGAATTGCCTTTTCATAAGAGCACTCTGGAGCACAATCAGGAGCGGGCAGTGCCTCCTCCTTTTAACAGATATGTTTCCTAGCCCTATTAAAAGGGGTCTTCATCTATCCTGTCAAAGAGAGTCTGCTGGGGTTTTTTAGTTTAATTACACTATCCAATTAAAACTCCTTGCTGCATTTGGATGCGCCTCTCCTTGGGCCTGAGTGGATATGACATTTACAAGGCTCGCCTTTCAAGCAGACAATAGTGTGATTGATGAGGTGCACGTTCAGTGAAGGAGGCGAGTGCCTGTGGAAGTGCTGCTTAGTGCATTTTGATTTATTTATCATCTTCTTCCAAAACAAGGGAGCTGCTGGGAGATGGGTTTAGGCAACCGGGGGGACCACCTCAATTTTTCCAAGTGTATGGGAGGGAAAGACCTGGAGTGTGCCACAGGATAAAGGGGAGAAGCACTGTAAACATGAGGCCAACTTGCATCGACCAGTGCCAGGCTGCGTACTTAGGTTTTTTGCCTCAGTTTGGTTTCCAGTAACCTCCAGCTGCAATCTGCTGTTAAATAGGCCATCTCAGTGTTTCAAGGACCATTTCTCTGGGGGTAGATAACATTGGCCAGGCCCCTGAAAACATAGCCTGTGAGAGCCAGCCCAGCATGTGTCCCATTGACTGACCTGGTCATTAACTGATGACAGCAGACGTTTGTACTAGGCATGCCTATTTGTGCTCCTAGCTGCTTCTCCCAGAAATACAACAGCTTCTGTCCAGGGGCTACAGTCAGTGTTCGATGACTCTGTAACTCTGCCTGGGCATTTTGAGCCTTTAAGAGTTGCTTCTTGAATTCGGAACTGGCCAAGAGCAAGTGAGGCTCTTTAATAAAGACATATGGAGGAGCAGCGGAGAACTTTTCAAGGTTATAGTGAAAAGACAAACCCGGCATCTTATTCTTAACCTATTACTGCTGTTTACCCTCAACATATGAGAGATGGGACCAGTGTGCTTGTTTCCGTAGTTCCTGGAAAAGAGGTGTTCCGGTAGTGTGCGTAGTCTCTGGAAGGGTCAGCGCTCTCTGAATTTAGAAAGCAGGAGGTTCTTGTCTGAGCCCAGCCAGATAATAAGAGCATCTCACCTCTTTTGTTCACTCTCAGTTTCTGCAGTTGCTCATAGGAGATGTTGGGGGCATGTTTGCGAACTATGTAACATGTAAGCAGGTGTTTGTGATCAAAATCGGCTAGTTGGTTTTCTTATATTTTCTATAAATTTTCTTCATTTTTCCATAGGACTTATTAATAAACAAGAAAGAATTTACTTGCCTTGAATAGAATATTGGTATTTGTTAGAGTAGAAAACATTTTGAGGGTATTAACCTTTTTTTCTCCTAGGAGAAACACTTTTTTCACTATTAAGTTGTCCATTATTGACCTGGACCTATGGACCCATGATAACAAAAACAGTTATCTAGGAATAATGAAAAATTTGATACATTTGCATTTTTCTAGATTTGCATTACCATTTCCTCAAATTCTTTCTCTCTTTATTTTACCATCAGAAGAGATCCCAATTGAGAAGAAGATAAGGGTAGGGACTGTTTTCTACTGGAAAACTCTGTGAAAGATTTCTCAGCTGGATAAATGATGGGAAAAGCTGTTTCCCTTGCCTCCTGCCAAGCTCCAAATTGCGTTTTCATAATAAATAAATGGAGTGCTTAAATTTTAAGTTATTCTTATAGACATGGAAAAAGTAAGCCATTCTTTCATTAAAATCAGAATATGTGTTGCTTATAAGACTCCCATAGGCTACTTCCAGGACAGGGTAACTGCTAACAGATTAGCCCTTCTATCATAAATGACTGGAAAACTGCAGAAAATAAAAGAAACTGTTTTCAAACCCTGGAAAACAAGCAGTACAAGACTATGAGCCCTGAGAGAAGGGAAACAAATGAGGTGAGACCTACTATCACTTCGGCTTTCCTGCAGGGTTTCCCAGAGAGAGCAGAACAGTCTCAGTGAGCTGGGAGGCAGAGACCAGAGCTCGAGGAGGCTGAAGCAACTGAAATTTGCAAAATAAAGTTTGTAGAGGAGGGGGCAACACTGAAGGAGCTCCAGAAAGAGGCCCTCGAACCTTTTGCTGTAAAGTATGCATGCCTGGAGTGGGACCTCACATGGCCGATCAGAGAACAGCTACTAGGGTGCTATAAAATTGAGTTCTGACCAACTAGGGGGTGCATCCAGAGCATTTAGCAGTGACTCCAGAAAGGCCATATCTTAGGAGCATGGCTAAGCTAACCCTGGAGTAAAGACTGCTCTAATCTTTGCCTAATAAAGCTTTAAAAGGAGCAGACTGATACAGAAGTAAATTAGCTGCCTGACAGAACAAAACACAATACTCTTTAAAGGAAGACAACAAAATGCAGACACCCCACAATATAATGTTTATAATGTCCAACATTCAATCCAAATTACTACACATGCAAAGAAGTGGGAAAATGTGTCCTATAACCAGGAGAAAAATCAATCAATAGAAACAACCAGAAATGGCAGAAATGATAGAATTAGCAGGTAAATACAGCAAGTCTTCAATTAATGTTGTCGATAGGCTCTTGGAAACTTCAGCTTTAAGCAAAAGTTGTTATTCAATTGTTATTCATTGTTATTCAGTGACCTGATGTACTTTAAAATAGCTATTATAAGTATATTCACAGATTTAAAGGAAAACAACTCAAAAAGAAGAAAAATGGAAACTATTAAAAAAGAACCAAATGAAAATTTCTAGAGCAGAGAAATTCAATACTTGAATCAAAAAATTCACTGATGGAAACAGATTAGGAATATTAGTTAAAAAGGCCAGTGTGTTACCTGTTGTGGCATAATAAATTGCCCCAAAACTTGGTGCCTTAAAACAACAACATTTATTATCTCACAGTTTTGTGGTCAGGAATCCAGCACAGCTTAGCTGGATCCTCTAGCTTAGGGCCTCTCACGAGACTATAATCAGCGTGTCACACAGGGCAGGATCTGCCTCTAGGCTCACTGATGGCTTCTGGTGAGTTTATTTCTTTGTGAACACCCTTAGTTCTCTGTCACATGGGCCCTTCTGTAGGGAAGCTCATAAGGTGGCAAACAGCTGGCTTCATCGAAGTAGCCAAGATCAGGAGAGTACTAGCAAGGAAGAAGGCACAATCGTTTATAACCTAGTCTCAGAAGTAATGTCCAATAATGTTGCTATATTTTATTCATCAGAAGTAAGTCTCTAACCCTTCTACAAAGGCATGGCTGTGGTTCTCTGTCTTTGGACATGTAAGAATTGAAGGCAGAGAAATGTGTACTTGGAGAAGTCTGGGGCCAGCTTTTTCCTTGCAGGCTCAAGATCAACCGTCCTACCTAGGAAAAAAAGAAAAATCTTTAAGCCTAGCCCATAAACAAAAAGATTACTCAGGGGTGTGAAAAGCAGAAGGTGAGATCATTGGGAACCATTTCAGAATCTGCCTATACAATCAGTGTACCTTAAGACAGGACAAGAGAAACTGTTGAAACTGAAGCACACGGAGAAAAAGTGGATGAAAAGAACAGAGACTATGGAATAATATCAGCTGTTCTAAAATATATGTAATTGGATTCTTGGGGTTGGAGGAGAAAACTTCCAAATTTGATTAAAAATATCAATTCTCTAATCTTGGAAACCCAGTGAAGGCTAAACAGGATAAATACAGAGAAAACCACATCAAGGCACATTGTAATCAAATTGCTGAAAACCAATGATAAAGAGAAAAATCTTGAAAGTGGCCAGAGAAACCAAGATAAGAATGATTGCTGACTTCTCATCAGAAATAATGCAATCCAGAAGACAATGGAGTGACATCTTTAAAGTGCTAAAAGAAAACCTGTCAACCTAGAATTCTATATTCAGTGAAGACATCCTTCAGAAATGAAGACATTTTCAGACATTCAAAAAATGAAAGAATTTGTTGCCGTTGAAACACAGATCTACACGAAGAAATTAAGAGCACTCAAATTGTTACCATTAGCAACTATGTGAAATAAACCAAGAAAAAGGGAAATAAGCCAGAGAGACCTCTTGCTAGGGATTGGCAAACTCTGGCCTGTAGGCTCAGTCCAGCCCCACCACCTGTTTTTGTACGGCCTGTGAGCTAAGAATGGTTTTTACAGGTGAACACTTGCAATTGTTTTGATGATAGAGAGCACCAATTTTGAATTTCATTTAATTGAAATGTTAGCTCCCCTTGCCAAAAAAAAATTCTTTCTTTCTCATTAATGAAGCTGTATTACCCCCCAAAAATGCATTTGATTATTACATTTTTAATTTTGTCAATTAAAATTGTGGAATTTTTTTTTCTCCTTAGCTATATAAGTATCTATAAAATATTTTAAATTTTGCCTCTTGGCTTGCAAAGCCTGAAATATTTCTGTCTGGTCCCTTACACAGGGAAAGTGTGCTTGTTTTACAGAATGGAGGAAAAATGTAAAGAGGCCCTGCCAGGGACCAGCCAGTGTCTCGAGTGCTTAATGCGCACTGTTTAGTTCTTGCAACAACTCCATCAGATTTTGTGTACGTGTGTTACAGAATTCTAGGGTCATTGGTTTTACCCTAGCAGCAACTCCATAAGGCGGATATTATTCCCATTTTATAAATGAGAAGTTGGGGGCTCAAAGAAGTTACGTAACTTATCCAAAGCTACATATAAATGATAGCAGAACTTTACGTTCTTCCCTCTGCAACTGACATGAAGCCAAGGCACTTAAACTGCTTTTTTTTTATGGAAGAGCATCCCTATCCCTGACTCAGAGCCTATAAAGGCTTTTAACAAATTTTCATCCATGCTCAGTTATCTGGTTTCCCTTCCTGAAGGATACTAAATACAGAAAATTAGAAGAGGGGAGGAAGAATAATAGAACTTAATAAAGGCAGTGGGAAGTGGAAACTGACAAGGGTTGACCCAAAATGAAACGAAACAAAGCAAAAACTATTAAAAAGCAAGCACAGTTGTGTGGCAGCATGCCGCCATCCGTGGCAACAACAGGAAACCATGATACCCCAGGAGCACTCGTGCTGCACTTGGGAGTAGAAGGCTGGTCTGTGGAAAAGCACTTGTGTAATTGTCGGAGCTGCGAGCTGAACTAGCCACTTACTTCATGGAGCACCATTTTTACTTGAGAGAACAACCGACAAGCTGTGGTTGTTCAAATTTGGGTATTTAGCAGACATTCTCTTGAAAGTGAAGGAAGTGAGTCTGTCACTTCAAGAAAAATAAGTGATAGTATTTGATCCCGGTGAGGAAATTCAATCTTTTGGGTGACAATTTGAATTTTGGGAAACTTGTATCCAACACTGTGAGATTGGCTTCTCATTGCTTTACTTTTCTGATGAGATCAGTAGTGATATTAATGAATGTGATTTTTTTTCGTATCAAATAATGAAATGTGCCAGGATTTGGAAGACCTGCATAACTCAGTGAACCAATATTTTCCAGACTGCTGCATGATGTTACAAAGTCATGCGAGCATAAAAGATGCATTTAAAGTGCAAGACAGACCGATGGATTTCACTGTAACAGATGCAACAAGTTTATTAATGTGGCTTTCAATTCCACATTACAAGTGATCTTTAGGAAACTGCCATTTATCACATTTGGTATGGTATCAAAGAGAAATATTTGCCAAGAGTGCTTAAAGTATACCTCCCTTTTCCAAACTTATCTCTGAGGCCGGCATTTCTTCATATGCTTCAGCCAAAACTGTGTATCACAGCAGGTCAAATGCAGGAGCAGATGCCCCATGGGCTGCAACTGAGGGGCACATTTGAGCCCTCTTGTCCCTAACCCGAGGTGAGCCACGAGGCGCCTGAGGCTAATACGGGGTTTGATGATAGACTTTTCTCATTCTGTGCCTTACTCTGTTCAGTGGCCATAGAGGTGCCAGTGATTCCTTCTTCCTGGATACCTGTGGTGGGAATTCACCACGTAGCGTAAATTACTCGTGTTTATTGATAGATTCACTTCCAACAAGAAGTCAGTTACCTTGTTACGCTTTAGTACATAGGTTTTGGAGTGGGTGAATTTACACAGGTGTGAATTCCGCTTATTAACTGCCATCCTATTATAAACGAACCTCAGGCCCTGCCAGTGCTCCCTTCTTTATAGTTCTCAGGCCAGTCCCTTTATCCGCATCCTTTCTGCTCCTGTTCAGTTCAAAACCGAATACACTCCTACCGGGGTGACTGTGGCCCTGGGGAGCCAGGGTGAACACCCGAAAGCGTAGCGTGACCATTCACTTCACTGCCCGGCGTACAACCAGCCCACTTGTGGCGTCTGCGGCTGGCGAATCTGGCATTCCCAGCCCCTGTACCTGCCCCATGTGCCCTGTGTCCACTCTGCATGACCCTGGCTGCTACCTCCAGCCTCTATACATTTGTCCACACTCAATCCTGACTCTGTCGCATCCTTCTCCACCCCCATCTTAACCTAGCTGACTGCCGCCCTCCAGGACCACCACAGCAGATCTTGCACTAGCTTATGCCCCTGGCAGGACCTGAAGTGAGTAAAGCTGCCCTTCTGGCCACTGAGCAAAACAGGGATTCCTGGAGGGTGTTGACTCATATGTGATAAAACAGGGCATCTTACGCATTACGCGCAGGGATGTCCAACCCACAGCCCGTGGGCCACGTGCGGTCCAGGCTGGCTATGAATGCAGCCCAACAGAAAACTAAATTTACTTAAAACCCTTTTTTTGCTCATCAGTTTTTGTTAGTGTCTGTGTATTTAATGTGTGGCCTAGAGACACCAAAACGTTGGGCACCCTGCTAGTAGAGCTTCCCTCAAAACGTGCCCCACAGAGCAAGAAGGGAGTCTGCTTTGGCTGTCCAGCCACACCCTAACCCAGCTATTAGCATCGGTGGCTCCGCAACAGTCACAAAAGGGCTGCTGCTTTGAAATTCAGATACAGGCACTCCAAATAACTCTCTCTGCGTCCCCTCAGTGACATGAATGCTTTCACCGGAAAGGACAAGTACTTCAGAGAGATGGCAAGGGCTGGGACTGTTTCTCATTCCCATCTACTCCACTCCTCCCAGGGAGCTCTGGAATGAGCACTGGGACCAGGCAGGGCAGGGGACACACATAGCCCCCTAGCATCACAAAATACAGAAGGTGGAATGTTTGTGGTTACCAGGGCTGCGTATGCAACCTTTCAGGAGACGTAATTTAGGACGATTTCTTTCTGGTTTTTCACGTGACTGTTGTGCGGGCCGTGGGCCTCCCCTCTATGAGCCCACACTTGATCCCTCCATGTCGAGGCTCCTTCCAGAGGTTCCCATGCTCCGGTGCAAACTGCACATCACGTACACCACGTATAGATTTAGCTCTGACTGAAGAGCCCAGGAAAGGTTTTTAATGGTGTCTCAATTGTTCAGGCGAAACATGCTCGAGCATCTTGAGGTTTGGTTTTGTCAGTGACGAGTGGGAGCAGGTGGTATAGAGAATTCATGAGATCACTTATCAGAGTGGTCAGTGAACCCCGAAGCTCCAGGTCCACAGGCCTCCCTGAGACCTTCTGGTCCTTTTTAGCCCCAGGCCCTGGAGTCTGTGTCTGTCATGGCCAGGTGTCAGCGTAAGGCCTCCTAGAGGGGGTGTCTCTGTTTGTCCTTCACAGCCCCGTGACCTTCATGGATGGTTCTGCCCGCTCACAGCGTGACCGACAGAGCTGCCCACATGGTGCTCCCTCACAGTGGTGTCACTAAGACTCCTGTTCCAAGAGGGGCCTGCAAAGAGAAAGGGCCCCACTCGCGCGCATGCCTGCACATGCATCTGTGTATGGGAGATCCACTGTCTTATCAGAAACGAACAATTTATGTATTAACACAATAATTCGCTTCCGGCTAAGAATTCTGACAATTTAGTACCACAGTTTATAATCAGGCTAAATTTGTCAAGTGACTGAAAGTGAGGTTTTTCAGAAATTATTAGCTAATTTTTTCAATATAGAATTTATAGTCACAATTAGTATATCATAATGATGTTTCCAGGATAAAATCCCAGCAACTCAACTTTTCTGGCCACAGATGTACAACATATATCAGTTTATTTTTGGAGATCTGAAGAATTACCTACTGTAAATAAAGTCCCCAAGAAGATTTCTCCGGGAAAGAGGTGAACTTACAGTAATATGGGTGATATATTATTAATTAATAACTGTGACCAGCCACTGCTTCAATTAAAAGGACAACGGAAGAGAAGGCCTAACAGAAAGGATATGCTGAATTCTAATCTTATAAGCACTGAGGTCTGGTTGGCTCTGAGGCTTCTGTGTAAAGATGTTTTGAAATAGCTTAAGGGGAAAAAGGGTTTTGTCCTTAGGAAAGAGGGGCCACAGAGGTCTCCCAGGACCTGAGGACAGCATGCGCTAACAGGACAGGGACAGCGTTACATTGGACTGAGCAGGCTGGCACTTCTGTCTCAGCGTAGAGGGAATCCGACTGGCATGTCTGGCCCAAAGGACAGGCACAGGGAGTGCAGACATGGCTGCAGGTGTCGTGATGCGCCGTGTTGTGGGTGACATGAAAAGGGTACCTGGAATTGTAACTATGAACATGCCCTCAAGGAGGAGCCAGCTGAGCCACGTCTCCCAGGATCGGCGGTTTTTTCCGGTCAGGTCAGTGAGAGAGGAGACCCCAAGCCCGGACAGGTGGCGGGTGGGGGTGTGCAGTGCCATGGACGGCCTGCAGCAGGTGAGGGCAGAGTAGTGAGAGGAGGCTCGACCAGGAAGCAGTCGCAGAAATGACACGGCTACTCTGAAGGCGATAGGAAGGGGGTGTGAGAACTTGGATCTTGGAGAGTTCAGAGGTTCTGACCACTGAGGTCAGTCTGCGTTGTGCAGGGCCAGCTTTCTGTGGCAGTCTTGAAAGCAGCCCTTCCCCCTCGCCCGTGCCACCACCACCACCACCCCCACCACCCCGCCAGTCTCCATCCTTCCCTGATAGAAACCACCGGAGGCCTAGGGAGCTGCTTCCTTGCTTGGTCACAAGCCCTCCGCCTCTCCTTCCTGTTGCTCATTTGTGTGACTTTAAGCACAGTTATTTTTGGAGTAATAATTTGGAGTTAATTTGCCTTCTACCTCAAAAATACCACCTTTTCCATGTAATTATTGTGCGCAGGCTCCGCAAAGCTATCCTGACATGACGTTGCCCTGAACACACTCCAGAGTAAAATGGGACCTCACTAACCGTTTGACTTGATTTTTTTAACTGTCCATTTTCCCCCTGGCCTGTGGTGAGAAAGATGAACTGCCCCTGCGAAGAGTGGTTGCCACACGGCCTCCGCTTGCTCTCGCTTGAACCGGAACGCTAGGAGAGTCGGCGGGGCCTTCCCCACCAGCAACGTCAGCCCACCTTTCCTCTTTCTCTCCAGGTCACGCCATATTTAAACTCACATATCTAAGCAATCACGACTATAAACACCTCTACTTTGAATCTGACGCTGCTACCGTCAATGAAATCATGCTCAAGGTGAGTGTCCTTTTCCGTCCAGCACTGGGTGAGCAGGGCTGGCGTCTGCTGGACTCTGGTCCCCCGCCCCCACGCCGACAAGGCTCTCGGGCCAGCTTTGCAGAGGAGGAACCCAGCCGGTGAGTACTGCGCCAAGGGCCACGCCACAGGTCAGCTCTCCTGACCCCCTTCAGCTTCCTCCCAGCCCCCCAGTCACCCTGATTCTTCATGTATTTAATATCCTTTTAGGTTCTGTTTCTTTCCGTCCATCTGTTGCCAGGAACCCCTTAACAACGAGCTCCTGGAACAGACTCTGAGGCAATTATTATTACTGTTTGAAGACAGTAATAATACTGTCTTAGTGTACCCAAGATAATTTTAGCAAGCTGTTCTAAACACACCCAGCTTTTTGCTCAAGTTGTATGTTACTGTATCTCAACAACGTTCACTGAGCACCTTAGTGAGCCAGGCTGGTGCTTGAGATACTGCGGTGACAGACCCCGTCCCTGCCCCCAGAGCTTTTCCTCTCTCAGGGGACACAGACGTTAAACACTGAAGCCATAAGCAGCCTGTGAAGGGGCAGAGAGGCAGTGGCCCAGCACAGTGCGGCCGGGGGTGGGCTGCACCGGGCCCGTGTGGCTGGAGCAGAGGAAGGTCGGAGGGGCCAGGCCACACGGAACCTTGCCAAGCGGGGCTGGACTGGGCAAAGCTCCCCGGGAGTCTTGTTGGCAGGAGGGCCGGGGTAGGGCCTGAGGCGCGCATTCCTGAGGTGCGTCCGGACGCCGCCCAGGCCGCGGTCTGTGCACCGTACTCTGGCCCTGGAATAGCGGTTTCCAAACTTCCAAACGGAATCCTTTCTTTAAACTGACTCATGTAGATGATCAGATAGAAGAAGACGGAGCTGCTTTAGCAAAGCAGGTCTTAGAGGCAGAGGGGGCTCTGAGTTGTGTGATGCTGGCTGGTCACATCACCTCTCAGGGCCTCAGTTTCTCTGCTTGTGAAGTGGGGGTCATGGTAGCTACACTGCCCCCCACCACCGCAGGTCTGTTAAAACACAAATCAAATGAGATGTGATAAACCTACTGACGTGATTGTTCCCTCTCTTCGTAAGCACAGAAGGCATCAAGTAACAGTGATAGATAGTAGCAGAGATGCACGAAGGACTGCACAGTGCAGCACCTGGGCTCCGTAAGCACTTCACGTACCCGGTGCCATTGACTCCTCACGACTCTGGTACAGCAATGTAAAATAGCTCCCATTTCCTAGATGAAAACCGGGGCTCAGAAAAAAGTCAGCTTACCCAGGACCATGAATGACAGAGCCAGAACTTGACCCCAGGTTCTGCAGATTCCAGAACTTGTGCCCCTAGCCCCCCAGAGGTGTGTAGGCTTAAGGAGTTGAATGGGGGATTTCAATAAAATGGAAGTGTTTTACAGAACTGTTTTAAGGCAAAGTCCTCAAGGCTGCCAAAAATTTTTCAAAGTAGTAGGATGAGAATTAGAAAGATGGTACCGCCGGGAGGACAGTCTGGAGCCGAGACAGAGAAGCGTGATCAGCGGGTGGCAGGGAGCGGGTTCACAGACCCCCTGGGCCACGGCCACCCTGCCCTCCCACCCCACCACCGCTGCTGCCAACAGGCCACAGGACAGAGCGCCTGCCTGGAGTGCTTAAAACCAGCACACTAAGAGTTATTGCCAAATCACCACCAGACAGCACAGGGAACTTGTGCGGAGTACTCAGGGAGCAGGTAAAGAAATATTCCGTCACCCCGTCAGGGCTGGGCTTTTTTTATAGCCAGCATTAAAATATTCAAGACTTGAGAAGGATTCTAGTAAAATTATAATCCTGTGTTTGACATCAAAATAATTTTCACAACAGCAGATTGATGACAGAAACACAGGTTTATGACTTTAGTGTGAGACTGTGGAAGAGCAAGTGCAGAGAAATCATTTTACGGGACCAAATGCTCCCCCGAAGCAGATGCTTTCCTGCAAAATCCCCAAGGCCCATCGCCGCCCCTAAAATGTCTGTTTTCATATCAAAATGTTTGTAGAAATATTGCATCGTGCACGAGACTCCAGGAGAGTCACAGCACACCCAGGCCTGATTTAGTTAGAGAGCTAACAACCATGATCCTGATGGAAGATTAAATTTCACTTCTCCCATCTCTGATTTTTATAGCAATTTAAATACTTAGCCTTATCTGCCATTCCCACGGTGTCTTTGTGAGCTTCGCACTAATATCAAGTGACTGAGGCCCCTGCCCCTGTGTCCAGTAATTTGGCAGAAACGTTTCCATCAGAGGCTCTTCAGGGGTCAGCCTTAGACTCAAGTAGTGCAGGCTCTGGTTCTAGAATTAAGGCGTTTTCCATAAAATGAGTGCTTTAGACTGAAACTGAAGGAGGAAGTAAGGACCAGAGGCTGATGTCAAAGAAACTATGATGAACAGGCAACTCTCCATCAAGTTATTTTACCCCACCGTGTTTTTCTCTGTGTAGAAACATTATTAATGTCTCCCATATATTGAGCACCACCTGCATGCAAGACATTTTAGATACATCATGTCATTCAGCCTTCACAGCTGTTCTGCAGTGTAGATGTGATCCCCACTTTATAGATGAGGAGATGGAGCCCTGGGGCCACAGAGTGTGTGGGGGCGGAGCGTGGACGGGGGCCCAGCCCTGAGGAGCCCTGGGCCGCCCTCCCCGCCCTGTGTTGTCAGCGGGCCACGCCCTATGCCGCCCCCGAGTCTGCGGGCTTGGAGGTGAATCTCAGCTGGATTGTTGGTCTCTTCAGATCGGGTTCTTCTCGTGATCGAGTGATGAAAACTGTGGCTTTATTGGCCATGAAAACTCCCTATATTTTTATGCCTCGAGCTGTAAAATGCATTGGAAGTGAAACACTCTATAGTGCATAAAATTGTGCAAGTTTTAAGCCACAGCATATTAACCAGCTAATGGCAGACCAAAGGGCGTTTTTATCTTTTGATTATTACATTAATCTTCCATTAAAATTATCTATGTGATTATCACAAAGCACCGAAGATAATAAATTTAGGAAATAGTTGGCTTTTTAAAGATCGTTTTTAAATGCTTTTGTCAAGTTATATGTGCCAAAAATACACTGAAAACACTAGGTTGGCTGAGTGTGCAAACAATATAATCCAAAGATTGCTCTCATTAAGAATGATAAAACCTCTTATTTCCATACATTGTCTGTAGTGTCCCGAGTCGTCAGCCCGGCCCTGCGGCCCTCATGATTTATTGCTCTCAGCTGGTAACGTGGCGAGGCAGTGGGCCAAGCATGTCAGGCCTTCTGTACGCACACACCAGCCTTTCGTGCCTGCTGGCGACTATCAGAGCAGAAAGTTTGGAGGGGACACAGTGTTGGAGCCTCGGCCCCCTGTCAGGTGTGCCATCCTGCACTGCCTCCCCCGAGCACCCGCGGGCTCTTTCTCAGAGTCGGCAGGGGACCCCCTCACTCCGGGGCAGGGCATGTGGCCCTTAGAGGAGAGTCAGCAGAGGTGGTGGCTGGTCTGTAGCCAAAAGTATTCAGGTTTCTAGTCATAACTTGACATATTTGAGAGTGAAGAGAAATGGTGTTTGCTCACCAAAAAAAAACAACAAACCCTCCAGCCAGAGGAGCTAGGGGCGGCAGGAGGCGTGCTATCTGAGGAGGTGAGGGTGGGGGTTGCTTCCGGGAAGGCGGAGCTGGAGAACTGGACAGTCTGTCAGTCAAGAGCCTGCCACCAGTCCAGATCCTGGCCCAGGCACCAGCTCTGTGAGCGTGAGTAAGTGGAATTGCCACTCTGCCTCAGTTTTCTCATTCGGACAGTGGGGGTGATGACCTGTCTCTCATAAGGCTTTTGTGAAGGTTAAATGAGCTTTTCCTTGAAAAGCACCCCAGCCCTGCTGTTGCCACCGCTGCCACCCAGCCAGGGGCTGGTCCTCGACACTGGGCACAGGTCTGCCCTCCCCGCCCCACCTTGACCAGTCACTCAGCCTCTGCAGCTCCATGGACATACCTGTGTTGCGTCCCGCTTTTGGGCCCTGATGCCTGCTGGTTCTCACCTGCCAGCTCCTATTTCTCTCTCAAAATGCAGCTCTTTCAGTCCTTCTGCAAGCCTCCCCTGCCCCACACCTCCCCAGAAGTGACCCCATTCCTTCGTGCTGCTGCTGTATCTGCTGTCACACTTGTCGTGCTCTTGGACACTCACTAGGCTGTGAGCTTCTCAGGGCAGGGACCAAATCTTACTCTCCCTCCGTCCCTTGAACCGAGCAGGGCCGACCACCCAGCAGGCAGTGGTCCACGTGTGGAGACCTAAAAGACCCCAAGAGCAGCAGCGTGTAGGAGGCCGAGCGCCTTGTCGGAGCCAGGACCGGGAAGGCAGCCCGCCTGAGCGCTCTGCACAAGGGCTCTCCGGCGCCTCTCCCAGCGTCGCCCCTGAGCGCTGTGTGCTCCTGGTCAGCTCCTCACTCTTCTCGGAGGCCCGCTTTCCCCTTTATCAGGCAAGGCCTGGCCCGTGGGGAGCTTGTGAGCATTAAGTGAAGTACCATAGTTGGAAGCTCTGTACCCGCTGGTGGGAGGCTGAATAGAGACCCTTGGTTTGGCTTGGTTTTCATTCCTGCAACGTTTTCGCCCTTCAGAGGAAAGTGGGGCTCAGGGAGGAAGCACATGTGAGCAGGAGCGCAGGCTCTGCCATCCGAAAAGCTGCCCCACTGCCCGAGAGGCCCGGCCCGGCCCCTGTGCTCTCCCAGCCTCTGTTTTCCCGTCCTAGAGGGGCTCCGGCCCCAGCCTGCCAGGCTGCTGTGACCGCTGGACTCCAGGGTCAGGAGAGCGCCCAGCCCCACGGCACTCAGCCCGGGTTCCCTGTTGCCGCCCTGGTGAGCAAAGAGTAGCTGCCGGCAAGTGACCTGGCTGTGTCCTCTTGCTTCCTAGGTTAACTACATCCTGGAATCACGAGCAAGCACTGCCCGGGCTGACTATTTTGCTCAAAAACAAAGAAAACTGAACAGACGTACAAGCTTCAGCTTCCAGAAGGAGAAGAAATCAGGGCAGCAATGACGCTGGCCGCCAGCCTCAACCAGCTGCCATAGCTCTGAGCCTGCCTGCCCGGGCCAGGGGGCCTAGAGCCCCCACCCCCGAGGCCCGCAGTCCTGGGGGGAGGCCAGCCCCGGGCTCCTGGGCACAGAGCTGGTGGACTCTTGGGGAAGGGGTGGCACCCCTTGGAACAGAGCTGGGGACATTTTCACAGGGCCGGAGCCTGAGTAGCATCGGCTTTAATTAGCAGGACCCAGGGCCAAATGACCCTGGGATGAGCCACGCGCCGCCCAGCCATGGTCACTGCCTGACAGCCCCGCCCGAGGACGCACATAGCCATGCCCAGACATTTCCTTGCAACTTGATCAAATTTCTTAAACGAAGAACAAAAATGTACATTTCTTTTTTCCTTTTAATAAACAGGTGTACTCTTTATCATGGTTGGTATGACGGACCATTCTTTGGGGCAGAGGATTGATTATGTTATTCAGTTTAAAATCTGTTTCCATATTGAACAGGCAGATTAGAAGAGCTATGGCTCGATTTCTCAGAAGAAATGTTTAGGGCTTAGTCAATAGTTTTAACTATGCCATTTGTTTAAATGAGCACAGTGCTCCGAGGACAGTATCTTACTGAAGTTAGGACGTGTGTCCGTGGCCGCCCCGTTCCCCCTGCGGAGGCCTCCCCCAGCCTGTCCCAGCACCTTTCATTTCAGAGCCACAGGACTGCATGGAAAGCACAAGGCGCTGGGGGAGGGGGGGCGGCGGACGGCGGGCAGTGTCTGGGCTTCAGGTCATGCTCCGCCCCCAGCAGGAAGTGGTCTTTTCTGTTCTTAAGTAGCAAGTGTCTATTTCAGCTAGCCATTCACCCTGCATGTTGGATTTTTCCTGGACGTCGCTCTGCTCTGCCGACTTAGAAAGGCCTCGGTTCCCTTTCTCCGTCTCCGCACAGAGCCAGCCCCCCGTCCAGACTACCTGGAAACTGCTGCCCTGCACCAAATCGGGGCACACAGTGAGCAGACCTGCTGGGGCACGGGATGCCCGCTTCCGCCGTGGGAAGGCAGGAACGGGTGTCCTCTGACACCACACCTCTGGCCACAACAGATGCCTCTGCAGTCCTCACCAGCCTCCAGGGTCCCTCCCAGGGTGACATCCTTTCACACTGTCCCCAGCCAGGGTCAAGGACCAGGTGTTTCACTGAGGACCTGCATTTCCAACAGTTTTTTAAATAGTTGTAGAGGAAGAGATGTGACTAAAACAGCATCTCAAAGCCGAGCATATTTCCTTGCACAAGGGGGCATTTTAAGTAACTCCTCTTTCATTCTGATCTTTTTGTTCAGTCACCAGAAGCATCCTTTCCTAATGTCTTCCATTCCTACCCACCCAGAAACAATAGAAGAAATACTATTTGTAGCTTGCTATCTGTATTTGAATTTTTAGCAATTTTATATTTAGATACCTTTGAAAAATGTAAATGACTAATTTGGTCATTAAATCTGTGGCACATTCAATATTAAAATAAAAGCCAGATAAATACCATCTTCTACATAGTGCTTTGAATTCTTGAAGCCCCAAGTACATTATCCTGAAGACGGTTGCTCTGCGGTGAATCACTGCGGGTGGCAGTGGGTGCGGTCTGGCAGATGTCTGTGAAATGCCCCTGGGGCTTCCTTAATACTGAGCAAGACAGGATGACCCTCTTCACTCGAGGGCAGCATTGAAATCATCGCCTCCTTCAGTGACCGAATCAACAGCATCCTCGTAGGTTGTCACAGCACGTACGCAGTTCACAGAAGACGTGTCCACTGAAGGAACGAAGTAAGGGGAGCTCTGTGTAACCGCCGCCAAGGTCAACGAATGTTGAGACTGGTTACGCTCCCTCTCCTCGGCCCTTCTCCCACACCCCACACCTGGACTTTAAGGTAAGACCGTGAGCTCCTCAAGGACAGGTTTTGCCAAGTAGCAGGAGGTCAGCACCCCGAGTTAACCTGCAGTGACTTAACAGACCCCATTTCTCCTTTCCAGCAGCTTCTCCCGACCTGGTTCCAGTATGACTCCGGACGTGAGGTGATAAGTGTGGGGAGCCTGGCAGGCCTGGGCAGGGGTCCCTGGAGCCCTGGCCTCAGCTGGTCACTGAGAACCGCCCCCGAGGCTGTGTGCTGGCCCTTTATAAATATGCACGAGCCCCTATAGCCCCCACAGCCAAACTCTGCCAGGTCCTGGCATTACCTCCGTGGCAGAGGTGAGGACTTGGGGCCTAGGAGGGCCTCACCTTTGGTCCAGGGCACACCGTGACTCTGACCCCACAGCCGTGCTCTTAGCTGCTGGGCTCTGCCCTCCACAGCTAGTGTCCCTGTGGCCCTGTGCCTGGCACTGCCGCCTCAGGGCCTCAACCTCCTCCCCTATGAACGACACTGCTGGGTTAGGCAGCCTCTGCAGGTCTCTCTAGAGAACGTCGTAAATGTCTCAGGATCACAGGCCACCCTTCCTTCAGTGCTTTCAGTTTTGCCAAAGCCTGCAGGAGCTTCTCTGCTTCTGAATGAGGATTCTAAGAGCTGAGCAACACAGGGTGGGGCGAAATCAGGTCTATAGTTGTTTCTATGGGAAATAATACAATAGTAAATAACAGTACAAGGATAAGCTCGCCTTGACCCGTGTGGGCCATTGCATTGGACATCGACCTGCAAAGCAGGTCTGGTTCAATTCTGCATCTGGGCGCACGCCTGGGTTGCAGGCGTGGTCCCAGTTGGAGCACGTGTGAGAGGCAACCCCTTTATGTTTCCCTCCCTCCATTTCTCACCCCCTTCCCCTCTCCCTAAAATTTAATTAGTTGACCAAAAAGAAAAAAATATAAGCTCTGTTCCACTACTCACAACCATAAACCTACTTTGTCCCCACCCTGGACTATGATATCATTCAGTCCAGGCTCTAGTTGGAGAGTAACTGCGTGTCCTCTCCCACAGTCTTTGAGTCTCTGCTAGCAGTGACAGGGCGCTGAGCACCATTCAGGTCCTCGCTTCTCCTTGTGGGCCCGTTTGGTCACCCTTGGCTGACAGCTGACAGCCTGCCCGGATTCATGCAGCACCGCGCTTCCGACCTCTGCGTGTCGGACTCCTCCGGCGGTGAGCAGCGCCTCCTCACACCGCTCCCACCTGAGCCCCAGGACCAGCGCCCCCGCCGTCTCGGAAGGCCCATCAGCTGTTTGAAGACCACACTGACATCTCTCTGAATCTTTTCTTCATGCGCTACAGACCTGGAAGATGGTCCCCACCCCCGTCGTGTCCCTGAAAACCTGCCAGCTGCTTAGGGTTCCTTGTTCCCTCCAGTCAGCAATTGCAAAACATCAGGGCCTGAGAGGGGAGCAGAGACCCTTCTCAGCTGGCAAGACACTCATAGTGGTGAAGCCGTGAGGCGGACAGGTGGCCTGCAGGACACACTGCAAGCGAAGGCCAGGCGAGCCCGGGCGCTGCCAGGCAGAGGGGATGGGCCTGGAGGCCTGAGCTGGGTGCTGCAGCAGCCAGCACCCGGCCGGGGCCAGCACGTCCGGCCCTCACCAGCCCTGCTGGAGCCGGACAGTTGCAGATTCTCAATGTTCCCTTGCACACTGCGTGGCCTTCCCCTCATGGAGCTCCAGGACACCTGTGACAAGGTAAGGCATTGCGCCAAGGCTGGGGGGATGGGGCGACAAGAGACTGCAGCCTTGGTGTTGGAGAATAAGGGCCCACCCATCCCACGACCTGACTCGGGCACGGCATCGACAGCATCCGTTTCTCAACCCAACAAGGATGATGGCTTCCGTGTGGGCAGAAGAGGGGGGCCCTGAGACACGGGGGTGGGGAACCAGGAGTGTGGGGAAGGGGTTTGTGCTTCTATCCGCGCCAGCCCTGTCCAGCCACCCATTCCCTGCATCCCAGTCCCCACATCCATGTGTGGCACAGGCTCCTGCCACCTGACTTGCCAGGGCTGCCGCAGGGTTCCCTCCTTCCAGGGGGGTGGGAGGGCCAGGAATAACAAGGAGGGAGCAGAGGTTTCCCCCAACTCGAGCTCAGAGGCCCAGGGTGCAGCCCTGGGGTCAAATCCAGCACCCTGAGCCCTGGCCTGTGAGCTCAGGCACATCACACGATGTTTCTGCCTCTGACTTGGGGATAAGCATGGGATCCATGCCACTGCTCCCTGTGGGCATCGGTGGCCCAAGGGTGGGGGGGCCCGGGTGAGGCTCCACGGCTGGGTCCACTCCCAGCTCCTCTGCTCACCAGCCTCGCCACCTCCAGGTAAGTGGTTCACTTCTCTGTGCTCAGTGCTCGTGTCTATAAAATGGGAGGAAACTGGCCCACTTCTCATGTCTGGAATCAAGATTGAATGAGACAATATGTGCGAAGTGCCTGGTGCCTAAACACTGGATAAATGGCAGCATGACATTGACCTCTGCCAGCTCAACCCCATTGCCTGGATGCCACGTGCTTCCCAGTAGTACCCTCTCTATAGGGGACCCAGCTGTACCGAGCTGTCCCCTCCTTGAATTTCAGAGCCCACAGAAGCTGCCTGTGGCAAACGCCAAGACCAGCTTTCTCAGGGCCGGGAAGGAGGGCACACGGGAGCCAGGCCCTGGCCCTCTGCCTCAGGGACAAAGAGCTTGGTTGGGGACACGGACCAAGGGCCTACACCTAGTCAAGTCCCGGAGCCACCCTCCTGAAAAAACAGATCCTGGAGCCGGGTAGATGGTGCTCAAAGTCCAGCTCTGTCTCCTGGTTGGTGTGTCCTTGGATGAGCTACTTTACTTCTTGAGCCTCAGTTTCCTCTTCTATAAAACAGGTGCAATAATACCTACTTCTAAGGGGCATTGTGAGGATTAGATGAGTTTGCTAGTCAGGATGGGCTGGGCTCTGCTGTGCCAACAAACAGCCCCAAGGGCCCAGTGACTTACCACTTCTCTTCACACAGTCGGCCGTGGGTCCGGCCATCCTTGGGCTCCTTCGAAGGCTGGGGCAGGGACAGGGAGCTAGAAAATGAGCAGCATAAATGAGATACTGTGGTTCGAAAGTGACACATGTCACTTCCTACTTTCACTCATGTTTCAGTGGCCAGAATTAGTCACATGGTGATGCCTACTTCAAGGGGACAGCAGGGTATGACTTTCTAGTCCAGTGTCAGTGCCTGCCCGACCTCTTATTAAGCCCTCAAGTAAGGCTAGTTACTGTTTCGTTTAGCGTTTTCTCAGTCCACTTAACCCTCATTTTACAGATGGCAAAACTGAGGCAAAGAGAAGCAAAGCCCCTCGCCAGAGGCCATGCAGTTGGGAAGTGGCGGAGTTGGCTCTCCCACCTCCCACCTGCCCCCACAAGCTGTCCCGGGCCTCGCAGGGCCTGCATCTTGGCCGATGTGACCCACACACCCTAGATCCTGAAGACCCCTCCGAGGCCCCGCCGGGGGGATCCTGCTCTTCAGGAAGCAGCCAAGGAGCATGAAAGGGTTAAGCCTGTCATGTTGTGTTCCCACCAAACACTTCTGCTTAACTGCAAAATCCCAGTAGGGTGGTGTTTGCTGCAGAGGCCCTAAGAGTGATCTGTGAAGCCCCGGTAATCTTGTCAGCGTAATGGGATTATATTTCAAATCACCGTGGCCTCTTCATTACCCATTTAAACTCCTCTGACAGAGGAAAACTTACATAAAACTGTGCACTGCAGCCCTTGCCCGACTTCCCTACGCTCCTCCCTGATTAGACAAACAGATGCTGAGGTCTGGAATGAAAAAATAATGTGCCCATTTATTCATTTTTCTGACAAGTCACAATAGATTTTTAACTGCCAATGAGTGACCTCCCAGAGGTGCCCGCCAGGCAGCGGGCGGCCGTTTCCGCCAGCACGGACCCCTGCCCTGGCCTGGCCTGGCCCTCTCCCGGGACCAGGGCTGGCGGCAGTCGGAGCCACTCTGCTCACTGTGGCTGGTGGCAGGTCTGTCCGGGCCCAAAGGGTGTGTGCCGCCGGGGTGGCAGGGGCTGCCTGCGGGGCTCTCGGCTGGCTGTCAACGTGCAGGGCGGCTGGGGGCCTCCTCGGCAACCCGGACGCAGCGGTGGCCTGGAGTCGTGCAGACCCGGGTGGGAATCCAGCGTGCCCTCATCTAACCGGGTGACGAGGATGTCTCAAATCTCTCAGAGCCTCAGCGTTCCCATCTGTAAAATGGAGACGGCAAGGGAGCCCGCCTCCGTGGGGAGGGCTCAGGGGCACGGCGGGGGTGGTGCTCTGCTCTGCTCCCACTCTGGGCTCCCTGAGATGGCTGTGAAGCGGGCCACCGAGTGCCAGGCCCTCTCTCCACCCTGACCTCTGGTGCCGTTGGGCTTTGCAGATGGGCTGGTCACTGTCTGGGTCACGGGGTCATGGAGCTGACAGGCGGAGGAGCCCCTCTGCTCCTCCCCACACGTGCCCACCTCCCCAGCCTCCACCCCTCCTGGAGCCAGATCCTCTGACCCTGGATACAGGCAGGGAGGGCACCGGTGTAAGGATAAATGACCCCCCAAGGACCCCGCTCCGGGGCCAGCACACGCCCCACACTGTGGACGGCACAGCCGGTCTTGGCTCCAAGCACCCTCTTCACGTCCCTCCTGTGGCCCGTCCTGGAAAGTCTTTGACTTTCTGAAGGCAAACCCACTCCTGGGAGCCAGGGGATAGGCCTAAGGCATTTTCGGGTGCCCGGCCCCAGCCCAGGGCCTGGCATGGCGGTGGTGGCGGAGAGCACGTGCTATAGATAAACTCCCCCGTCACCCCCAAGTGTCTGAGCACATCCTCTGGGCAGCGTCTGTTCTGGGCCCTCAGGCTACCGTGAGCGGGAACCCAGAAAATGTCATCCTCCAGGCCCCTCACCTGGCTGGGGAGGCCGGCCTCGACCGAGGGGCCTGGGGAAGATAAGAGCCAGAACTCCAGGGTGGGTGGGGGCCAGGCCAGGGCTGGGACCCAAGGAAGCCCTGCGCCAGCCCCAGGGAACCAGCGACAGAGGAGCAGCCAGGTGGGTGAATGTCCAAAAACCCTCAAGGCTGAGCTGAGGACCTGCAGAAGAAATGAGAACCTGCCTCCCTGCTGTGTGACCTTGGACTCATGACTCAACCTCTCTGAGCCATTTTTCTCATCTGCTCAGTAAGACAAAATCCCACCTTCTTCAGGGAATTGCATGAGGAGTAAATAAGGTGATGTCATAGGCCCACACACAGTAGGGGATCAGGAACAGGCAGCATGGAGACAAGGGTGCCCGTCACATACTCACAGGGAACACGCAGGCCAGGGCCTCTCCTGGCCAGCTGGACCGCGGGGCTCAGGGCAGCCCCAGACTCCCCAGGGAAGCCCCAGGGTCCAGCTGGGGGCCTGCGCCCTCCCTCCGGGGCCCCCACCGTCACTTCTGTTTCTCTGGCACCCGCTTCTCTCAGCCTAGCTGCCCCAGGCAGGGTTCACATCTTTATGTGTTAACTCTATGAATACATAAGAAATACTGTGAAGCTAATTCTTTTTTAAATGATAAAATCTGTCTATATTATAGCACTCCAGCCCCCAGCTTCCTGAAAGCTAAAAATATTTTAATGTCATATTTCCATGTAAATTTTACTTTAGAATTTAATACCCTTTTAACATACATTAAATTTTTAGCATTCTTCAAGCCCTTGACTCTTTTAAGGGCTTAGCCAATGTGCGCTGGGGGAGGCTGTAGATTAGCAAGAGAAAGTTCAGATGCAAGGTTACCCCCAAATCTCAGGAATTGCTCCTCCAGGCTGGGGAGTGTCTGAGCCATTCCAGGCTGGAAGCCCGGGGAAGTGTCAGAAGTCTCTGTTTCCTTGGAAGAAGGAATGGCTGTGGCTGGTGGCTTTACTGGGGTACCAGGAGGACTCACCACAGCAGCAGCCCAGGCCGGGGAGCCAGGATGGCGGGGGGCCAAGGACCTGGGTGCTGCGGCCAGGCAGCCCGGTTCAGGTCCTCATTCTGCCAATTGCCGACAAGGGACCTCGGCACACTTTCTGTGCCGGTGTCTCATTCAAAAATGAGGCCAAGGTCAGGGTTCATCAGCAGGTTATCAGCTCCACAGAGGAGGGGACCTCCTGGGTGACTTGGCCGGCCTTGCTAAGGCGGCCACAGTGATGACGCATGTAAGCCAGAACACATGGCTGTGCCGGGTCGGGACCCCACTCTGGTTCCTAGAGTGAGACCTTGGTGACCCTGCAATGCGGAGACTTTACAGTCAAAGGTGTCTTTGCAAAGCCCCACAGGTGGCCCACGGGCTGCAGCCCGCGATTCGTTCTCGCCCTGGGGCTCAGTCAAGTACGGCCTAGCGATGGCTCTGAACATGGCAGGGAGGGGTTCACGGCAGCCTTTGAGGGAAAGTGTGGTGGGGGTTTCACGCCCCTGTGGGCTCACAGGGCTGAGGTGTGGGGCCTGCCTGGGCCACTCGGCCCACCAGCCTCAGGCTCTGGGTTCTGGGGCTGCCATGACCTGGGCCCACGCCACCAGCCTTGAGTCACCATGCCAGGATCCTTGAGTGAACCCCCAGTCTCTCTGAGGGGCCAGAACTGGGGGCAGAAATAATCAGACCTTCCTCGTGGGGCTGCTGCAGGGTCGGCGAGATGGGCACGGGAGGGACCAGCACAGAAGGAGTTGTTGTGAACGCGTGACGTGTAGCAAAGAACTCGCTCAGCCGTCTGTCCAAGCAGTCATTAACCAGTGTAAGAAGTTTACAACGTGGACACCTGAAATTCAGTGAGATGGACAGCCCTGCTTTCTAATCGCGTTCAGGGGATGATATAATGCGCCGATCGACAGAGAAGAGCCACGGTTTGGCCCCGACCAGTGTCTGTAGCTGCAGCAGCAGGCTTGTTAACTTAGATTCACACAGCATGTCTCCGTCCTGGTGACAGGAAGGCATGGGCGGGCCGGAGCTGCTGCCAGTGCGGGATGCTGGGGGACCTGGGGACCAGCTAGGGAGGCCCCTGGAGCCTGCCCAGAAGAAGTCCACAGAATCCCTTCCAGGCAGCCACTAAGAAGATGAGAAGTTTCCCGATGGGGAGTGAGCTCCCCGACTCTGGAGGAATGTAAGCACTCAGCATTCATTCAACAAGTACAGAAATGACCCGACTCAGAGCCTCTTTTAGGGGGACTCATGATCCTTGGGCCAAGACCCATTCTCCGGGGCTCAGGTGACCAGATGTCTGTCACAGGAGCTTCTGTGCCTGGGGACTGCAAGCAGACACTTCCTTCTCCCCACATACCTGAGAACACTCTTGGATAAAGTCTTGCCCTGGCTCTGATGGTTCTAATCAGAGGGCGACAAGCTGGCGGACACCTGGGGAGGACAGATTCTTAAGCAAGGAAACCCAAGAGGGACTCACCAAGCAGGAGGAAGGTGAGGGCCACACAAGTGCAGCCCCATCCACGGGAAATGTGTGGGCTCGGAGCCCTCGCTGCGGGGCCATGGCTATGGTGCCACAGGGGCTGAGAGCCCAGGGATCACAAAGACCCCTGCCAAGTGGTTGTCTTCATCATGACCCCATAAGTCCTATATGGAAAGGGGCTCCTGGTGGCTACTCCCGGACCACTGGCTTCTCCCATCCATGTTGGGAAAGGAGGGAGTTTAGGGGAGGGACTTGCCCCGGTCCCTGCCTAGGATGCTGTGAGGGGCCCTCGGGAGCAGCTCCCAGCTGACACCCACACCTCCCAACAACGAGACCAGCAAGTGTCACTGGTAGACGGGAGCCACCCTATAGCTCCTTGAGCACCCTCAGCTCCACTGTCCCATTTCTGGGCTCCTTCTTTCCTTCTGAGAAGAGCATCCCCCACATGGCAAGAGGGACATGGACAAGTCTTCAGAGCCTCAGGAGGGAGTTCTCTCCGACATACCATATACACATCCCAGGTCAGGTCTCTGATTGGCCTGTCAGGGGTCACATGTCCATCCCTGGGCCAATCCCTGTGGTGGAGTTGGACTGCCGTGACTGACAGCCCCTTCAGAGCCACAGGACTTAGGGGAAGGGGCCCTAGTTACCTAGAGCAGAAAAGGGGCAGAGGACCGACAGAATCAATGGACCTCTTCAGCAGTTATTCGGTGCCAACCCCTGTGCCAAAAACCCTTTTGTATTTTCTCCAAATCATCAAGAAGCAGGGGCCGATGGCATCATTCTACAGTCACAAGGCTTACGGGGAGAAGGAGCTTCAACCAGCGAGGAAGGGGCATTCGTGGGACGCAGGCCTGTTTCCAGCTCCAGCCCCAAATGCTGAGGGCACAACGGAGGGGGAGGCCTCCTGTCAACCCCAGCGTCCCCCAGAAGTAGTGGTGTGAGAGTGTGTGTGTAGTGAGCAAATGCATGTGTGTGTGCATGTAGGTGTGCACATGTGTGCACAAGTACATGGGCATGTGTGCACACAAATGTGTGCACATGTGTGTGGTATGTATACAGGTGTGAGCATACTGCATGGGTGCATGGGTGTGTGTGTGTGCCCATGTGTGTATCGTGTGCATGAGTGTGCATGTGTGTATGCACTGCACATATGTGTGTGTGCGTGTGACTGCACATATGTGTGCGTTTAATCCACACGCGGCTGCTCACCCCCTCCCGGGCAGGGCCGCGCCCACTCACACACCTGCGCTCCGGGCTCAGCGGGCTGACGGCCGCGTCTGCTCTCAGAGGAGGCCGTGCTCCGTCTCTGAGCAGCCCGTCCCCACAGCTGAACAGCTGGCCACCATCTTGGCACACATTTCCCTGTCACATCTGATTTGCAGAGCCGTGTCTGTAACAGACCCACAGGAGTGTCCAGTTAGGGCTTTTTCAGGTCAAGAAGTATTTTCCACAGACTCTCTAGTTTTTCCAACAGAAAAAGAATGTGAACAGCCCTCCTGCCTCCCGTGGGAGGCCAACATCCACCACGGGGTTGGGGGGGGGTCTTCCTCAGGCTTCCCTGGGCTAAGGCCTTAGGGGTCACCCCGAGGTTCTGTATTATCCCATTTTACAGATGGGGAAATCGAGGCTCATGAGGCGTGTCATGTTCCCAAGAGCACACAGCAGCGCTAGGGTTTGAACGGGGCTTCTCTGGCCCCCAAGCTCTTGCTTGTCGCCACCACGTCCACAGCCTCCCTGCAGGTGCCTGAGTTGTGCGGTGCCTGAGTTGTGCGGTGCCTGCTGGCCCGACCTCAGGACCTCCACCTCCAGGAAGCCTGCAGAGCTAGCACAGCCCACCTCAGCCCCTCGGACCGTTCGTCACTGCTTTACGGAGCATCCAGGAGAGTGCAGCGCTAGGTGGCGTTGACTACCTGGCATCACCGTCTTAGCCAAAGTGCTTTGACTGCAGGATTGGAAGCCCATGATGGATGTGGGCAAAGGGGCTCCCATAACAGCCGCCACCCTCAGCACAGCCCGGCTCTCGAGGACCAAGCCACATTCCCTTTCTTGGAGGCCCAGACTGCCTGTCACCTCTCCTCCATGTCTACTTTTTGGTCCCCCAGGTGGTGAGGCACCCATATCTCAGGTCCCCCCGCCAACACCCTCACTATCACCGCCTCCTTTGAGCACTAACTCCCAGAGGGCTGCAGTGCGTCAGCAGTGCCCGCCCTGACAAGGCCAGGGAGAGGTTCCTGTGCAGGCTGTGTCCCACTGTCCACAGGAAGCCAGGAGCATGGAGGTGGGTGACCACACAGTCACCTGCCCTCTCCCGCCCAGATGCCCTTCCTTAGGGCGAGGCCGACCGTCAGCTTCCAGGAGCAGGGACCACACCTGCTCTTCTTCATCAGAGCCTGGCACACAGCACGTGCTCAACAAATATTTGTGAATGAATGCTAACTAATGTTAACATGTGTCCTGGTCCCCAAAAGGGTTCTGGGGACACAGGGGTTTGGGAAACACTGTGTCGACAGGGCTAGGCAGGTTCCTTTCTGGCAGGACCCCTCTGAGCCTTTAATAGGCTGCCGTGCATGCTCTAGGAAGGGGCTACCACTAACGCCATCACGTGTGTTCACATTTCCAGAACTGGGGTAGCTCAGAACGGAGGTTAGCCGCGCTGTTTCGCGCAATCCAAGTGGGGCCGTGCCAGGTACTGGCTGAGAGTATGGTCTCTGGAGTCACGCAAACCAGTCTGCCACCTATTAGCTCTGTGACCTTGGGCAAGCCACTTTACCCCTCTGTGCCTCAGTTACCCCACACACTTCCTTGGGGTTCATCAGGGCCACTCCACCTTCACCCAGGTTGCCATCATCACCCTCCTGGCACACACAGCAGTGGCCTCCTCCCTGGTCTGTCTGGCTCCCATCTGCCTCCCACCCCCCAAAAAAGAGCTCTGGGCCCAGGGGACTCAAGTCTGTCTTGCTCCCCACTCTCTGTATCCCCAGCACCCAGAGCAGGCCTGGCACAAAATAACATTTGCTGAACATATGTGGGGATGAATGAATGAGTATTCCCGTGAGACTACCCTGAGTTTAGTCTGCAGCAGGCCTGGCCTGGCCTGGCCAAGCAGCCCACAACCACCCCCGCCCCCCAGCCCCACCCCCCCACCCCTCTCCTTTACCTCAGTCTGGCTTGAACCTGAAGGAAGTCCAAGTCCCAGCCAGCAAACATTTATTCAATTCAAATAATTATATCTTATTGGGAGTTGGCTGACAGCAAAAGGTGATTGGGAGAAATTCTCATATACACATGTAGACAATAGCCTCCACCTCTAGAGGGTGCTAGAGGCTCCAGGCCTGGGCTCAGCGCCGGGCGGTTTGCGCTCCTCAGCTCTATACCACGCCCTGTGGCAGAACTAGAGCACGATGCCTGTTATAAGCGTGAGGCTCAGTGCTCAGTGACTCACCCACGGCCACACAACCCGGGGGAAGCAGGGGAGAAATTCCAACCCAGGTCCCACAGTCTTAACCCTCCATTGTTTTGGGTTTGTTGTTTTTTTTTTTCTGAGAGGCATGGGACTTTGGGAAGAACACAGCTCTGGCATCTGGGTTGAAATCCCAGCTCTGCCTCCCCTCCTATGGGTGGCATCGGGTGCCACCTCAGTTTTCACCTCTATAGGGCCGGTTTCCTCACCTGTAAAATGGGGCTAGTAATCCCTTCTCTACTAATTACATGCGCTAGTAGATGGGAGAAAAAGTTCTGAGGGAGAGCCAATTTTGTGGCTGTGTATGTTCAGAGGGACAGAGAAACCTAGGAAACGGCTGCCGTAAGGCGAAGCCCTGCCCTGACCAGCTAGCGTGGCTCGGGCGGTCAGAGCGTTGTTACGTAACCGAAAGGCCTCTGGCTCGATTCCCGGGCAGGGCACAGGCTCAGGGTGCGGGTTTGATCCCCAGTCGGGGTGCAACCGATCGATGTTTCTCTTTCACATCGATGTTCCTCTCTCTCTCCCTTCTCCTTTCTCTCCAATAAAATGAACCTTAAAAAAAAAAAAAAAAGATGAAGCCCTTGGCTGAGCCTAAGCTGTCAGGGCCCAACACAATGGCTGGCACATAGCAGGTGCTCAATAAACTTTTGTGGAACGAGTGATTGCCTCCTGCTGATGTCACCAACTGTCCTGGGACACAGAGAGAGGTACAGAGGTACAGAGCTTGAACCAGGGTCCCCTTGGACATACAATGAGAAAACAGAGGATGCAACGGAGCAGGGAATAGTGTTGAGGCTGGACCCGGCCCAGCCCAGAGCTACTCTCCAGCTCCGGGATCTCCGTGTGGGCCCATGGGTCTTGGTCCATGTTTTCTAGGACAGCGGTCACGTTAGGCAAGGAGGCTGCCTCGACAGTCAGGGTGACCCCCACACAGCTGCTACATCCACCTCCAAATCAGGGTGCACTGGCACCGAAAGCCCCACTGCGACTGGTTTCAAAACAGAACAAATTAATTGTTAAATTGACACCAGACTCCAAATGGAGTGAGTCAAAGCCCTGGGCAGCCTAAATTCTCAAACAAGAAGAAATAGCCCATCCCTGTGCCCCTGAGAATGCTGGGTAATTACTTTTTCCCCTTTGTCTCATTGTTTTATTTGAGCAGAACCACCAAGAAGCAGCCACAAAAATCAGTTAAAGCTTCCAAAGTGCTTCTTTCCACTGAAATCTTTTATAAAAGGTAAAAGATTTACAAGACCTGAAGAGCAAACCAAGCAGGATAATTGTTTTTGGAATGACCCCAATATTTTCACCCCGGCGACCCCAGCTGAGCATCTTGCCCCATATTTATGATTCCTGGTCCTCCGTGCACCGCCGGGCGACCTTTCTGAGCCCCCTCTGCGAGCCCCCAGTCCCTTATCGGGCCTGTAACTCACCCTGACGTTATCTCTCGGGAGGGTTTTATGCACTTTAATTTAACTCCCCTCATCATTATTTCCCAGACTTCAAGGCTTCCTCTTTCGAGCTGCCCTTCCTGGGACAAGCATAATCTGTTTGCCATCAAGCCCAATAAATATGTTTGTACAGGAGACGGAACCACTGGGGAGAGTGGCTCAGACCCAGGAAGCAGCCTCCGCTCTCACCCCCTTCCGGGTAGCGGGTAGCGAGGGCTGGTTGTGTGTCCTTCAGCCCCGTCCTGATGGGAGCCACTGCCTGAGTTCCAGGCCGGGTGCCCAGAACCAGCAAATGAAAATGCAGGATACCCAGTTAAATCTGAATTTCAATAAACAATGAATTTTTTTAGTATAAGCATGTCCCATTTGATATATGCTAACAAATGATTTGTTTATCTGAAATTCAAATGTAACTCTGTGTGTGTGTGTGTGTGTGTGTGTGTGTGTGTGTGTGTGTGTGGTTTTATCTGGTACCAGCTCCCCGGGGCTGTTCCACTCCCTCCCCAAAACGCAGGTTAATATACTGGACAGTGTGTGTTTGCTCAGGCAGCCATAACAAAGCACCATAAACTGGGACGTTTAAACAAAAATATATACATATATTTTTTTTTTCTTTTTCCCGTCATATTTTGGAGGCTAGAAGTGCAAGATCAAGGTGTCAGCAGGGTGGGTTTATTCTGAAGTCCCTGTCCTTGGCTTGTAGATCCCATCTTCTCCCTGTGTCCTCACAGAGGTGGATTAAGGTCGGTTGAGGCCCCGGGAGCAGAAGAAAATATTGGGCCACTTAAAAAAGAGAGAGAGAGACAGGGAAAATAAAAATACACTTTTAAAAATACATATTTTTAAAACTGTAAATGAAACAAGACCATATCCACAAACTAATTTACATCCCTGCGTATTGGCGTAGATCGTGAGTCTGCCCTGCAGGAGAACCTTTGTGAGCACAAAGTAGCAAACTCGATTCAGTTGCTCCGATGAGCGGTAGCACAGCCGCACAGGGCCTGTGCAGCGCAGTATGTGTATAGTATGCAGCGTAGTCATAAAATAATAAAAATAAGCAAATATAAACATACTACCAGGTTTTACCGCCGACTGTAAACTTGTACATAAGTAAAATTGCACATATGAAACCAAACTTGGTGTCATTAGAAAAAAGCATAAAGTTAGGGTTTTGCAGGGCCCTTCAGAAGTCGGGACCTGGGGCGCATGCCCGGTGTGCCCACCGTTAAATCCGCCTCCGTGTCCTCACATGGTCCTTCCTCTGGGTGTGCCCTAGTTTCCTCTTCCGACAAGGACACCAGTCATATTGAATTAGGGCCCCTCATTTAACTTAATTACCTCTTTGCAGACCCTACCTCCAAACCCAGTCACATTCTGAGGTGCGAGGGTGAAGACTTCAACGTATGAATCTAGGGACACATTTCAGCCTGTAACAAGGAATGTCTCGCCCTCTCCCACCAGAAAGTCCCAGAACCTGGGGCTTGCGTGAGGACAGCCCTGTGAAGACAAGGTCCTTGATCGTCGGGTGACCATTGAATTTATTCAAATGATCCAGTTCTAAAGCTGCCTGCAGTGCCTTGCCCATGCCTTCCCATGATAGCGGTTCTCTGGGCTCTGCCCGAAACAGGGCCCGTGGGTGTTTGTTGAATGAATCGAATCAGCACAGACTTCCTGACCATGGTTAATGCCAGCCATGAAATAACCACCTGAACCCCTGACCAAAGGTGCCCGAGAGAACTGCCCAGACATCACCCTCCAAAAGAAGGCAGACTCAGGGGGGTACAGGCTGTTGCGTGAAGTTCAAGGACAGGCACGCCTACTCCATGGCGCCAGAGGTCGGGGTGGCCGCACCCCCCCGGGGAGCACTCACACACGAACACTTAAGTTCTGAGCAACTTACGCCATGAAAGCTATTCCTCAACTCAAAAGTTAGGGAAAATGGAAATAGCTGTTAAATGCGTCTGAGTCCCACAAGTCTGTACACAGAGGATGAAACTGCATAAAAACACAAACACGGAAATGAGAGGGTGTAAAGCCTCGTGAAGCCTGAGTTAGTCTGGGTTTCCGTAAGGGCGCTGTGCCGATGCAGTTCCCTGGTTTCGATTTTGCATCAGAGCTTCGCAAAATCTTACCTTTGCGGGGAATGCAGCCCGGACTTGCCGCACTGTTTTTGCAACTTCCTGTAAGTCTATGATTAACTTCAAAATAAAAAGTTTTTTAGAAAATTTTAAAATGAGAAATGTGTTCAAGAAGTCAGAACCAAATCTTTATTTAGATAATATATTATAAACCTTAGTGAGAATACAAAATACTCTAGTCACCCAGGTTGAACTATGAAAGATAAGATAGACATGATTTATAAACTCAAAGAACTTAGTCTGTGTGGGAAAGTTATTAATACATAACAAGGTTAGCTGACGCTCGTGTAGAGAGGCATGGGGAAGAGAATAATAGGGGGAAAAACATAAATGTTGCAGGAAGTAGTAATTTCGTATCTCAGTGCTGTCTGGTTTTCTCTCCTGACCCTAAGATTGACGGATTTTCATGATCATTATCTAATCACGGGCCTCTTGGAGGCAAAGACTTGTTTTTACTTATTTTTAGAATACTCTATCAGCTTCTAATATTTCTAAATATTATTAATTAATCTCTTGACTTCCGTACTTGATAATCCGAGCGAAATAAAAACCAAATGGAGCCCTGGCCGGTGTGGCTCAGTGGGTTGAGTGCCAGCCTGTGAACCAAAGAAATGGTTGCTGGTTCGATTCCCAGTCAGGACACATGCCTGGGTTGCGGGCCAGGTCCCCAGTAGGCGGCGTGTGAGAGGCAACCACACATTGATGTTTCTCTCCCTCTCTTTCTCCCTCCCTTCCCCTCTCTCTAAAAATAAATAAACTCTTAAAAAAAAAAAAACCAAATGGAAAAAATATGCTAGAATCAGAGAAAATGAGACAAGGGCAGGAAGGTTGGTTGAGTCAGGTGATTCAGTAAGACAAAGGCTTACTCCAGAGGAGAGGCTGTAACTCCGGGGGTTTGGGGACAGGGGACAGGAACCTGTCCGTCTGTGTCTGTCTGTCTGCCTGTCTCCTCAGCCCTTAGTCCCAGAGTCTGGCGCAGAGAAGGCCCACAATGTGTATTTGTTGAGCAAGTGAGTAAGTGATGCCTCAGTTGGACTTTGGCTCACGGCCTCACTGGCTGGTGAGGCTGCCTGGGCTGGGTGCCCTGAGCCTGGCACCCATGAGTAAAAGTATTACCACTGCACCTCCATGGAGGCCCTGACCCTTGCCCGGAAGCCAGGGACAGGCCCTGCCTGTCCCTTCACGGCCCTGCCCCTGCAGCAGGGAAAGACACTCAGAGGGGAAGAGAGCGCCCTGCGCTCCGAAGGCCTGGCCCGGGCGCCCAGTCGTTCAGGGCGGCCTTGGGCCTGTAAAGACACCACGTTTCTGCAAGGGTCTCCGGATACAATAAAAGATTATCAGCTAAATAAAACAAGAAGTGACTGGGGCCACTATGCCCTGTTGGATTGAAATCGTGTGAGCAAAGTGGTTTTCTCCGAGAGATTTATTTCCTGCACTGGCTTCAGGCAGCCAGCCCAGTCGGAAAGAACAGGGCTGGTCTCCCTCCGTTTGGGGGAGGGGTGCGGGTTTTTATTTAATCTTCCAATGAGCTGGAACTGGGAAGACAGCGTGAATGGACATTAATTTTGAAACAAATTATTAAAGCGCGATCTGGGATTCCGGGAAAGCCATCTACCCCCTGCCTGCCTGCCACTTCCCCTCACTGAGGCAGTAAAATCCCTCCTCTCCACTCGAAACCCCATAGCAGGCCAACTGGGTCTGGCATTCAGGCTGAGGAGAGAGGCCTGGAACTGGCCGGCACGCAGGGCCTGGCTGTGCTGCCCATGCCCTCGGGCCGAGGCTGCCTGCCTGCCTGGACCTTGACCCCCCAGGAGGACCCCCACGTTTCCGGTTCCCTCATTACCTATGTTCGTGCTCAAGGACGGCCCAGGCAAAGATGGCTGCCGCCTCCCACAGGGGCATGGCTGCCATCCGCCTGCACCACAGGAGCCTTGGCCGCCTCGGACCGCCAGGCCCCTTCCTCACACCGAGCCCAGCCCAGGGCAGTGTGCAGGTGGCCGCTCCCCCGAGCTTCTGGCCTCCCGCACCCCGCTTCCAGGCCCTCGTTGCTGAGCCCAGAAACCAGCTGAGATGAGCTCAGACCCTGCTCATCTAAGGGGAAAGATCTGGAATTCAAGTGGCAACCCAGAAAGTATGGTCTGGGGGGTTCAGGGGCCCTGGTGACACAAAGAAAGGTCAGACCCAGCACCCCAGACTGGCGGCCAGTCTGGGAGAGGAGAAACAAGCATGGGTAAGAAACTGCTGTGAAGAGGGGGCATCGGGCATGGGGGGCACACAAAGGGATGAACTGAGTCAGCTGGGTGCTGGGGCGAGTCAGGGGGCTTCCAGATAAGACCCCTGACATAGACACTGAAGGAAGAGCAGGGTACCCCAGCCGGACCAGGACGTTCTGGGTGAAGGAAATAGCATCCGCGAAGGCCTGCAGGTGAAACATTTACTGGCACATCTAAAATCTATAGTAATAATAGTAATAATAATAATAATAATAATAGTCCTAATTCACTGAGTACATACTGTGTGCCATGCCAAGTACTTTGCACCTGTCCTCTAATTTCAGTGTTCCCAACAACCCTCCAAGGAGGTAGGAATTACCATTATTCCCACTTTATAGATGAGGAGACTGAGGCTCAGAGAGGCCCAGTTGCTCAACATAGAGCCTACAAGTGGGAGAGTCAGAATCTGAACCCAGGTCTCTCTGACTGGACAGACAATGCTCTTTGGCCTCCCCTGGACCAGATCCGGGCTTCCCCGGCTGGACCCTGCGGCGGAGGACCAGCGGGCTTTAAATCCGGATCTGCTCTCCTGACCAAGACACCGGAGGGTCTGGGTCCCGGAAAAGCTACCTGGCCTGGCCCTGTCTTCTTCCCTAGTCCCTTCCTGTCCCTCTGAGGACACAGCCCAAACTCCTTCCCATGGCCGGGGGTCCCGCACGCTGGCTCCTGCAGGCCTCGCCTGCCTCCGCCCCCACCTTACAGCCCCTCCCTCCGTGGCCTGCCTTCCTGTCCTCACAAATGGCAGCCTTCCTGCTTCAGGACCTGCGTCTGCCTGGCTGGCTCCCCTTTGTAAACTGTGCCTTTGGACCCCTCATTGTCTCCCCCCTGAGGTCCCAGCTCCAGCACGCTCAGTGGAGATCAGGCCAAGCTCGCTATGAGTTCTTGAGCTTCTTCAAATCAAATAATGTGTAATTAGAGCCCAGCCCTTGGTAGACCTGGGGCGCTCCGGAGGCAGGGCCCATGCCACTCCACACGGACCCCAGCAAACAGCAGAGGCTGCAATAAGAGGCTCTATTGCAGCATAAAGCAAAGCACCAGCCCCCAGCCCTTCGACCTCCCTCAAACCCTCCCCACTGTCATTTGCGCCCAGCCCTGCTGAGGGCGGGGGGCCTGGGGAAGAACCAGATGGACCCATACCTAAGGAGCACAGATCTGGTGGAGGGTGGGGTGGGACAGGCCAGAAGAGGAGAAGGCTCCATGGAAGGGGATAGGGACTTGCGTTCCCCCTTCACTTCCCTCCATCACTTTCCGGAAGCGGCAACACCTGACAATTGTCACGATGGGATGGATCACAGACAGGACAAGAACCAGGTACGCAGTAAATAGAAGTCGTCATTCTCTTGTTCTCTGTTGGTGGAAAGAAAGTACATTTTTCTTCAACCTAGACAACAAAAGCAATGAATAAAACAAGCATTTGGAAAGAACTGAGTTAGCGATGGCCCTGTAGTCGAGCCGCCTCTCTCCAGCTGGTGGGCGCTCACCTTCCTGCTCGAGTAGTTTGCTCAGGTCGAGTTTTCCCTCATCAGGACTCAAGTAAGTGTCGTCCTCCCTTTGTCCAGGATAGAACTCAATCTTTCCTGATCGTCGCAATTATCCGAAAACTGTGGATGAAAAAGAGGCCACATGCTACACCTGACAAGCTTGGGGGAGGCCCACCTGGTGGCCTTACAGACTCAGTGACCAAAGAAACCGGAGAGGATGGTCTGAACCCAAAAATTCCTAACCAGGAACGAGGCATAGCCGACAGTCTCATCCTAGTGTCTTCCTAGGCTCGTAGCTTCCTTGACACAAGCCTGTCTATTGTCCTTTTGCATCTAAGATAACGCACCTTTGGAAGTCACAGTAATCCCCTTTAGCCAGACCCCTCAGGGCACAGCCTCCCACCAGAGCACAGACCACAGAGCTCCGCCTTGTCACCTTGTTCCCCAAGTGCCACCTCTATGTGCTCTAAATGTTCGTTTTTAATACTCCTGCACGCACCAACATAAAACAACTACGTGTCTCTCTATTTTGCCTTTTTATTCAATCCCAGCTCTCCCCATCTGCTTTCTCCCTCCCCCTTAATCCACCTCCCACGTGTTTCCTGTGACTCCCCTTACGTCTCTCCCTTTGATTCTAACGTCTAAAACGAGCCGCGAAACTGCCGTGCTCCAGAGCGTTTTCTCAATCCGTCGATCCCATTTCCTGGCAATTGTCGTCAGTTTGGCTCATATAAGCTCTTATCAGACTTTTTCTTAGACTGGATGTTCTTTCATCAATTTGTTATCAAAATGATAACAAAACTGCTGTGTCCCTTTATTCTCCAGGTCCCTCTCTACCCCCATGGCTGGGTATGCCACCCCCCGCCCCTCCCCAGGTCAGAGTACCGGGGAAGGGCTGCTGGGGACACAGGCGGCCCCACACCAAAGACGTTGGTCCTTCCGTGCTGTGGGAACAGAACCCTGAGGGATGAGCAGAGAGGGAGGGGCGGCTAGTCTTGTGTCCAGCGGGCGAGAGCCCCCTTGAGGGCCAGGTCAAGAGGCTGGATGGGACTCCCCGAACAGGCGCTGATGTTATATAAAATCATGGCTCACAAGGGTCTGGTCCTTCTGGGTACCAGGTCCTGTGATGCCACAAACCCCTGGTAAGATGGGTACCGGCCACCCTGTAGATTAGGAAGCTGAGGTGAAAAGAGGGTGGCATCTGTCTGCAGGTACACAGCTAGGAGAGCGGGGAGCCCTGATTCAGGCCCCAACCCCCAGGCTCAGAGGCGCCAGGGCCGGGGAGTCCGGTTCACCCAGCACATGAGGATGAGGGGTGCAGAGGGACGGAAGCTGGGGGGCAGGCAGGGCCCTGAAGGTGGCCCAGGGACCCGGAACTTGGTCCAGCAGCAATAAGAAGTCAGTCATGTCTGGGTTTTAAGCCAGGGAGGCTCACGGTCATGTCTGGGTTTAAGAGCCACCTGGCTGTCCAGTGGAAGGTGGCTAAGAGGGAAGGAAACTGAAGGCTGTGAGGACAGGAAGAGGCAGTGGGAGGCCAGAGAGAAAGAGAGAGAAGGGGTGAGGAGGGAGGGATGGTCAGGACACCTCACAGATGTGGCAACAGTCACTGAGCTGGCAAGGCTCTGGGCAGGGCCTCAGGGCATCTCCATCTTGGCATCCTGGTTCCTTGTCCCCTGGCTGGAGGAGGGAGCTCTGTACCGACCCGGGAGACTGCAGCCGCCCACCCTGATCTGGGTGAAGCAAGAATGATCTGTCTGGGCCTCTGCCGCCACCCTCCTTCACTCCTGCAGCCCCTCACTGTGGGGAGCGGGGAGGTTCTTCTGGTCGGTCCCTTTGGGAGAAAGTCCAAATTTGCTTTTTCCCCGGCATTGAGGACCTCCAGGCTCTGGCTCCTGCAAGGGCATCCCCTCCCCACCTCCTCCTCTGAGCGCATCCCTCTCCCAGGTGCAGCCACTTTGTCCTACCTGTTCTGCTGGGCAGGGCATACCTGACCCAGGTGGGGCTTCGCTTCTCTCTAAACCCTCTCTCCCATCTCCCACCCCTCCCAGGGCAGAGCCAGCTAATGATAGCTGCTTAGGAAATGTGTGGATTCTGGAAAGAGCTGGAAAGGACGGGAAAGTCCCCAGGCTAGAAAACCTTCAGAAAACAGACATTCGCCACCTCCAAGGCCCCTTTCGTCTGTTGCTGGTGTGGCGCAAGTCAATCCCACCCCCGACACACCCCTCAAGGGGGCCCCAGGCTTCCTTGGGCCTGAAGTGCACATTCAAGAGGATGGAGGATGCCAAACAAAGACACACGTGCACACACACTCACACGCCTCCATTCCCTTCAACTAGGCATTGGGACCATCTCCCACTCCCACGGCCTCGGGGTGGGAAGTTGATGGGGGAGGAAGAGACACCACCATCTCTCTGCCCGCCCTTGCCCCCTGCTCAGTGCCTGCACCTCCTGGCCTGGGACCTTCCCTGCTGGTCCCACCGGGCCTGCAGGGGAGGAGGGGCGGGAACAAAGGAAGAGTCCCCAGCCCAGCCACATGCACATGTGCCAGCTCTGGCCCCACCACTCACAGCCATGCACACCACATGCAGGTCTCCCCGCTGACACACAGCCCAAAGGACGTCCCTGTTCCCGCCTGTGGCCACTCTCAGGTCACGAGAGGATCTGCACTCGCGGAAACACAGCCACCCGGACTCCCACGCACACCGATGCGCCGCGCACAGGGACACACGGAGCGACCTTCCACCTCGCGGGTGCAGAAAGCCCACAGGTGTAGGTGCCCGCATTTCTATAGCCTTCATCTCCAAGGCCCTGCCGTGGTGGCAGCTGAGGAAACGGTGTACTGAGGGGGAGGAGGAGGTGGTCCGGACGCTCGAGGGTCCGCCTGTGTGATGCCCGCGTGTCCGTCTGGGCCTCGGCCTCGGCCGGCCGGGGCGCCAACACACGCGGCTGTCTCCGCCGACCGATGGGCCGACAGAGACGGTGACGGACGCGCGGGACCGAGAACGGCCAGAACACCCGGCAACGGCGCCCGCGCCCCTTGCGCTTCGACCCCGCGCCGCCCAAAGGCCCGGCCGCAGGAGCCGCCAGGGAGCTCCAACCGCAGCCTCGTGGCGCCACCTGCGGTCCGGATCGCGCAGGCTTCCCGGCCCGGGTCGCCGAGGGGCTCGGTGATGGATCCGAATCATCTCTTGCATTGTCTGTCTCTTCCTTTCCCCGGGGGCCTTAAGGGACACTGTTCCGCAACCCCTTCCCACCCCCATCCCCGTCACAGGAGACAGCCCTCCAAAGTCCCCGCGCTCCTCCTGGGACTCAGCCCGCTGGAGCTGCCCATCACGTCCGGGTGCAGAGGCCTTACGCGCACCCTGCCCCGGCCTGCCCCGCCCCTGGCACAGGCAGGGACTCTCTCCACCTCTTACGGCCGGAAGAAACTGAGGCTCGGCCCACAACCGGAACTGGGGAAGCCAGGAAGGGGCTTTGGCTCTGGCACATGTGCATTCGGGGCCACGGAGCTCGGCCTGCCCCGTCCTGGGCCACTGACCATGGTAGTCTCCTCACCTGTACCACCCGCCTCACCCAGGAAGCTCTGCCCACCTCCAGCCGTCCTCGGAGCCCCCCACCCACACCCTGCCCCTCTGTCCCCGGGCACCGCTCCCACCTTTGTACCACTGTCCTGGAGTCTTCGAAAACTCCCACCAGGAATAAAGGCCGTAAAAGACCTAGTCTCACTGCCGATCTTGAGCCTTGGAGACCATGCAGGCCCCTTAGCGCTGGTCTGGTCTCTGTCACTTAACCTGGTTGTCTGTCTAGATTGAGCTCCTGCAACCCCCCACCCTCAGCAGGGACATGGCACCCAACATTTTTTTGCATTGACACCAATAGACGAGTTTTGGAGCACAGGCTCTGGGCCAGGCCCTGTGCACCCCACCTGTAATCCTCACAGCAACTACCCCTGGGGGTTGGTGTTATTACTGTTCCATTCTGCAGATGAAGCTGAGGCTCGTGGAGGCCAGGGGGTTCACACGCAGCAGGTACGTGGCAGAGCTGCAACGCCAGCCCCTATCTGAGACACTTCAGAGCTCTGCCGGGGCCTCCCAGCCCGGTTTACTGCCACCGCATGGAGCCAGGCTGGGCCGGCATCACACTGGTCTTCGGATATGACTCACCCTGGCGTGGGGAGGGGCCACACAGACATCGCAAGGGTCACGATCACATTAGTCACAGGGGGAGAGATTCCAGCCCAAACCTGGCTCTGAGGCCCCGAGCGGCAGGTCCCCAGGCTGACCCTCCTGTTTTATGGATGGGCAAGCTGAGTCCACAGAGACACGGACCTGGCTCAGGGTCACAGAGGGCAGCTGTGGTCTAGGCTGCTCGATGCCCCCGGCGAGACAAGGGTCCAGGCCCCAGGATCATTGAGCCACCTCAGCTTCCAGGGCTGCAGCCTCCACTCTGGAGGATCCACAGTTCAGCTAGAGCTCTCCGCTGGGGTGTGTGTTTTGGCGGGGGTGGGGGGATAAAGTAAGGGGGACCGACATTGACACAGACAATGACAAACCAGAGATCAGAGCTGAGATATGGGCTTGGCTGGGGCTTGGGGAAGGCCAGAGGAGAGGCTGGACATGGGGGCAGTCAGTCAGGTACTGACTTCGAGTGGGTTTTAAGGATGGACAGGAGTGGGCAGGGCTATGGCAAAGTGCAGGCAAGGGTATTTTGGGGGAAAATATAGGGCTTAGACGCCTGAGGGAGCTTGGCTAGTTCCATCTGGACCTTGGTCATTAAGAGTATGGTGTCGCCCTGGCTGGTGTGGCTCAGTGGATGAGGCACCAGTCTGCAAACCAAAGGGTCACTGGTTCAATTCCCAGTCAGGGCACATGCCTGTGTTGCGTGGATCAGGTTCCCCGTACGGGGCACTCAAGAGGCAACCACACATTGGTGTTTCTCTCCCTCTCTTTCTCCCTCCCTTCCCCCCTCTCTAAAATAAATAAATAAAGTCTTAAAAAAAAAAAAAAGAGAGAGAGAGTATGGGCCTGGGCACTAGATAGGCTTGGGTCCGAGTCCCAGCCCTGCTGTGTGACCTCTGGCAGGTGACAGGACCTTTCTGAGCCTCCAGTTCCTAATCTGTAAAATGAGAGTAATGATCTCCTCAGACGTCGGGCAATTTCAGGGTCAGCACAGGGCGGGATGCACAGGACTGGACACACAGATGCCCGGGGGGGACGACTAGACTCTTGATAAGGAGCAGTTGGGGAAAAGAGCAAAGAATGACATGGCTGGGGAGGTCATCGGAGGTCGGATGGACTGCGGAGGGACCTTGAATGTCAAGCTCGGGAACTGCTTTATGCGGAGGGCAGTGGGGAGGTCTGGAAGGGCTTTGAGCCAAGTTACAAATGTGATTCATGTTTTAAAAGGTGCCCACTGGGCAGGGGCTAGGGTGCCCTTGCGGCAGGATGGGGACAAGGTGCCTGATCTCTCACCCCAGCCATGTCCCTACCCCTGGACCCTCAATTCCCAGCACTTTCTCTGTGAGGCTGAAAAGTTGCCCTGATTCTGAGGCTGAGCCAGAGCTGGGGAGCAGTCTGGCCTGCAACCCCTACTCCCACCACCCCAGGCACCCCAGGCCCAAGCACCTTCAACCATGTCACCAGGCCTCTGTTCTCCTCAAAGCCGCCCTTCGCTCCACCACACACACAGACGCACCCTGCAGCCCCCATTACAGAGAAGGGACAGCTGTCCTGCCATAATTTCTATTTCCCTCTGAATAGATGTCCCCAGATCTGCTCCCACAAAACCAACTAAAGCAGGGGTCCCCAACCCCCAGGACAAGGCCCATTAGGAACCGGGCAGCAAGCAAAGCTCACCTGAGCTCCGCCTCCTGCCCTTCCTCCCATCTTCCGCAAAATAGGTCCGTGATGCCAAAAAGGTTGGGAACCGCTGAATTAAAAGCACCTGCCGGGGTCGGGGCTTTGTCAGCAAATTATTTCCAGCCTCCCAGGCTCAGGAATAAATTTCGGAAGGATGCAGTGAATCAGATGCAGAGGGGAGCTGGAGGTGCCGCCCAGTAGGTTGGGGGAGAGGATTACTTTTGGGTCCAAGCAGCTGCAGGCCTGGTCTTCACTCCGGCTCCCGACCCCCCAGCTCAGACCCTGGCACCCGCCCCGTAGAGTCCTGCCGGAGAAACTGTCTCCAAGGAGTTGCACATCCTGGCTCCGAGTCAGGAATTCACCAGGAAGTTGCTTGAAAATGGCTTCCCGGGCCGTGGGGCCGGGGAAGGAAATGGTGGCCTGGGTGTCTCCACGTTCTCGTCTCTGGCACCACTCTGTCCCGCAGTCCTTGGAGGTCTCCCCAGCATGCGGCCAGCCTGTGCAGGGTCAGGACAAGGGCTCCTCACTCACCCGTGGGACCTTGGGTAAGTCCCTCCCTGCTCTGAGCCTCAGTGTTTCTACCTGTAAAATGGCGTAAGTGGGAGTTTGGCCAGCCCTCCCTGCTCTGAAGTTTGAGGCGCCTCTGAAACTCCCTAAGGCCTCCCTGTCCCGGCGTAGGTTGGCCTTCTGCGATGCTCATGGACACTCTCCTTGGGCAGTCAAAGCCGAGGGGCAGGGTGGAGTCCCACCCAACACAGACATTGCTTCCCCCAGGAGCTCACAGCCTCACAGACGGGAAGAAAGGACTGGGGGAGCCCTGGGCAGGGAAGTGGGCACTGACTCTACACAGAGGGCAGAGGCTTTCCGGGGAGGGATCACTGGAACTGGGCTTTGAAGGATGAACAGGAGTTCACTGGGCTGAGGTGGTGTTCTCCCAAAGTGGAAATGAACCTGGTTCACATGGCATCTCTGTGAGAATTAGGAATAGGCATTCTGACTTCACTTTACTTCCATCTTTCAGAAAACTGTCCTGACGTTAGAAAATCTCCCACAGTGATAATACGAACAGCGAGCGCCCCGAGGGTTGTGCAGTGCACGGGGAGAACCAAGCCAGGAGGGGCAAGGAGCTGCCACCCCACCAGCCTGGAGAGGGACAGAGGCAGGACCAGGGGCCTCCTGCCAGCAGAGGGGTGTCAGGGGACTGCCCCCTGGGGTGCCATCAGATGTGCCACATCCCCAAACATTGTGGATTCAGAACCTTCAAAGGTGCCGAGAGGACTGCCCCACCTTGGAGCATGACCCTCGAGGACAGACTGACATGGTCATGAGTCCTCACCCAACCCAGCAACAGGGTGCAGTGGAAGAAACTGAGGCTGCGGGAAACTGTCACAGAGGGATTCGGTATCCATGCTTGGAGTCAGCCCAGCCTAGGTTCCAGTCTCTGTCAGCTCAGTGCGTGAGCTTTGACGTGGGACAGTCAGCCAACATCCAGCAATTAGCACCACCCCTGGCCCATGTGAGCGCTCAGTGATAAACGTGGCTGTTGGTACTGTAATGATAGCGACGCCCCCTGCTCTAGACCGCCAGCTTCCTCTGCTCCAGGAGATGTGTTCCCCCATCCCTGCTCCCCCATCCCCTCACCGCCACCCGCCTGGGCCCAGCCAGGGGCTCAGTAAGCACTTTGTCACAGGGCTGAGCCCGCGCGGGAAGCACCATCCCCATGGCCGTCGTGTGCCTGCAGAGACAGAGGCTCAGGGAGTTTCAGCCATGTGCCGGGAGTCACACCGCTCCTGTACAATGGGGCAGGATTCTCACCCAGGTCCCTCTGATGCCAAAACACAGGCCTCAGAGGGGGTCAGGCCTGGGCAGGGGAGCTGCCGGGCACCAGAGGTAGAAGGTCACCAGGGAGTCAGGAGCCTACCAACACCCCCAGACCAGAGGCCACTCAGTAAGTGCCACAAAGTGCCTGTGTCAGCAGCCAGTGAGTGTTGCCATCTGCAGTCCCCTCACCTGCTGCTCCGAACTTCCATGCCCTGGCACTAGAGTGGCCGGGCCCCAGCAGGGAGGGTGCCCACCCTTCTCCCCAGAGGCCAACCAGGGGGCACCTGGAGCCCCTGGACTCTGGCTCTCCATCCGCAGCCACACTGCCCTAGACCACACTCAGGCCACCCATGTTGCTGGTGATAATAAAACAACCACAACAAAATAACAATAAACAAACAAAAAATAATAACGGCAGGTGGTAGCCCTGCTTCCGGGCCTCTGAATTAGCTGCAGGAGCCCTGCCAACGACCCCTGAGGCAGGGACCACGATTGTCCCATTTTATGGGTAAGACAACCGAGGCTCAGAGAAGTCACTTGCCCTTGCATGGCCCGGCTAACAGAGGAGGAGATGCCGTTTGAACCCAGCCCCCACTGCGAATGCCGGGGTGCAGGGGTGGCCTCCGAGGAGCGCTTTTCACTTTAGTGGTTACGCTTTTCATTTCCCATGTGTCCGAGAAATAGAACCAGACCTTCGAGTCCAACATTTCATGGACATTAAAAATAAACATAATTTTTGAAGCAAGAAAACCTGTAAGTAAATGAGAACAAGTGGACCTCAGAGGGACGGAGGAGGGTAAACGCAGCACCCACCGCCCTCCTCTCCACCTGCAGCCGGCGGCCAGGACCCAGAGCCGGGGGCACTGGCAAAAGACCCGAGTGGCTTATAGGGTGTGACTCTGCGCCAGGCTGCCCGTGGGCACTTTACCATGGTGCCGCCTGAGGCGCATTCCTGCCGGGCTCCATGGGAGCCAGAGACACACCCTGGGAGCCCACCTCCTAGACGTAACTTTTCTCATGTGACAGAGGAGAGAAGGAGGCTCAGGGAGGTGAGACCGCATGCCTCAGTGCTCTCCGCTAGTAAGCTGAGGAGTGGGACTCAGACTGTCCCCTTCACTGTCCTGGGGCTCAGGGAGGCTGGACTTGCCTGAGGACATTTCCCAGGCCTGTGGGACCAGCCCAGAACCTTCCAATCAGCCCGGCACATGCCTAGCAGGCTATAATAAAAGAGCTCAAAGAGCCTCTGGGCTTTGACGAGCTGTGTGACTTCGGGGACGTCACTTAGCTCCTTTGAGCAGCAGCTTCCTCATCTACAAAGTGGGGATCCGAATCCCCCCTTCAGAGGGGCATTTAGAGGATAAAATGAAACGATGGAAGCGTATCAATCAGCGTTCAGCCAGGAAAACAGTATTTAAACTGGGCGCTTCTGACCTAGGAATAAACTATACCGGTGACAGAAGAGCTGAGAAGTCAGACGGGATGAGGCAGTGACCCCGAGGTCACTGTAGCAGGAAGCCACTTCCCCCCGGGCCAGGGGGCACAAAGGGAGGGGATGGGACTGAGGGGGCCACCTGGTGGAAGCTGGAACCAGGGAGGGCCAGCTGCAGGGGGTACACTGCCACCGTCAGAGGCTGCCCATGGCATGGCCACAGGGGGAGAGATACCCTGGTTTCTCCCTTCTCCCGCCCTCCTGTTTCCACCAGCGCCTCCCACTGGCCATTGGCGGAACCTGGGAAACTCAGCTGCAGGGCGGGCCCTGAAACACAGGGCAGAGTGGGGACAACCAGGGATGGACAGATCTGGGGGCGTTGCACCGCCCAGGCGCGACACAGCGCGAGGGGCCCAGTCCAGTCGACGGCTGTGACTCCTGTTCTTTTCCTTCACATTGTTAAGACAGTACACGCTCATTACATTAGAACTAATTTCGGTTGTAACAAAATCTTGCTCAAACCAGATTAAACATGACAAAAATAAAAAGGACTTTAACAAAACGCTGTAGGGGAGTCTCCTGAAATCCAAGGGCAAGATCAGGACCTGGAAGCAGAATCTGGAAAGCATTCGGGTGTCCCCAGCGCTTCGCCACTGTCTCTTGCTTCTCTCCACACGTCCGCTCCAGACATTTCGCGGCGGACGGGTTCCGTCTTCAGGCCACGCACGCGGCAGAAGGTCGCGCCTGATGGTTTCCAGTTTCAGACTGAGCCTGGGATTCCTCAGTCTCTTTCCCAAATCCTGGGGAAGGCATTCCGATTGGTCCGGCTTGGGTCCCAAGGCTCGTCCTCATCATCCAATCAGTTATGGCCAAGGGGGCGGGGTCATATGGCTGCCCATCCTTGGCCCCTAGACCTAAGAGCTGAGCAGACCCTGCAAATCCTGCGTAGAAATACAGAAATCTGGAAATATTCTCCGAATTGTGATAAATGTTGACACTTCAGATTTTCCTGTTTTGGTTGTCCCTACCGTTCTTTTTAACATCCAGAGTGCTGCAGCGGGCGGCCCTCCCTCCACGTTTCCTGAGGTTGTGGCCTAGAGGTGGCCTGGTTCAAAGTCCGCCAGCCACTGCCGATGGGTCCCTTTACTTGCGCCCCGGGGCGTAAATGGGCAATAGCTGGCGGGGTTTTCTTAAATGTTTGTTCTTTACAAGGAGAGCCAAAATTGAGGGTTTTAGAAACAAGAGGCAACTGGCCCCCACGGTGGACCATCCCTTCTGCGGCTGGTTTCCTTTTTCGCATTTTACATACTTATCTGATTATTATTCCAGACTCCAGTAATCCGTAAGGCAAACTCATACAGACAAAGGCTAGGCTTCGTTCAATGGACCTTTGACCTCAGCTGAGAGAAACGCGTTTATTTAACAAGAAGGTAAAGCAGTTCATGGTAGCCAGTGGGAACGATGCCTTTTCTTCTCAATTTTTATTATAAGATTTTTCAAAAGAGGGAAGTTGAAAAATTGCACAATGAACACTTATAGAGCCTCCATCTGGACTCAACAGTGATTCATACTTTGCCCATTTTCCTCTTTGTTGCCGGTTCTGTCTCTTTGTTTCTTGCTCTGTGAGTATCTCTCTATGCATGTATATATATATTATATGTTATGTCATAGTTTATGCATATAAATATATAATTTTTTTCTGAGCCATTTGGGAATGGCAGACACATAACCCTTTTACCTCCAAACTTCTTTTCATCCCCTAATAAGGACATTCTTCTACATAACTACAATGCCATTATTATACCTAAGAAAATTAGCAATGATTCTAGAGTTCCATTAAACATTTCAAAGGGACTAATTCAAATTTCAGGGAGACTAATTCAAATTTCAGGGAGACTAATTGCTGTTAATAAGCCATTTCAAGGAATAAATAACATATATAAAAGTGCCCCACATCGTGCCTGGCACACACAGTAGGAACTTAGTAAATGCCAGCGTGCCCCCGTCAGCTTCTACAACCACCACTTTTTAAAACACAGAGTAATTCCGAAGGGCTTGGCTCGGTGTGAAGCCGTGTCAGAGTGGCACGGTCGGCCCACCAGGGCTGCAGATGGGGCTCTCCCAACTCTCCCCTGCAGCCCACGGGGCAGACACCGAAGGCAAGAGGAAGAGCGCTGGAAACAGAAGACAGAGTCACAGGGCGCTGAACTTGGCCTCACCAGCCTCTCAGTAATGGCGCCAGGGAGGGTATCCGTGCCAGCCAATGCCACTCAGCCACGACGTGGCAGCCAGAGCTGGGCTCCTGGCCGGGGTCCCTCCATTTACCAGGGCAAGAGCAGGGTTTTTTTTTTTTAATTGTTTTCAAAACAGATTTCATGTGGTCCCAAAATGAGACCATGATTGTAAATTAAAGTGTAATTAGCCTTTACGCTTTTATATTCATTAACTCTTCTCTGTTAATGATGCTAGGCTGGAGCAGAAACCCTGCATTATGAAACCACATCCAGGAAATAAAATAGTGATTTAGATAATGGCCACAATGTATTGCTACTTACACATAATTAAACAAATGCTCCATTTAAACTTGGAAACATGACTGAATGTTGATTAACCCTCGCCCAGCAATTCTGCTCGAAACTGGGGAAGGGGAGGTACCGTGAGCTGGTCCGTAACGAAGTGTCTGGGCCAGCCGCATCGGGCCAGCCCCGTCGGCCAGCCCCGTCGGCCAGCCCCGTCTGCCCGCCACGTCCAGTGGCCACACCTGTGCAGAGCAGGTGCCGGTCTCAGGCCAGAAAGCGTGGCCATGGATGGCAGTGACCAGTAGAGTTATCCCAGAACCCCTTAAGAAACCATCACACTAAGCGAAATAAGCCAGACACGAAATTACAATTACCGTGTGATTCCACTTATATGAAGTATTTAGAGGGGTCAAATTCATAGAGACAAAAAGGAGAATGGTGGCTGACAGGGGCTGGGGGAGGAGGAAATGGGGGGTTAATGTTTAATGGTGACAGGATTTCAGCTTGGGAAGATGAGAAAGTTCTGGAGACGGTTGGTGGCGATGGCTGCACAACAATGTGAATGTGCTTAATGTCACTTAACTATATGCTTAAAAATAGTTAAAACGGTCAAATTTATGTATATTTTGCCACAGTTGTTTTCGTTTATTTAAAGCATTAAAAAATAACAAAAATAGCCCGACCAGTGTGGCTCAGTGGGTTGGGCATTCTTCTGCAAACCAAAAGGTTGCCAGTTCAATTCCCGGTCAGGGCACATGCCTGGGTTGGGGGTGTGCAACTGATCTTACACTGGGGTTTCTTTCCTCCTCCCCTTTCTACCCCCCTTTCCCTCTCTCTAAAAGTAAATAAATAAAATCTTTTTTTTTTTTAAAGAAGAAGAAGTCACCACATCCCACCCAGCCCAGCTACCAGCCAGATACATAAAGTCTGACACTCACCTTCTGAGAGATCAACTCACTCGGTCCAGCACTGGGTCTAATGAGACCTGACTCGGGTTTCAGGGGAAATTTTTATACTTTTTAAAATTAGAATGAAGAATTGTTTAAAATGTAAATAAGTCAGACAGGTACTGAAAAAAAAGTTAAGTTTCTGGTTCTCAAACTCATTCCCAAAAAAGGAGTAAATAAATTGTTGTCATTTTTCTACATGTACCTTTTCCAAATAACTGTGGCCTTGCCGGGGTTCCCCCAGAAGCAGCCCCTGCGATAGAAACTGAGGCGCAGCTGGGATCTGGGAGGCGAGCCCAGGAAAAACTAGAAGAGGAATAGAAATAAGATAAGGAAGGGGAACAGCGAATCAGGACTGCGTGACTGTATCGGTTACTTATTGCTGCCTAACACACTACGCCAAAATCTAGTAGCTTAAAACAACAATAATTATTTGCTACCGCTCGTGATTTCTGAGAGTCAGGAACGCAAACAGGCATGATTGTCTCCGCTCCACATGCCTGAGGTCTTGGCTGGAAAACCCAAAGGCTGGGTTGGCATCGCCACACAGCGGATGGCCGACGCTGGCTGTCCACTGGGGGCCTAGCTGGGGCTGTCAGCTCAAACCGCCATTGGTGTCCTCTTCAGGTGGCCTGGGTTCCCAAAACATGATGGCTAGGTTCCAAAAGCAATCAGAGAGACAGAGAGGAGGCCAGGAGGAAAGGTGGGAACCGTGTTACCTGCAACGACCAGCCTCAGAAGTCAAGTAGCATCCCTTTGCCATGAGACACGAAAATCTGCCCAAGTTCAAGGCGGAAGGTCAATGACCCATTGTAACAAAAGCATGTGGGGAAATACAGTCGGCGGGTTACCAGGCAAGTTGCCCCTGTAGGCAATTGGAACTCAGTTCCACTAGGGACCTCTAGGAGGCAGCCTGCCGCACTATTGAGCATTCACTATAGGCCAGGGGCTGTGCTCAGGGCACAGATGTTATGCCATTCACTGTGCGGCAGCTACTATTACTGCCCCCATTCTAAAGATGAGGAAACTGAGGCTTAGAGAGGACTGGGGCTGAGGCAGCCCGTCCATCCCCCAAAACCCATCCTTCCCTCTTCCCGTACACACAGCTAGACCAGGCTCCTTGCTGTTGGATGTGGCCACGTGACTAAGTTTTCAATGAGGGATTGTGAGCCGAAGTAAGCGGAAGCCCTTCAGGCCTGGTCGTAAAACCTCCCACAGGCTCCCGCCTGCTCTCCTCCCTCCCGGTAGCCGGGACAGTGTTAAACACAGCAGCCTTCGAAAAACACCTGTTGACCATGTCAGACTCTTCCTCAGGCTGGGTCCCTGAATCACCTCCGGGAAGAGAGCCCCTCCCCTCCGTTCATCTCATCCCCCAGAAATGTTTGCGTCTGTTTGGTGCCATAGCTCCGCCTACTCTAACACAAGTGCATAGTATCAGATTGAATCACCTGAAATTGCCATGTCGCTGCTTTTTAAGTCAAAAATGGTCAAACATCAGCAATGTCAGATGATTCAACCTAATACACATAACTTGTCCGTTTCACCCCCAGACCGTGGGCCACCTGTGGATGTACCAGCACTTACTTAGCCACCGCCCCTTTCAGATGAACATCTAAGGATTTTTCACCCTTAGAAACGCTGCTGCAATAAACATTCTCAATTACAAGAGTGGGCAAAGGTAGGTTTCCAGTGGCTTCTACTCTTTCCTGCATGGAAAGAAGCACTCAGGGGACGATTATTACGATAGCTTTATTAACTCAAAAGAATGTCACACTGCAAATGTAAACCCATTTGTGTCCACCCTGTATTTGTCATTATGACTTTGTATGAGCGTGTCTCTCTAGATTCCACAACTCAGGATTGCTGAATCAGTACCACACATTTAAAGATTTTATATGTGCTACTCGAACTACTCTCATTATTTAACATTTGTGTGTGTTTGAAACGAATGTTGATACAAGATTTACTATGTGCCAGGCACTGTTCTATGTTCTGTACAAATATTAATTTATGTAATCTTCATGACAAGGCTGCATAGTTAGGTACTATTATTACCCCCATTTACAGATGGGAAAACTGAGGCCAAGAGAAAGAAACTTGCCCAAGGCCGTGAAGCTAGTACATGATGGAGGGTGGGGCTGGGATTTGAGCCGGGGTCTACCCACATAACCAGCAGCTCCCACAGATGACAGTGTGGTAGCTAGACTGGGTTCCAGGAGCAGGTCCTCTTCCCTTTCAGGAAAAGTGAACAGATAGCAGCAGGGTCACTGACATTGTGGTAAGGGCTGTACAGGCTTAATAAAAGACACTTTAACAATGAATCACATGCCCTGGCTGGTGTGGCTCAGTGGGTTGAGTAAGCAAAGGTCTCTCATTCGATTCCCCATCTGAGCACAGGCCGGGGTTGCAGGCCAGGTCCCCTGCTGGGGGCGTGCAGGAGACAACCAGTCAATGTCTCTCTTTTCCCTCTTTCTCCCTCCCTTCCTCTCTCTCTAAAAATACATAAATAAAATCTTTTTTGAAAAACAGAATCACTCACACGAGTCTTCTCCCCGGTGTCTTGGCCTTTCTCAGACTCCCGGCTCCGTTTGTTCACCGGTGCCTGGGATCAGGCCGGGCCGAGCGCAAACTCTGGCCCTGCCGCCAGCAGCCCAGCCCCAAGGCTTTGTTCTTTTGTCCGAAGAGTGGGGATGGTAATAGGACCTAACCCACAGGTTGCGACGATGACACGAGAGTGAAGTAGGCAACAGCACTGCAGTTTCAGTCATTGACTCAGGAGTTTCTAGCGCCCTTCTGTGTGCCCTTGGCTCTTCTAACCCTGCTGTTGGCTCTTCGGCAGTTTTCAGTTCTTCGTGAATACCGCCAGCCCCAACACCAAATGAACGTCCTTGCGCGCATTTCTGTGCACGTGTCAAATTAGTTCTAGGGATAAATTTCTAGGCGTGGAGCTGCTGGGTCAAAGGGCATGGTAATTTTTAAGGTCTCGGGTGAACACTGCCCACTGTCCTTTGAAAGGCCACATGTGCTGCTTCAGGCCCTGCCAGCAGGCTCTGAAAGGCCGGACCTGGTGACCTGCTCTCTCTTGCAGTGGGCACCAGATGGGAGCCTGTGACGGCGACCGTCCTCACCAGCCAGGTTCCAAACTGGATCTGTCACAAGACAACTGTTCCCAGCGCAGAGCAAAGGAAAACACTAAGTCAGGAGTGATCTAGAAGGAAGGTCTGGCCCTGAAAGGCAGCCCCTACCTATTTCTCCTCAGCTGTACACAGCTGTGGGTCCCTCGCCCCCATGGCTTAAAGCCCCCCCACAGGGAGCCTCGCCAGGCCACAGGGACTGGCCCTGGGCAGGCCAATTCAGGCTGCGGAGCAGGAGTCAGTGTTGTGCAGAGGTAACTGGGGAGGCCTCTGATCCTGCAAAGCCTGAGGACTGGTAAGCCGGGGGGTCGAGGGGACCCCTGACCCAGGCCAGCAGCAGAAGAGGCCACTCTCAGGGGGCAGCATTTAAGGGGTAAAGAGTGTGTGGGCAGAGGGGGCAGCCTTTCAAGGCCCAGCATTGAGAAAGAAGGGCACCCTGGACCCTGCAGTCATGTAGGGAGGCTGGACCGCGTCCCCAGGGCAACGGGGAGCCATGGGGGGCTCAGAGGCAGACCTCCGACCGCCTGGTGGAGAACAGGCCGGAGGGCTGAGCCTGGAGGCGGCACCCAACTCAGGAATTGGTTTCTATTTGCATCTCCTGTTGGCACTGTGAAGACTAAACCTTTCTTTTTATGAGTATAGATTCTTTTTGAAATTTATCGGGGTGACATTGGTTAATGAGATTACACAGGTTTTAGGTGTATATGTCTATGACACATGATCTGTATGTTGCACTGTGTGCCCCCACCCCCTGCCGGGTCAAATCATCTTCCATCACCACATATTTGGCCCCCTTTACTCTGTACGACCCCTCTCCACCTCCCTTCCCTCTGGTAACCACCTTACTGTTGTCTGTGTCTATGAGATTTTGCTTGTTTTTCTTGTTTGTTGATTTGCTACTTTGAGTTTTATGTCCCACATATGAGTGAAATCATATGGTTCTTAACTTTTTCTGATTGATTTATCTCTCTTAGCGTGATATTCTCACGGTCCATCCATGTTGTCACAAATGGCAGTATTTCATTTTTCCTTATGGCTCAATAGTGTTGCATTGTATGTAAGTGCCGCATCTCCTTTGTCCAATCATCTACCAAAGGACACTTTGGTTGCTTTTAAGACTAATCATTTCTTAACCTGAACAAGACCATCCTCCTGAACAGTAAGAATCATCCTGGAGATCAAAACTTGGACCAGCCCACAGCCCAAAGTGAGGGCAAAACAAAAAACTCGCCACGTCAGGTGTGTGCCCTGGGTTTGTGCCTGCTCAAGCCATTCCCTCTGTCTCGAGTGCACCTCTCCTCCACCTAAATGCCACCTCTTTCCATTTTTCCACCATGGAGCCACCTGCAGGAAGTCCTCCATGACTCACTGGCTGGCAGTAGACTTACTTCCTCCGAGCTCCCTGCAAGTCCCTTACTGGGCTGTCTGAGGGCCCTGAACACATTCTCCCAAGCGTGTGACAGTCACTCATCTCTGCCCACCTCCTCCGCCCCAGCCTGCAGGCAGGGCCCTGCAGGGAGTGCTTGTGGCAGCAGCTAACCTCTTCTCGGGCTCACTTTTCTGTGTTCCCGCACCCAGCACAAGGCCTGGTACCAAACAGGCATCATTCATTCATTCATTCATTTGCCAAACACATGTTGAGCACTGCTCTGTTCTGAGTTCGTGCCAGGTGCTGGTCACCAGGTGATGAATAGGGCAGACCCAGGCCAGCAACTCAGAGCTCACAGGCTTCTGGGAGAGGCGGAGCAGCCGTCAGGTCAGCAGGGGGGTGGTGATGCCAGGGTGGGAGAAGCCAGCCTGGAGGAGGAAGGGATTTTAAGGGAGGGAGGTATGCTGTCGATGCCAAAATACGTTCCCCAGGATGCCTTCCTATATGGTTCCTATATATGAGATTTGGACAACGGAAGTGAAGCCGTGACCTTTACTCTCTGAAGGTCACAGTAGTTAGCTGGGGAGATAGGCCGACCCAGAGTGGCCCAGGCAGGGAACCTCTGGCACCACGTCCTGCCCGCTGGTCCTGTTGACCAACAGCGGCCGCAGGCCCGCCGCCACATGCCTGGTTTCCCAGGTTGTCCAGTGGAGGCTCTTCCTCTGACCTCCAACTTCCCCTTCCGGACCTTCACTTCCCCAGCTCTGTCCACACTCGTGTCAGGCCTAATCCTTATGATATTAAACCCGTCTCCCAGAGCTCTCACAGGGCTCTGCTCCCGACCGAAACCGGTCTGCTACGGTGACAGGGAGTGGCGATGCTTCTGGGTGTCAGAGGCTTAGGGATGAGAATCTGGCATTGATGCTCTGAACTGCGTAGATTAGAGGCATTAAGGATGCTGTCGTCATAAGTACAGGGGACACTGGTGGTCCGTGGCATGCAACAGTGAAGCAGTCACTTAAATTATCACCTTTAGAGCCATGACCGGCATGCCTCAGTGGGCTGGGCATCATCCCAAAAGGCGGAAGGTTGCTGGTTCGACTCCCGGTCCCGGCGCATGCCTGGGTGGCAGGCCAGGTCATCTGTTGGGGGCGTGCTAGAGATAGCTGATCCATGTTTCTCTCCCTCTCTTTCTTCTTCCTTTCCCCTCTCTTTGAAAATGAAATTTAAAAATCTTTTAAAAAATATTATAACCTTTATACTCCTGGAGTCAAGGACTATAGAAGGGAGACTTTGACTGAATAGCTACTGCTATGGCCCAAGGAGGGGCAGGGGAAATGGCCCCGGTGGGGTGGCTGGGCAGACGTGGTCACCCCCACACACAGATGAGGAAAGCCGGGCTCAGCGAGGAGGGTAACTCGTCCCCAGGAAGTGAGGGTTGGAGGGGCCAGACTCGGCCTGGCTCTTCAGCCCTGCCCGGGGAAGGCAGGGTGGCTTAGTGGCTGTATGTGACAAAGTATGACCAGCTGGGTGGCTTAAAGAAGTGAAATTTGCTGTCTCACAGCTCTGGAGGCAATTTGCAAAAGGCGAAACGTGAGCTAATGTGAGGTTCAAAAAACCCCTATGAGCTGCAGACACAGGGGAGTCCCACCGCCTTGCAGGCTCTGCTCCATGGACCTCCCCTGACCCGGGACAGGGCAAGTGGCCCCCTACAGTCACTGTAGGAACGGTATGAAGCCCCCCAGTATCTCCTTTCCCCTGTCCCCTATGGCACAAAAGCCTTAAGCACCTGAGAGCAGGGTGGGAAAAGCCCTCCAGGTGCAGGCAAAGACCCATTGCAGCTGAGGGATCAAACGGCAAAATCCCCTACCTCTGGGGATTTTCGGTGGGCAACCAGGGCAGTAAAACCCAAAGCCAGCTCAACTCCCAACTAGGCTGACTCAGCTCCACAGGTAAAAGGCACAACAAAAGAAGTGAGCCCATTTCCAGGCGTAAGTACTGTTTACCAGCTCAGTAGCAACAGAGGAAGGGAGAAGACAATGGAGTATACCCCTCAAAATTCTCGGGGAATACGACTTCCCACCTAGAATTTCATACCCAGCCAACCTAGCAATTCCACATGTGCAGAGAATCAAGCCATTGTCAGACTTGCAAGATCTCACATGTGAGGCTGTGATCTACCAAAACGGGACGGAATATCAAGACAGAGGAAGACATAGGATCCGAAGAGCAGGAGGTCTGAGCTGGAGAGGAGTGAGGGGCATGTGGGGTGACAGCTGTGCAGAGGGTCTCATGAGCAATCAGCCCAGACTGGAGCAGGACAGAGGGTTTCGGGAGAAAGTCACCGTGGTGAGGAAAATGAGCAAGGCGCTACTAGGTTACCTGGCAAACAGCCCTCGGGCGGTTCTGCAGTTCTGTTGGGGAGTGGGAGGAGAATTAACAATTAGGACATGGAAAACTAATCCAGTGAAGACGATAAAGATCCAACAAGTTATACAAGAAGGAAAATGTGATCAAAATTTCCCCTGTGGCTCAGATGTGAACAATACTTGATACAGACGCTGAATGCTGATTTAACAAATGCCTCGTGAGCACAGAAAAGGGAAAGTTGGGGTGCGCTAACACAAGAACTAGATTTTCATGTTCCATTGCAGGAAGTCAGTAGACAGCGTCTAAAGTTGTTGAGTTGAGAAACAGAGGTATAGCTCTGGCCGTGTGCTCAGCCTGCGAACTGAAAGATGGCCGGTTCCACTCCCAGCCAGGGCACGTGCCTGGGTTGCGGGCCAGGTTCCCAGCTGGAGGTGTGCAAGAGGCAGCCGACTGGTGTTTCTCTCCCTCGCTTTCTCCCTCCCTTCCCCTCACTGTACAAAGAAATAAAATCTAAAAGAATTGTTAAAAAATAATAGTGGTATAAACATATTATTGACAAATATGAAGGAAGTGCCTATAAATTGTTTGAAGTGATTGCCTTTGGGGAAGGAGACTCAGGAAGGAGGTAAGGATGGGTCTTTTGCGGGGCGGGGAATGAAAGACTTAAACTATGACAAAGAAGATGATATGGTTGAACTAATTGGTCTCAGAAAGCCTTTCCAGACCTGCCAGTTTGTGGTTCTACAACTGCCGTGGGACATGGGACAGTGTGGCCACCTGACCTGGGCCAGCCCTAGACACCTCCTTACACTGTGTCCCAAACCTTACACCTGAGAGCCAATGCACAAATTCTGCCAATTGTATTAGACTGTGCCTAGTATTATCATTAACACTTTCATTACATAGATTGAGTTCAGGTGTTACAGGTTAAATTGTATCCTTTAGAAAGATACGTCGAAGTCTTAACCCCCAGAACCTGGGGATGTGGCCTTATTTGAAAATAGGGTCTTGACAGAGATAATCAAGTTAAGATGACGTCGTTAGGGCAGGTTCTAATCCAACATGACTGGTGTCCTTAGATAAGGAGGAGAGGCACGCAGAGAGAAGACGGCCATGGGACAACCAGGGCAGAGGCCGGAGGGAGGCAGCTGCAAATCCAGAAATGCTGAGCACCGATGGCCGCCACCAGAAGCCAAGAAGCAAGAAGGATTGTTCCCAGAATCTCAGAGGGAGCATGTCCCTCCTGACACCTTGACTTTGGACTTCTAGCCTCCAAAACTGTGAGAGGGTAAATTCCTGCTGTTCAAAGCCACCTGGTTGTGGACCTTGGTTGCATCAGTCCTAGGAAATAGCACAGTAGGGATAAGTTATCCATGGAACCGTATATGCCTGGAGAAAGACGGCGCTGGGTTACCGTGTTTACCCTGTCTGGGCCTCACCGAACACCCTGCCTGCGGAAGTGGGACAGCTTCCTGCCTTCCTGGCCGGGCCTGGGAACTGAGCTGCTGACCCTCTGCCACTGGCAGCCACCACCACCCTCTGGTGACCTCCAGATCCCTGCAGAGGCTCTAGCGGCGCTGCCTCTGCCCCAGGGACAGGGCTCCCTGCGGGGCTGGGAGGCTGCTCACCAAGCGGAAACCCGGATAAAGGCCGAGAGGGACCGGCTCTTCTAAAGCAGCCCACCCTGGGGAATTTCCCGGTGACGTGCAAAGTTCAATGCGCGCGCTCTGAGCGGGACAGAGTTGGGAGGTGGGCATTACCAAGCCGTTCTCAGGGACCCCTTCCCGACAGATGGAGGGAGCTGACCTGAAGCAGACAAGCACCCCTGGGGCATCTGGAGATGCCCTGGTGGGAGCATCCCTCACACAGTGTCCTGCAAAGGCTTTCCCTTGAAGAGGCCTCTGGTCCCTCTCTCTCTAAGCCTCTCCCCGTCGCGTGCCGGCCTCCCCGCGGTGTCTTCTGGCTCCGTGCTGACTCTGTCAAACGAGCTCATCAGTCCGGAATGCAGGTTCGCCGAGAGCTCCAGAGCCAGGACCCGTCTGGGAGGGGCGTCCAGGCCCGTAGAAACATAGGGCATGAGGTCAAGAGGCTGGGCTGTCCGGAACACAGGTGCAGGCCTGTGTGTGTGTGTGTCTTATGTGCACACGTGTGAGTGGTTGTGCCTGTGTGCGAGCATGTGTCCACGTGCATGCTTATGTGTGCATGTGTGTACACTGTCCATGTGCGTGTGTGTGTGTGAATTGGGCAGGGGCAGAGGAGTTAAGGTAAACCCACCTCGGCCCACCCCGGTGGCTTTCTGCCCCACACTTTTTGCCCAGGAAACTCCCTGAAACACTGCTCTGCCTCCTTCCTTACCCCCAGTCACCATCGGTCACAAGGGCCCCAGCTCCAGTGCTCCGTTCGGAAAGTCCCGTTCAGCCTGGCGCTCGCCAGCTCATGACCAACTTCCAGGTAAAGGATCAAATGGGAGGCACAATAAGAAGTGAAACAATTAGAATTTCTGCCTCATTATCATGGTAATCTTATCAGTCGGATAATGAGGTATTAATGGAGATTTAATGTGCATCTCATAACAGAATCCCTTGGAGAAAACACACAGGGAAATTGCTGTAAATCCACTTAATGATGGAGAAGTCCCAAAACACCATATTCCAAAGGATGAAAAATGCAGGATGCAAATGAGAAAGAATCAAGGTCAATAACACCACGGGGACGGGCCTAATGGCAGATTTGGAGATATATGTAATAAAAATTGCATGTTGCTTTTAAACCTCACCCTCTGTTGTTTTCAAATGTGCATTCCTCGTAATGAAACACAGAGTGCAGCCAGAATGATTTGTATGTTTTAGAAACCATAGGGGGGATGGAAACATGTCTCCAAACCCATCAGGCCCCCTGCAGGGAGCCATGGGAACCAGGGTGTTTTACTGAGAGGCCTCCATGGGCACGAGGGCAGAGGAAGAGCACCATGGTTGGCAGAGGAGGAAGCAGCTTATCTGAGTTCAAGGTCATTTGGGAAACACCAGCAGGAGGCAGATGCATTTACTTCCGCTCCTCCATTCAACCGACATTTGTGGGGCGCGCCCCGCTGCGTGGTTGACCGCCGGCAACTCAGAACATTAGAGGACACACAGAGATACAAGCCGAAAATGAAAGCTCTAATTCAGAGAGCACCTACTTGTGTGCCACTACTGAAATGCCTCATGTGGGTGATCTCCTATAATTTCAACAGCAACGCCAGAAACTGAGGTTTAGAGAGTTTAAGTTGTCCCAAGGTGCGCGGTGGCCCGAACTTCACCGTTACTGTATCGGATTGAACCAAAGGAGATTGCGGATATTCAAGAGTTTGGAATCTACAAAAGGGGTAATTTCCTATGGTTCAAACTAATATATTAGTGTTTTAATAGGTCCTGGCTAGGGACCGTTTCTAGATATGGAACCCTCTAACAGAGGCAGGAGAGGCAGACAGAAACCGTGCACAAAGTTGAGGGTCACAGAATGCAAGGAACAGACAGCTTCGTGGCCTCCCAGAGGACGAGGGACAAGAGCCTGCCGAAGCTACTGAACCCCTATTTCACGACAGCTCTGGGGCTCAATCCAGGGGTGCTGAGTAAATGAAAAAAAAAAAAAAAAGCCCCAGAACACTCATCCTGTACATTAAAAGCACTTTGTGATTTGGAAACTGCTAAGCAAATGTTGTCTTGTTTGGTTCTTATAATTTATTGATGATAATAAATAACCCTTGAGGCTCCCAGGTGTTTACAAAGATCGAAGGTAAAGTTAGTTCTATTTTGAGTTTATTTTAGGGAATTTGGGAAAGGAGAGTTTCGTGGGGCTCTGACTGAAGAAGAGTTTAGTCCTGAAAATCCAACATCCCAGTTAGCTCCTCAGCCCGGGGCAAACTGATACGGTTGGTCACCGTCTTTAGGAGGGGACCTGGACTGCGAGGGTCATAGGTAGGAGACAGCAGGCCTGTTCCACCCTGCACTGGGCATGCAGCATCTGTGTGCCAGGCTCTATGCTAGCCCTCAGGGCAGCAGAGGACAAAGCTATTCCTTGTCACAGGCTGAGGGGACATTGGGGCCTCTGGCTTAGTGACAGTTCATGGTGTACGAGGACAGCGGAGGAGGGCAGAGAACAAGTCTTCACCACACAGCTACTGGCCGGATCCTGGAATAGCTACCAAACATCCGTCACCTGCCTCCTTCATCTCGGGTACCCTGACAGCCAGGGGTGGGTGAACCCACTTTACAGAGGAGGAAACTGAGGCGTGGGGTGGTGAAGGGAGTTGCCCAAAGCCACAAGCATCCAGTGAGCATCCGAAGGGCTGAAGAAGGATGACAAGGCCCTGCGTGAGGGTGGAAGCAGCCCCTGGAGAAGAGGTCAGTGTGAACCAGGAAAAAGGCAGATATGAGATAACATTTCTGGAGTCTTGCAGCTGTGTTCCGTTTAATCACAGACTGCAAATTGAATGAAGTTAAGACAGTGTTGCCTCTTTGAATTTCCCCCAGGCCCTGTTTAATGAATAAATAGGCATGATTTGTAATTAGCTTATCCATTGTGCGAATGCTTCTAGAGCACCTGAAGTGAGTTAAACATGCCCCCTGCAATCTTATCGACAATATTAATTCGCTCCGCAAGCCTTTCTTCCTGGTCCACGGTGCCTGCGACCAAATGATCACATATTGCTCCGCAGTGGACATATTGAGAAAAATTGGGGTTTTTCGGCCTGGAAAGATGAAGACACAGTGTCCTCATCACTCCCGCCTCCCGGTGTGGGATTTGGACTCTACAAGTTCGTTTTGTTTTCATCAGCAAACGCTAAATAACCCACCAAACGATCTCCCATCTCCCCTCTCAACCAGCCTTTAAAAATCCCACAGCTGCTCACGGGAAGGGCTTCTGGTCATTATTGCCACCTCACTGAGGGGCCCACGGCTGGGGACAGGGGTCCCCACCAATCCGGGCTGCCTTTCTTTTGCGCAAGCTGTCATCTGATTGCAGGGGGTGCTTGATACCTGCCCGCAGCCGCTTCTGAGCCCACTAATTCCTGCCAAGCTAACGGGCGTCCTGTATCATTTATCCTGTAATTGGGGCTGCTTATCACGAGTTTTTGCCTGGTTTCCGCGCTAACCATGTGGCAGAGGCTGAATTCCGAATCCTAACGTTTCCCTGCTCCGAGCTGTTGGGAGGACCCGTCAACACAGGTAGCCGTCTTGATTGCCTCCTCGGTTTCCAGCAAAGGGGGTTTCATTCATCTTCATCATGGGCTCAATCTGTGCTCAGAGAGGAGGCGGCTGCCCTGGCGGGGCCTTTCCACCCAGTCACCTGGAGGCTCTCTCTCATCTGTTCCTCTGCGTTCGCAGCCGCATTTATATTCCGCCGGCCCTGCTGCTTTCTCATGGGGTCTGGGAGGGATCTCCAGCAACCAGGCCCTCTCCCCCTGGCCCCCCATGGGAGTCCAGGTGCCAGCCTATTACAACAAAGGAGGAAGAGAAGGTCACCCCTTCTTCTGAACGAGGTGAATCAGGAGGTGGATAGACTGCCTGTCTCTCCTCGCCGTGGCCTTGACACTAGGAAGTGGACCTGGGCCTTGGTTGGGGAGTGGGGAAGTGGGTTTTTCCTACTCCAGAGACTCCAATTTGATCTGATCTGCTGATGCCTGGTATGTGCCAGGCCCCATACTAGGCGCCGGGGAGGACACAGGTGTCCAGCCCTGCCCTCAACGGGCTCACATGCACAAGACGAAGTGCATGCCAGGATCAGAATAACAATGAACCATCATGGGCACTGTCCTCTACAGTTTGCAAAGCTCCTTCCACTTCCATGATCCCCCACAATCCTGTGGGGCTGATATTTTGTACAGGGGCAGACAGAATCCCATTGCAACTAAAAAGAAGGATCAGGTCTTAGTTTCTGCCATGCACTTTCTCTGTGGCTTTGGATAAACCACTTCACCTCTCTGAGCCTCAGATTCTTCGTCTATGAAATAGAACACATCTGGCTCCCCAGCTCACAGGTGAAGATCCTGTGAGGTCATGTGTGTACAGTACTCAGCTCTGTGCCCGGCACATGGAAGTAGTCTCAGAACTCAAGGCATTATTGTGACTTTTACCCTTGGTAGCACCTCCCTAGAGAATGGGGTGCAGGGGCTTCCCCGTGTCTCCACACTGTATCCAGCCTAGTCTCCTAGCCCTAGAGACAGCCAGGGCCCTCCCTTGGCTCCTCATTGGCTATGTGACCCCAGGCTCATCGGTAAACGGGAATAATCACCTTGTCATTTGGCTGCTACATCACACACTGGTGGGCAAAGAGGAGGTTGGTGTGTTTGTGTGTCTACGTCAGATCTTGTGGACGGATTTGGGGGTCCATCTAGAGCTGGCGGTCAGTGAAAGGCTAAACTAAGAGGGCTGGCTGGTACCTATGCCCAGGAGCCCCCTGTCTCTGGGCATCCTGATCCTTCCTCCAGAGAGGCCTTCCCTGGCAACCTGTTCTGACAACGGCTTATACCTGTCTTGGCCACAAGATGTCACCCAAGGAACAGCAAAGCAGGGTCTGCAGGAACCCTGGACAGCCCAGGCCTCAGGCCCCGCAACCGCAAATTCCGGCCACAGCCTTCTCTTGCCGCCCCACCTTTGGGACTGATGTCTCGGGGGAGGAGCCCCCACCGAAGGCCGGCAGGCTGGCTGCCGTGGGTTCGAATCGCACCGTTTCCTGCAGAACACGGCACTGGTGTCCCCACAGGACACCAGGTGAAGACCCCGCCTAAAGTAATAAATAAATACGGATAACAGTCCAGATTTCACAGACAGGATTAAATCGTGCTGCGGGGGGAGGAGGGGGCGAGCACAGCCCGACAACCCCGCTGGAGGCGCTTTGGGCTGCAGCCGGGACCTGAGCGCCTTCTCCCTGCTGTGCCTGGTGCGGGTGGGAGTAGAAGCCGGAGAAGCGACACTGGCCTGTCCTGCGCCCCTGGGGCAACCCCAGACGGCCCGCAGGGCCCTTACCAACTCTTCGAGTGGCGGCCCCCGGGGCCTGGATCCGGACCGGCGAAGCGGGGCGAGCAAGGACCTGCCTTTGGCCCTGGTCCCCGACCCGCCCTGGAGCAGCCTGCAGCGCCCGCAGGCCAGAGGGCGCTCAATTGGAAGTCGGGGACCGGCGCCCGACCCGGGGAGCGCAGGGGGATCCGCCGAGGCCCCAACAGGCGTCCTGGGGTCTCCAGACTTGAAGACCAAGCTGAAGCAGGAGGACCGGGAGTCCTGGCCCCCAGCCTGACCCTCCAGGTCCCGCAGACCCGGGGTGGACCCGTGGAGGCCGCAGCGCACAGCCGGAGCTCCTGGGTGACCGGGACTTGGCTGCGGTACCATTTGAATGGGTGCAGGGCGCCGGGTTCCTTATCTGCCCCTCCACCATCTCGGGCCTGGGGAGGGGCGACCTCGGTGACCCGGCCTCTTCCTCCCCGGGCGCGGGGTACAGAGCAGGGGGTTGGCCCGGCTGCGCCGCGCCTGGGGAGAGGGGCGCGGGAGGGGGCCCAGGCCCTCACGCTGAGCTGTGGGGTGGGGCTGCGTGGTACCTCCATCACCTAGTCCGCCCGGTGCAGATCCACCTGCCCTTTGGGGTCAAACAGTCCGCAGGGGGAGCAGGGGCTCCGGGGAGATGACTCCTTTGTAGACAAGGGCATGGGGGTGGGGCTGAGGCCTCTCGTTGGAGAGGGAGGGAGGGCTGGAGGGCCCAGGAGGCTGAGAAGCAGTTAGGGGCAGGCAGTGAAACCAGAGGGGTCAGCGGGGCAGAGGCTTAGAGGTGGCAAAGCATGGTTTTCTCTGGGGTAAAAGAGTTTTGAGCGGCTGTAAAGGAAAAGGGACAAAAGCATAAGACTGAAAAGCAAGTAGGAACCAAAATAGAAGAGAGTTTAGGCAGAAGAGGAATCCGATCAGGCTTGATTAGTCGTCACAGGTGGGCACATGTAACCAGGTTCTTGGCGATCACGGATAAAGAGTTGAACCCAACACACAGAGTTTATAGCAGAAAGAGAAAGAGCAGATTTATTCAGCGATAGTACACTCCACAGAACATGGGAGCGGGCCAGCCCCGAGCAGAGACTGACCTTAGGGGATGGAGGGCTTCGATCTTTATAGGGTAGCTATTTCCTGGCTAGTTTTGGTGGGGTTTTATTGCGCGTGTACAAGTAGTTATATTACTTTAAAGCTACCGCGCATGTGGTGTCCCACGATTTTCCTGGATTGGCCATGGAGGGAGGGGTCCCACAATGCTAATCTATTATAATGCTATTAAAATGAAGCAGGGGTCATGTAGCATCTTCTACGCAGGTGCGTTCATGATTCACCGTGATTCAGCGCTTTTCCAGAAACCGGGAACACCTGGTCTTAGAACAGGGTCTCTGTCTAGCACCAGTGTCCTTTATCTTAGCCCTGGGGCACCTCTGGAGTTTCTTCCTTCCTATCTCCTGCCTCAGTTCTAAGGGCGCCTAAGAGAAAGGGCAAGTCATCGTTGGTGTGGGAACCTGTCCAGAGGCCGATGTGATAAGGGAGGTGGGAAAAACCGGCCGTGGCAGGAGAGGCACTTTTTAGAGATGCTCCTTCAGGAGACTCTTCCCGAGCGTTGGGCGATCCCGGGATTGGGGGCAGGAAAGAAGATGAGAGGCAGGATAGGGTGGGGCACTTAAAGATTGCAGCATCCCAATCTAGAGGGTAGAATTTTTCAGAAATTGTCTTGTAGCTGTTATTCATGACCACAGCGTAGCAGAACTTAAGTTCACAACGGAGCCTTTTAGTTAAAAATGGGTTGAGCTCTGGTTAGGTGCTCAGTTGGTTGGAGCATTGTCGCCTGCACCAAAAGCTTGTGGGTTCGATCTGGGCATGTATGGGAGGCAACTGATGGATGTGCCTCTCTCACATTGGTATTTCTCTCTCCCCCGCCCTTTGTCTCTCTCTAAAATCAATAAACATCCTCCAGTGAGGATTATAAAAAAATTGGGCTGAGCGATTTCTGTGTTCTCAGGCTGTTCACGTGTTCCTGGCGTGTCCTGCTGGCTGATGGCCGGGGGGGTGGGGGGTGAATGCCACTCCAGGATTTCCTTATCAGTCACAGTTCAAGTTCATTACGCCAGGTTGGAAAGCAGCTTGGTACCTAAATTTGTGTTCACTTGCCAGAATCTCAAGTTCCCTCTAGAGTCAGCTCAGTGGGCAGCCTCTTCTATTAGGGGCTCCAACCCCCCACAGTCCTTCTGGCCACCTCCACAGGGATAACGCACTCAAGCCACACTCCTCAGGTGAATGCTAGCGTGGGAGAAATATTTCAAGAGTATCTGCGTAAAGAAAACATGTGACAAGACCAGATACTGAAGGGTCACTGAGGTAAACTAGCCCAACTCAGGAAAAGCCCTTCCGAGTTATCACTTGCCTTAGGTCTGGTTAGTGGCAGAGCTAAGATGAGAAGGAACACCTTTAGGCTCCCAGCCCCGGCATTCAACCACACACCCCTCAAAACCTGTGGCTTTTCCATAAGTAGGAAGAATGGTTTGAGAAGAAAGAACCTCTCCAGACTCACCAGTGTGGTCCAGCTTTGTTGTTGGGAGGTGCCTGTGGTCGTCCCTGATGACGCTGTGCTCCTACACAGCCCCTACCACCTTCCCTTCCCAACATCTGTCACTGGCTTGCGCACTCACTTCCTCCTGCCTTCCCCTCGGGAAGGCTGGCTCACTCCTCACTTGCTACCCCAAAGCTGCAGCCCCCACAGCCTCGCTTGTCCTGTCATGGCCAGGAGAGAAGACAAACTGGGCTGCTGGTGATCAGAAGTGAGGAGGGCACGAGGAGGGGAAGTAAATCCAGGAGTTGAAATCCACACCTCCATTGAAGGGGACCGGAAATAGGAGAGGGAAGCAAAGGTTCTCACTTGTGGCAGACGAAGCTCAGGTTCCCTTTGGGGAGCAAAAGTCATGTCAGAAACCAGGGTCTTGGGGAACCAATCCCTTCATTTTTCATGGAACATGGGTTACAAATAGAAACAAAACACAACAGAAAAGGAACCGCTGTTACGAAAACTAAAACAACGTGGAAGATTAGACAAATAAAGAATTTTTCATACAGGAATTTGAACTCTGTGAGAATCTGGAGATGTTTGGCCATTTGAGGTTTGGGGAAGAGCTTCTATATGACCCGGCGATGAGTAAAGATGAGGAATAAAGGAAACCCTTGGAATAAAAGGGCTATTTTTGAAGGATAAATGGAACTGGCTGTCAGGCCCTCCTCATTCACACCTGCTACCCCTGGCAGAAAAGGAGCCAAGCCTTTGAGAACTGAACACCTGTGGAGGATCGCAAATTTTAGTGAGCACCAGTCAGATGGAGAGCTTGCTAGGGATGCAGATCCTGGGCTCTTTCCCTGAAATTCTGATGCAACGGTGGGGTGGGGGGTGGGGCGCGACCAGGAGTCCGCAGGTCCTGAGCATCCCCAGCTGAAGGGTACGGCTGGTTCCTGCTAAGCAGAATGCTGGCTCTCGTGGGGCTTCTCAAACTTCTGTAAGAATAAGTCACCCGGGGACTTGTTTGGAGATTCTGGTTCCATCCCTGTGGATTCTGATTTACCAACAAGAGTCCCAGGTGATATTCAACAGGGAAGTGTGGAAAACAATGGCTTATTGAACACCGTAGGGTACTTAAAAACGGACCAATTTGGGGCTCCACCCCAGGGATTATAATTCATTTGGTCAGAATAAATCAGATCGGATCCCTTGACTAAATTCACCAGGAATTATTGATCCAAACATCAGCAGCTATTTTTTTTTAAGATTTTATTTCTTTTTAGAGAGAGGGGGAAGGGAAGGAGAAAGAGAGGGAGACATCAAATCGGTGGCCTCTAGTACTTGCCCCAGTGGGACCGGGCCACAGCCCAGGGAGGTGCCCTGACCAGGAATCTTTACCAGCGACCTTTCACTCTGTGACACTCAACAAACTGAGCCACGCCGGTCACAGCAGCAGTGATGTATTTGAATCAACAGCTCTGGTTACAAGTTTTGTCAAAACTACAAATTAGGAGGCCTCAGGAAAGCTGAAGTGAAAGTGTCCTATTTTTAGAAACCGCATTGGATGCTCTTCGCGGGAGCATCAGATGGAATGGTTTTGGCTGACAGCGCGTTGAATTCCTGGTTAGCAGAAACATGACAACCCTGGTTTCCCGTGTTCTCGGCTACAGCAGGTTCAGTGACTCGGAGCTGAGCTACTTCCCTCTCAGCACAAAACGTGGAAGATGTTTTGTGGGTCCCACAACCTCTTTGTTCAGTTTTTAAGTCTAGGCACTGCAGTTGGGAATCCTAAGAAGATGGAAGAGGACTCTTCTGGAATGACATGACTGAAGAGAAAGCTTCTCAACGGATACTTGAATCTCCGTCAAGAGGGGCTTCTGACCCGATTTCACTTTTCAGGACTGTGACAAATTTACAGACAGCACTGTGGGGAGGCCAAGCTAAACACTGTCCCTAGCTCGGCTTCCTCTGGGAAGAGCTGCAGAGCCACTTACTCAGAGAGAGGGTGGAGTGGGTGCATGTAACAGGTGTCCAAGAGACAGGTAACTGCAAGTTGGCAAGAAAAGTTACATTTTATTTTCAGTTCTAGGCAACTCACAGAATTACTTTTAGTACTGAACAGACTGAGTGTAAACTGAGCCCTAGCCCTGGTTGGCGTGGTTCAGTTGGTTAAAGCGGGTTCAATTCCCAGACAGAGCACCTATCCAGGTGGCAGGTTCAATATCCAGTCAGAACATATGAGAAGGCAACTAACGGATGTCCCTCCCTCTTTAAAAGCAATGGGAAAAGTGTCCTCGTGTGAGGATAAAAAAAATTATAAATAAATAAATAAATAAATAAAATCCCCAAACTGAGCCCTAATCGAATTTCTAAACATTTCCTTCTAAATGAACTGCAGTCCTTACAGGGAAAGCACCTCTCCACCAGCAAAGGCAGCCTGGAAAGTGAGCCTGCCTGCGGGACACCGGCTCCTTGTCTGATGGCAATCGCCCCCAGCTGAAATGAATCACGGCTTCGAGGAAAACCGTGATTAGAAGCTTTGCTCTCAGAACTCAGGTCGATGAGTAGCTACCAAATACAGGGGCCAGCTAGGAGCTGCATTCAAACAGTAAACGTTCGCTGTCTTGTTAGTAACTGCTGGCTCATTCTAATTCCTCCCTGTGCCGCAATTAACAAATATCCTTAGATGTTTGGAAGAGAAAGACAAGTGTGAATTCATGGAGAACATGAGTTATATGTGAGAGGTCAGAAATTTTCAGAAATGCTTCTGGATACAACACAGACGATGGAAACAAAACCCAGTGAATCCAACTGCTCTCCCCTTTTGGTAAGTTGTACAGACTATCACACGTTAGTAGTCACACTAGGAGACAGGACGGGTTTCCTGTACGAGACCGTGCAAGCTCATTCACTGCGGCTTGTAAAGGGTTTCAGCAGTTTTGACAGGAAAGGCAGGACAAAGCTTTTCAATACAGGTGAGACCCAGGAAGACAAGACGGAGGATCAGCTCAGGAGAGGGGAACCTTGGGGGTGTGGCCAAGTGAAGACGACTCCTCTCTCTGGAACTTAGCCTTTGCTGGGCGCAGGCCTAAGGGACCTGGCAGCCCCACGGGGACTCCACGGCTCACCCACACCAACCTCGATACTGAAGGCAGCTCTATCTCCCTTTGTCCGAGTGTTCTCTAGAGTTATAAAGCCACTCCTGGTCCTCTTGCTTCCTGGGGAACCCGCATCCCAGCAGGGTCGTCCAGCCTGCGGCTCACAGGCCGCATGCGGTCCACAGTGGCTATGAATGCAGCCCAACACAAAATTGTAAATTTACTTAAAACATTATGAGATGTTTTTGTGATTATGTGTCGCAATGTATTTAATGTGTGGTTCAAGACAACTCTTCTTCTTCCAGTGTGGCCCAGAGATACCAAAAGGCTGGACACCCCTATAAGATATAGTAATAACTAATTTGATAAAGTTGTCAAGCATTTTGGCATTCCCAATACCTCAAATATCACTAGTAATCTAAAAGAATTAAGATTCTTTTAACTTCAAAATTGTTTCTGGTTTCCCCACTAAATTATGGCAATTGCATACAGAATAAATCCACTAGACATAAGAAAAAAACTAAACAGACTTTCCTCTGCTAATATAGGTATTTTAGAATGTGAATTGAAGGATGGATCTAAACCCTTCAGAAAGAGGATTGCAAAAGAGATCTAGTGCAATTTTTTTAATATCATATAGCTTAAGATGATTTAAAACAAAAGCCTTAGACTAATTTTTGATATTTTTTATTGAAATAAGCTAATGGCTTATGTAAAGTTTTTTTTTATTAAAAGAAAAAAAACTTTTTTTAGGTAAAGCAGAATGGGGGAGGGAGGGAGAGAAGGCCCAGGACGCACAGGAGGAAACTGCCTTGTCCACACCCCCGCCACTTCTCTGCCACCCGCTCACAACTCTGAGTAGGATCTAACGTTCCCTTTTCACATACGATCACAACAGAGAAAGGAGTTTTTAAAGCCTCACTCATTTAAAATACTGAGTTGGCCTTCACTTGGCCAAACGGGAATTCCCAGGGCAGGCACTAAGCTGGATTCTGACAGCTCGATCCTGGCTGGGCCGGGTCTTCTCAGGAACACGTCCTTGTTAAACAAAGGCTTCCGGGAACAACGGGGGTTAAAAAAAGATCACGCATCACGTCTTCTGTCAGTCCCTCACAGAGCCTACTTCTCTTACTACAGTGATTTAATATCTGTATAAAAAAGGCTTTCATAAGCAGGTTTTTAAAAATAAAGTGACTGAGATTTTACCTAAAGCAGAGAAAAATGTTTACCAGGTTTTTCTAAAAAAGGAATTTTACAAGGAAAGGCGATCTTAAATCTGTATTTCTATTACTTAACTTTCTCCAGAAGCAGAATATAACAGAAAATATGAATGATAAGGTTAGTTTAATTCTACAAGATTTCAGTGAACTGAGCCACTCACTCCGTGTTTAACATTCGGTAGCTTTGTAAATTCCAGGTGACAACTGGTGGCTACCAAGTGTTTCCTAGGGGTGACTTGGTCATTTTGCACTAATACTTTGTGTAAAAGCAGCACTGGGAGTTAGTGCAATAAGAAACATTCAAAGAACAACTATGCCTCTTTCCTGAAAGAGCAAAGTCAAATTATTCCCTACCTCACACCCCACCCCTGCCATGCAGGTAGTTACCAATTCCTAAATTCCAAAGTCAATGCTAAAATAAACCCGTCATGAAATCAAACCAGAGATGGTGAATGCTGAGTGGTCCTTGCTCCTGAAGGTTTCCAGGCTCCAGAGGGAGCCTTTACTGTCCCTTGAACAGCTGGGCTGTGAATCTCTGCCAGCACCTGAGTCAAGCCCACACACCTGCCTGTCTCAGAGGTGTGGCCCTGACGCTAACTCTCTGGGGCTCTGCTCTGACCACGGGCGCAAGCCCACAGAGCCCTGACTCCGGCCTCCAGTGCGGCCTCCAGCCCAAATTCCTCACCTGCTTCACTGAAAAGAGCCCTGTACAGTATCTGCATCTTCATATTTATTTCCATGGTGATAACATGGAACAGATTCAGCAACCACTGCTGTAGAGGGGGGAAAAACCTCTCATCGACTTCCAAGCTAAATCCCGTAACAATGAATTTCAACTCTTCCAAGTCTTCTGTTAACATTTATTGAATCAGATACTGAAGAAAATGGACTCCCTTTTAGACCTTGGCATGTTAGACAGTTACCTTGTATTTACGTAGGGGTTTGACTTCTCCTCCCTTGGCAAGGCTGACAGTCACAGCCCCAAAAAGCGCACGGCTCTGTTTGCAGATTTCTTGACCTAACACTCAAAAGGACGTTTTCTAGCACTAGTTTAATCTTGATCTCTAACTAAAAGGCAGAAACCACATCCCACACTCCTATGCCACTTCTTATTTTGGTGTTTTAAAATAAATGAAGAGGCAGTGGCGTAAAGAAAACCCAGTGTCTTAGGCACAAGGACACACGGAGACCCTGGAGGGAGGGGGAGACAACCTCTGTATTCATGGGCCTAGGGCCTGTCCCAGTTCCCTTACAAAGGCCTGGAAGTGCTGTCAGCGACAAGGGACTCAAGGTACAGGACCGAGTTTGTTGTAAAAAGCAGCTAACGTGATTAGGGAACGGACAAAGGGAAGCCAGTCTGTCGTGACCGCATACAAGCTTCAGTGTGCCTCCCTGGCCAATTTCTCAGACCCCACAACCAATTCCTGATTCATTATCAATACATAATTAAAACAAAACACTGAAACACATACTTTTCTTCGGAATAGGGAAATAAAGGCACAGAAACCTGCCAAAATAGATTTTTTTTTCCATAAGAATAGTATGGTTGATTAAAATAGTTTATCACTAATAAAACTTGTATCACTAGAGCAGACAATACAAATTAGTTTCTTTAAAAAAATGACATTCACTGAATTCCTGGTCTGTGCATTCAATGTGAATAATCATCAAAAATATATTACAATTACAGGGTTGTAAGGGGTTCTGTTGGTGGTTCCTACACTGGATTCTGCACTTCAGAGAAGCGCCACAAAAGGCGTCAGGTATCCCGTCCCTCTGCGCGCAACGCACGGCGACTGCGGGCCCTTCCCCTGCCACGGGCTCAAAGGCGTCCGCGGTGGGAGACGCCTCGGTGGCCTACTCGTGATTTTTATACCTCTCATCAGAGGTAGCCCTGGCATCAAACTCCATGCCTAGAAAGTACAATAAACTGTATTACACTTTAATAAATATTTCTGTATACTTTTTTGTTTTCTGATTTTAAGCTCAGCTTAAATTTTGTCAGGGAAACCATTTCGCAAGAGGGTTCATCACAATATACTACCGGTAACACCTCTTGTTTATTAGAATCTGAAGATGCCCATATTACATCGAATATAAATATATAATATATTTACACTTCCTTCTTAGCTTTTCAATTTAGGTGAGTATATTTATAGGTAATGCCATTAATGCCACCACCATTATAATCCTCAGTGCAACTCGTATTTCCCTTCCCCTGGATGTCTATAGGATTAGACAGCATCTTAAAAGAGATATATTGTTCTTTTTTTGTTAAATAAAAGGAAAGAATGGATACCCATGAATGGAGCTCTAGAAAGTTTCTAGGAGATTTTGCTTAGTTTTTTAGTATTTCAAATACCTGAAAAATGTGGTCCTTTTTTGCAATACTAGTCTCTATTTGGGGACAAGAAAATAAAATATGCAACTCAGAAAGGAAAAGAATCCAAAGAAAAGAGAACCTGCTTGTTAGCTCATTAATCTGTTTAGTAAAGATCTGTTTTTAAAATGTTTGAATGCTGTACAATATTATACAAAAACAACCTTCAGCCTTCAAAGCAGCTGGTACATTTTCTTAAGAGATCTGCTTCCCCGCCTGACAGTCTGCTGCCTTGGCGGGCCTGGGTCTTGGTCACTTCCGGTCGTCGATGGTTTTAATGAACTCCACCGCCGCGGTGAACTGCATCCACCAATATGACTCCTCTCCGGTCAGACAGCTGGCGTAAAAGCTGCTGATATACTGAACGGTGGACAGCAAACAGGGTGGATTTGCCTAGAAAAAGGAGAAGTGAAAGAGTCAATTAGTTACATGTAGACCTCTGCAAAAATCAATTAACATCTTCAAAAGTTTTTCTCTGAAAGAGATACCAGTCCTTCTGTAAGTAGTTCCCAAATGCCCTTTTTGGAACTATTCTGTAAACCCTAGCTGCCGTGAGCAGCAGCAGGATACTGGAAAGGTAGGTTGGGTTCTGATCCTAGCTGAACATTCTAGAGCTTTCTATGCTTGCAAGTCACTTAAACCCGTTGGTCCTTAACAAGGCCGAACCAACCCCAATAAACTCACTCAACATCTCAGGATTGCAGAACGTTAGATAAGGAAGCAAATGCTGCAGGCAAATTGGGTTATAACTGGTTAGCAAGTGCAGGTAGAATCAGCTGCGAAAGAAAAAACTAAAAAAGGTGATATATCCTCTCTTGCAAGAGGCAACACAGAACATCTGCTTTCTCACCTTCTTCATGTGGCAAGAAAAGACATAGGTGTGTTAAGTGGCTAGGAAGACAAGCCAAGACTTGTTCCTTAAAACAAACTTAAACTGATACATCACAAGCAGAAGAGAGAAGATCAGATCAACGGGAGTTAGAGAGGCTGATCACACGCTGAACCTCTGGGTTTTGAGTCGGGGGTTCAGGACGTAGAAATATTACGACATTAAGAATTAGTAAGATACTTTTCAAAAATGTACCCTAGGCCTCCACTGACGGGCTGGGCTGACTGAACCACACGGGTGACGCATCCAAAGCACGTGGTTCTCCCCAAGATGTTCAAAATAAACTGTTTTGATAATGAAATTTCAATTTTAAAGACAAAAAAAGGATAAGATATGTATTTTTAAAATAATATGGTACAATTACAAAATAAGAGGCTAGCGGAGGAGGGACATGATTGGCAAAATTAATAGCTTATGTGACGAGCACTAGGAAGGATTCAATGTGTAAGAAGATGTTTTTAAAAGCACATTTATTCCTTCATCAATAATTATACAGTCAGCCCCAACCAAGAACTGCAGGCGCTGCTCTAAAGCTGAAAATGTTCATCTGGGAATCGGGTCCTCCCGTCCTTTCTTTTGAACCCCTGACTTCTGGAGAGAGCAACACTTGGTGTTGGGCACTTTCTGGGTAACACAGAGCTTGAGGCCTGGAAAAAAGCCAAGGTCCCTAACATCCTGCAAGGCCCTGCACCGTCCTGCTCAGAATGCCAGATGAGCTCTTGTCACTAACAGCGCAAAGGGACCCACCTTTATCAACACAAACACCAGCACAGGGACGAAGTCGTCGGCCCCCGGGACCGAGTCCTCATTGGCCAGGCTCAGGAGGTTCATGATGGTGGAGCACATTCGCAGGATGCACTGCACTTTGTCCCGGGGGGTCTTGTACGCGCTTATCGTCCTGATCTCCGACTGGGCCGATGGCCACGGCGCCTCCCGAAGGTAGACCTGAGTGAGGCCACACACAGGCAGACAGAGCTTGAGCCTCTGGGCCGCCACAGGCAGCGAGCACAGCGACCCCAGCAACCCCTTCAGGAGCCCGGGGTGGCTGGGGAAGCGGGCAGTCTCCTTTTCTTCGGTAGAACCAACTGCAGACCTTCTCCTGCCACTAAAGACTGAAGCTTAACTCTTAAACTTTTAAATAATTTGCTTCGAATTTTAAAAGAAAACAACCCAGTACCCTCTAACAGGAGATGGCGTACGATAACACAGAACCTGAATTCATAAAATTTCAATCTTTCCTAAACAGCGAGAATGGAACTTCTCTACATGTAGAAGCTGATTCCAAAAGCACAAACGAGCTACTTTTAAAATAAAATAATTTATTAATTAGAATGTGCATTTGCTGCAGTAGTTCTAGACTAACAGATTCAAACAATCAAAGATAATTAAAAATTTTATGCTAATCATGTTCTATTACTAGGGATTTTAATAAACAACCAGAAAGCTTAAATACCTGAAACTTTCCTATTTTCTAAGAGCTCTATTTATAATATAAGAGGTGAAAACTCTATTATCAACAACTAAAAGGTAACTTGGTGTCACATCCGGGCTCCTTCCCCCACCGGGAACCGAGGCGGCTGCACCCCAAGGCCCTGCCTGCTCCGAGGAGCTGCGCGGTATGGGCTCCTCAGCCACCTCTCCACCCGAACTGTCCTCCTCGGAAGGACCTTCGAGAACTTCATGGACCGAAGCACCTCTGATGTAAAATGTGCAAAATAGGGGTGTTACATATTTTATACTGTTTCCCTGAAAAACTGGTGACATGCACATGGAGTGCTGAGTGGCTTTCAGTTCGTAACAGCGCCCAGGCTACTTCAGGGACGTGTCTTACCTCTGGTATCTGGAGAGCTCTGTGGTTTGCAGTCACCACTTTAGACAATCTCTGAATATGTTCATGAAGAACCCTGAAAACCCCCAAAAACAAATATGTATATTTTAGAAAATAAGGTATACAAAGTGTCATAACTGATTTTTTAAAACATTTTAGACTGATTTCTAGATCTAGATTACAATGACAGTTCAGACTCTCTCTCAGCTGTAGTTACTCATCATGTCAAGAAAGTCAGATCCAGGATCTGCTTAGAAATGCTGACTGAGCACGGGGTGCAGACAGAGCAGGAAGTCCTTCCTTCCCAGACGAGGAACAGCACGCCAAGGAGAAGGGAGAGGAGCCCTTGCACTGCCTGGACACGCTAATCCACCAACAGGCTGCCAGGAGGAGGCAGAGCGGCAAAAGCCAGGAGCCAGACACTGAGATGGAGAAGGGACTCAGAGCATGCAACCTCTCAATGTGCCAGTGAAAGTAATGCAGCTTCAGCGGGTGAAGGTTTGGACTGAGGCCACACAGGAGTTGAGCCCAGCATTCCCGGCTTCCCGTGTTCTTTCTAGGGCTGTTAGCTCGCCCTCTATAAAACCTGGGGAAGCGCCAAGAAGGAGAAGGCAGGAGCAACCTGCCTCAAAGCGGCTCTTTGCAGTTTGCATGTCCCTACTCCTTGTCCCTCGGCGGAAGCCTAAAGCTGGTGCTCTGGAGAGAAAACAGGTCGCACTTGGCGTATTAAGGACAGAGGTTTGGGGTGGGCTTAACACGTGAGAGGCAGGTTGGAACAGCCCTAACCCATTCTGAGGAAAGTGAACTCTCTCAAATATACACACCGCATCTTAAAATGTCCATGAAAAGCAGTCTCACAAAACCATTCATTACCTACCCTGAGATCCTATTACATGTCCCTGGCACAGTAAGTCACTGTCACAGCTGGGGGCACAGTGACCACCTCAACATGCCGGGGCTGCTTTCACAGAAGAGGAAAAGGAAAAACGCTAAATCACCCAGTTTCACTGCCTCGAAATAACCACGGTTTCCACTGCAAGTATTTATTTTTCAAGATTAATCTTTAGGATTACTTTTTTAAAACAACTTTACTGAGATATGGGATACCATACAATTCTAGTTATTTTTTGATATTCAAATATATAACTGTTCATTCCTAATGAACAGTGAACGCATACCAGCAGCCAAGCCCTGTGCTCAAGGCCATGACAGAGTGGTTGAGTGCAGGCCTCGGTCTGGGGAGGGACATCCGGGGGAGAGAAGTGTTAATCAGGCGACCACACAAACCAGTGCACATGAGCAGGGGCGATTCTGCCCTCCACGGGACATTTGGCAGTGTCTGGGGACCTCTGTGGTTCTCACAACTGGTGCTGTACGCCTGGCTCTAGTGTGTAGAGCCCAGGGGGGCTGCTAAAAATGCCTCCAATACCCACGAGAGTCCCCTCGTCTAAGAATTCCCTGGTCCAAATGTCAGCGGTGCGAGACTGAGAATGACTCTAACAAACATAAAACTGCGACTGAGAAAGGTACACAGGCCTGAGAGCCCTGGCGGGAAGGTTAACCTCGTCAGAAAGGCCAGGAAAGGTTTCCCCGAGGCAAGATCTAAAGGGAAGGCAGAGCTGAGGCCCAGCAAACAGCAGTGCCTTCCAAAAAGACAAGGCCAGTTTACAGGCTTCCGCCTGATTCCCCACATCCCCGAAAATAGGCTAATATCATCCTGACCCTGTAACTCTGATAGGTGGAAAATGGCGACAACATGCATTACTCCAAGGTGCCAAGTCTCACGTACAGCTTGTCTAAAATACAGGGCTAGCTGGTGTGCCCCGCGCAGTACCCCCCGGCACTAAACACAGCAGCACTCACTGGTCACGGAGTATGTCCCCGTCCTGGTTAGGGTAGAAAGCGAGCTTGAAAATCCGATTCATCACGCTCCGCTCGATGGCCAGCTGCGCGTCCTGAAGCTGCTCCTCACTCGCGTTCTGCCATATGACGTCCTGGGCCATCACGCCGTAAAGGTACTTCAGGAAGTCTTCTACCTGAGCAGTTTTATCATCAGCTGCTGTGAGTTTCTGAAAGTCTCCAATGCAAAACAGTAATTTTTAAAATGCACTATCTGAATAATTTTAAAGAGGAAATTATAGAAATCATCTTAATCACTAGCTATGTAAATGCTGTGTTCTTAAAGCCTTAAGTGTCTGGACGTGGTTCATTTTAGGAGAATATGCAGCCAAATCACTAAAATCAGGGGAAAGGTAAGAGATATAAAAGTTTAAGAGCAGGGCATGTATAATAAAAGTGATATGCTTTGGTTTAAAAAAAGAGAAAAATTGTGTGGACCCCAAACTTGACCGATTTTGTCAACTTTGTCAATTAATAAACTAGAGATAGTCAATCCAGTAAAAATAAAATGTATTGTTTGACATCAAAGTTTAATTAAGAATCCATCAAATAACTGGGAATTCAAGGAATTGCTCTTAGATATGTAGGTACTCAAACAAACTAGCAAAACAAAATTTCCAAATCTTCCCACTAATATATGGCTGAAGGGGTGCTCAGCCTAAAGGTCTGTTACCTTGAATGAACTCCCGGATCTTCTTTTCTTTGCTCTCGAGCAGCAACCTCACACAGACGGTAGTAAAGTACCGGTTGGCCACCTCCTTGTCCCGCAAAACCCTCTGCAGCAGCCTTTCCAGATGAGCCTGCGTGGTCTGCAGCCCTTGTCGACAGCGAGTGAGATACGCAATGTAGGGGGCCCTCTTCCTAAAAGGAAACACGCTTTGCAGGACACCAGGCATAGGTAGCATACGCTTTCTTTGGAGACTAAGAGTCCTAATTTGTCTTTAAAAAACAGATTACTCATAGATTTTGGTTTTACAAATCAGCATGTCAGGCTGCAGACAACTGTCTTGAGGACAAAGCATGCAGCCAGCCCAAGAAACAGACCCACTCTCGTGTTTGTGAAGAATATCACGTCCTGGGCTGACAACTTAGCTGCCAAATTCACTAACCATGCCGAGTCCCTTCACACTGCTGATGTTTCCTGTCGGAGCACTTTCTCCCCAACACTGGTGGGACCTCCCACCTAATACCTAAAACCTAACAGGAAACTGACTGCTACAGAACACTGCAACAAGAACAAAATGCAGGTTACTGTGCCACTAGGTCATGGAACACACCACCAATTATCTGCATACAGTCTAAATGAAAGAGTCGCTAGAGCACCCGTGCCCTAAGCCTCAAAGCCTCTTCACTTCCTAAGCATCTCAGTTACATTCTTCTCTGTGACTGTTAGCCAGGGACTGGTCACAGAGACAAAGGGCAGCAATTCCTAGGCCTCTACTGGCCTCCCTGGTCTGGGGACAAAGTCTTCCTTATCACCCCTACAAAAGTGAAAATAATATTGTAGTTATCCTGGCCTCACCTCTGCTAAAGCTCTTTTGTGCAATTATTAAGTAAATGGAACTTCCGTTTGTCAGAGCTGCTCGTTTATAACCACATTTCCAGACTAAAAGCCAATGTGCTCCTCGGGAATCTACAGCCAGGTAAACACAGCCAAGCACTTTGCAGTAGGCCTAGGCTCACTCCCAAATTAAGGACCGAGAAGGAAACACTTGCTGCTGAAGTTAGGTCCGCAGGCAAATGGCTGGGCGCACTACCTGTAGTCCTCGGCGATAGAGGCCAGCAGTTTCCTGCACGTCCTATTATCAAAGCGGCACACACAACGCATCGTTTCTTGCAGTTGAGCCATTAAGTTCTTATCTTGTAAATTAATTGCTTCGGCTATTTGAACTTTTAAGAAGCATACAATTTCATTGTCTAAGCAAAAAAAAAAAAGAATTCTGTTATTGTTGAGAAAATCCATGTGCTTACGTAAACTGTATTAGAACTAAGCTGAATTGCCAGTCTCAATCAGACAACACTAATGAACCAGCAGTAATCAGTTAAGTGTCCTTACCTGATCCTAATATAAATGTATTAAGTGGAACCATATGGAATTGCTGCAAAGCTTCAATACAGTTGAACACTGGTAATTTCATATGGTTCAATCTACAAATATAGGAAAAAACAAATGAACATACAGCAACTTACCTTCCGGGTCTGTGTGGTCCGGTAAGCCATTCCGTGTTGAATGGGTCAGCACTGGGAAAGCAACAGAATCCGCAGAGCAAAGAGCAAGCCTCAGTTTCTTTTTTGCATCTCTGAAAAATAAGTTGAAAATTCATTAATTTCTATGTCCAGACATGGCCGCATTTTACAAACACTTACTATGTGAATTAACATGCTACCTCAGGACTCAAATGTTTCAAGTGGTCATAAATAAAAGGTGATCTTAAACTCACTGACACCTCACTTAAAGGAACAGGCTTCCCAGTTATCCAAGGAGCAAGGTTGTAAAAATGTTCTGGGCTACAGCCATTCCATAAAGTCTCCTGAATCAAACAAGTGCCTTTTGACCTTCTAGCATGTGCTGAGATCTAGGACAGGCACCCAGAATGCCTTGTCCTATGGCTCTTGACAAGTGTCAGTCCTGCTACTAAACAAGCTCACCACCTGGCAGGAAGCCCTTTCTCATTGCTCTGGTGCTCGGAACCTTCTTGTGTTGAGCCAAACCTGCTTCCTTCCAACTTTCAGCTGCTGAAGCACCTTCTGCCACCCAGGGTAGAGCACCCTCCAGTAAGGTGCTGCCCTCCACAGCAATGCGGCTCTCTGTGCACGCTGAGAGATGCCACCAACATTCTTTTTTTTTTTAATCTTCGTTGTATTTTTTCCATTACCATTCAGTCCCCTTATACCCCACTTCCCCAGCAATCACCACACTGGTGTCCATGTCCATGAGTCCTTTTCCCTTTTTGCTCAATCCCTCCACCCCCTACCCTGGCCACCAGTTCTTTTATCTGCTAGTAGCCGTGGTCCTTTCTGGTCCTGCAGGGCCATGGACCAGAGCTTCTTCAGAATGTCCAAAGCTGCCATCCAAAGAAAAAACCTGAAACCCTCTAAGGGGGTTTCTAAGGCCAAAGTTTGCTCCTCCTACAGAGTTATCACTGGTCTACCTCATTGACTAGCTCTGAGTCTTTCCCTACTGGCTTGTTTCCTATAAATCGAGTAATTTACAGATCGAGCCTATCAAAGGTAATATTCACCTACTTTGCAAATACTCATAAAATGTATAATGATAAAGTTATAGCCAAAAAAGAAAAGCTGTCTATTCCTCCCAATATTACTGCAGAAAAAAATTATAAAGCTTTGTAATATTTAAAAATATAAGTATTTATAAATTATAAATCAAATGATATACTATCTGGGCTTTTCTTTAAACTAATTGGGCTAGGTAAATATAAAACAATACTGGCCATGCACTGGTGACTCCTGAATCTGGGGAACGAGGAGGACGACAAACCCAGGGGCTCCAGCAGGTCTACGGGGGACAGTGGGTTAGTCAACAACTCCGCAGTGGATCCCACCTCCCACCTCATCCTCCCCCATTTCTCACACGGGCCCGGAGCTTTGCATGGGCAGAGGCACTGCCACTTGTGTCTTTTATTTACTTATGTGGTGCCTGTGAGCACAGCGAGGTTTTCTTTCATCCCTGAATTAAAGCCTTTGATACATGGCATCCACACGTGAAGCCAAGTCTTCTCAGTAAACAGCCATTTCATTCTTATCTATCTGCTTTATACCTTTACTAAGAGACTCAATGCATCACTTGAGGTGACTGCAACAGTGATGAGAAGTCCAACCCCAGAGTCCTAAATCCTATGAAAGAAATACCTGTAAGAGAAGGCTGAGTCCTGAGGGTGGGCTGCCTGGCTCGCAGAGTCCGGCAGATCATCGGCTGAGATGTTTTGCAGAGTGTCATCCCGAGGAGAATCGTGTGCACTCTCCCCATCACCCATAACCTCTAAACGAAACCAAGCCCCCAAAACGGAAATCAGGTTAATCTGAAATATTCTGGCACTAGTAGTTATTCTGAGCAACTTGGTGATAAGTTAGCATTGTGTTTTACAGTAAGAGTTCTTTGAAAAGGAAAGAAAACTTTAAACGCTTAAACAAGATATAGATAGTAATGATAATATATCAAGAGACCACTTATTGAGAAGAGAATGGTTTTCTCATACCAATCCTAACTGAAAACAATGAAAGTCTTCACTAATTTAATAAAGATAATACACTGTAATCAGAATCACTGAACCACAGAACTGAAAGGGGCCTCAAAACTCATTTTACGTAACACCCCATCTTGTGGGCATGGAACCCTGCCCCTAGGAGATGGTCGCAAACCCCTTGGCTGGCTATCGGTCGAGAGGACCGTGTGCTCAGTCCTCCGGGCTTCTCCCCAGGGCTTCTTCCACTGCCCAGGAAGGGGTCGGGGGTGAACTTACAAATGCAACCAGCACAGGTCAGGGGTTCCACAAAAGTTTTTATGTTTTTAACTAATCAATTTAGATAAGACATGAATGTATAAAATCCAAAGGAATAAAAAAGTTCCTCAGTGTAATAAAGATACTGTGCTTATATAGAAAAATATCTTCATTCTTAGGAGATTATTTTGAATGCTTAAAAAAAAAAAAACCAAACAGAGAGAAATGTGGGGAAATGTTAAAAATTGATGTCTAGGTGGAGGGAATAAAGGACCTGCACTGTGTTGTTTTTTCAACTTTTCTGCTGTTTTCGCCTCTCCCCGGGCTCCCCACTCAGTCTTCTCCCAGAGACACTCAGTGCACACGCAGCATAAACGCATGTGGTGTACGGGTTATATTTTTACATACTTTTGTTTCCTCTTCCTTTACCTTGGGGATTGTACCATATTTTTCACACAGCTATTCAAAAGTGGCTATTAAAAGGCTACTTTTAATGCAAATGACCTCTATCACTGTGATACAAAAGTTACTATTCAAATCTTGATCATGGTCCTCACCTGCACTTTCGTAGTTTGCCAGTGCTCCGTCGCTGGGGCTGGTTCGTTTGATGGCATTCCTGTACTTGTCCAGAATGTCCTCAGCGACCTGGGCCTGGGCACTGAGTCTATGGCTGGGGTCATCTGCAGGGAAAGGAGAGTGAGAGAATGAGCTTCCGTTGGTTAGGACCGACTCTGATGTTAGTATGACACCAGGAGCATAATCCCAAAGGCCGATTAGGAGGTGAGACTTAAAAAGAGCACATATCTCAGTGTTAAGAGGCACCATGCAGCTGCCTATTCCTCCCATGTCCAGGTCTGAGAGCCTTGCCAAAGCACGGGGCTGGGTGGAGTAGCTCCACTTTCTCATCATCGCCAGAATTCTGCATGACAGTGTCAGAGAGTTCAGTGCAGACTGAATGGATGATGGGTTTCTAAAGTGCTTACACTCAAACCACTGCTACTAGCAATTCATGCTAAAAGAACTTCCAACAATGCATTTTTATATGCAGACTTCATTTATTCAGACAACTCCATGCTGAAGGAGCAGAAAAAGAAGTCTTTAAACTGAGAAGTAAAGCCTTTTAAGTTACAATAAAAATTGCCTTCCTCCATTCTTCCTTCCTGGGTCTCTCTCTCTCTACACCAGATTTGAAAACGTCCGATTTTCGCATCCTATCTCACTGGTTTGCACCCGGACACGCAGCTGCTGGAGCAGGGCGCTTCAGTGCGCGCCACGCTGTCAGAGGGGCTCCCTGAGAGGCCGCGCATTGCTGGGGAGAGCTGGGCTTGTACCTGGGGTGCGCGGAGAAAAAGTTCATCACAATCAGGGGCAGCACTGCTGACTGGCAGGACCACTGTCCTGTCAGCAATACCAGCACGTCGAAATGTGTTCCTGCTGTCGAACTGATTAACAATAAGTAAAGCAAAGGACTGCTATGAATCTATGAGATACGGTAAAGTTCCGTAGTGAAATTTAAACTCCTGAGGTGGATCTAGGCCAGACAGGTAAACTGCCATAAATGCCCACATTCTGGTAGAATCCCATTTTTAAAAAAATCTAAAAATCACATAAAAACCACTAGAATTTATATGCGTGTGTGTTAATAGTAACTAATATTAATAGCAGCTAACATTCACTGAGCACTTACCACGTGCCAGGAATTGTGCTAAGCATCTTATATAAACGATCTCAGTTAATCATCACAACAAACCCACAGGGAGGTACTACTACACCCTCATTCTACAGAAGAGGAAATTGAGGTATATGAGAGGTTAAGTACTTGTGTTCAGAGACCCTTCTTTTATTTCCATAAAAAACATTTATTATTTTTGTCTCTGTAAAATTGTAGTAAACTGTAGAGAGAAAGGATTTCCAAAGTAATTTAATCTTTCTGCTATAATGGCATTTGAATGCATATTAAGAATTGTAATCTGATCTTCTTCAAAATGTAAACTGATAAAACCTTCATTATTACAAAATCTTTTCTTTTTGGAGGGGAGTACTTTTTGCTATTGGTTTGGAGTGCTGGTGAGGCTCTTTTGGAAAACAGCCATAGAATTTGGCTAAGCATAGTAAAAGCTATAATGTTACTTATAAGCTTTGTTTCTATAATGCCATTCTTAAAAATTTTATCCCAGGAAAACAGTAAAAACAAACAAACAAAAAATGCTACACATGTGATGCTATGAGCAGTATTTTCATTGTGAAAGCTGGATTCAAATCTAAATATCCAAAAGTGGGAGATGGTTCACGCTGCAGTAAAACTGTGTGACAGATCATCTTAGAACCAATGAAAATCATTAACAAATCAGTTATGACTAGTAGAAACTGGGAGAGGGTTTATGAAATAACATGTGGTAAAAGAATACACTTACATACATACCCTGATTCAGTCATGGAAAGCCATGTAAATATTGGGAGAGCATGAAAAAAAGAATGCTTAGGGTGGCAGGGTTAGGGGCAGGCTGTTAAGAACTTTCCTTTCATAGCATTTTACAATGGATTTAATGATACTTTTCAATGGGTCATTGGTTAGGACTGCGTAGTAGTTTCCGCACCAGTAGAGAAGTTAAATGGCTTGAATTAAACACAAAGAAAATGAAATATTTTATGAAAAAAATTTATTCTACTCTACGTAGCTTCCGGTTTAAGTACCAAGAATCAAGAGAAATATATTGCCCAAAGAGAAGTAAAAATTAATTTGTAAGTTCTCCAAAATTATCAATTCAATGTTATAAAAACATGAGGTTTCATGAAGAGCATTCCATTCCGTAAACATTGGTGGTATCCTAACACTAGAAACATGGTAGGGAAACACAAATGTCTTGCCAAAAGGATGCCTTTGCACCTCTTCTCAGTCTGTAAGTTCCCGAAGAACAGGGGTCCTGTGTGACTTGACTTAATACCCCCACACTTAGCACAGTGCCTGGCATGAGTCAGATGTTCCCCATGTATCAGCTGACTGAGTAAGACGGGCTTGACTGCTCTCAGCAGGGACCAGAGGCCCGGAAGCATGGCTCCTGTTGCCCAGAACCCGTCACGCCAGGAAGGTCCAGCGTCAAAGCGGGGTGTAGGCTAGGACAAGGAAACGCATCCACACAGGACTAGCCATCGGAATAGCAGGCATTAAAATGGGATTCTACCTGTACTGAGCTGAGCCTGGAGGAGGGTGTTCTTTGGAAACCTATCTCATTTTTAAATAAAAATCTTCATTTGAACTTAGCAGAACATAATGTAAAATCAACATAAGACAAAGAGCTGAGAAATTAATTTCCCTCTAGACGCTCTATAGTCCCTGGAACGAGCGCACAGCTATCAAACTCGAGGTTGTGTCATTACATTACTTCTCACACTCTCCCTTCAGGGTGCCCATTCACAATGTGCCAAAGAGAAGCTGTAAAAATAGAAACGCTGAATAAGGCAAGAACCCAGCCCCTAGCTGTATTTTCCTTGAGTCAGATAGCAATGCTAAAATGATTCAAGCTGTAAAACATTAGTAAAGTTTATAAATTTATGGTATTGCTTGAACACCTTACCACAAAAAAAGGAAATCAGGTAAAACAGAATTTCACTGTGATCCTGAATAATCAAGAGTTACAGACAGAAATAAACTTAGAATTCTACAGTCAATGTTAGAGAAAGTGTTAGAGAAAACTACTCAATCAATGGTCCAAAGATATGGCATGCATAGCACTAAAACCATCACCACACTCTCCTAGAAGGCACTACGTGTCATCATCCCACTAAGATGTCGAGTTGCAGGGTGTGTCTCGAGGCCCAGCATCAGGGGCCTCATCATAAACGGAAGCTATGATATGAGGATGATGATGGTGGTGGCGGTCTGCGGGAAGAGCACACTGAGCTTCACTGTGGTCGCCAACTGCAAACCACAAAGCTACGAAGAACACACTCCCCACTGTACACACACAGACACACTCTTCTAGAAAGGCAACGCTTATGGCACCCAAGAAAAAGTGTTATGAAATATGTGCTCTGGGAATGAAGGAGCCAGGAAGTCCATGGGTCTACAAACCTGTGAGTGTTGAGAATCTGTCAGGCCCCAGATCATCTTTGTCTTTTTCTTGTTTTTCTTTCTTTCTAAATGGTATAGGAGCTGGAAATTAAATAAAGTCAGTAGTGTGACACATAACATACTGCACTACTCGGAAGACAGCAGTCATTTTGGGTTAACTGGCGTGCCAACATTTCTAAGTGAAAGGAAGGTGAAAAGTTTAAAAGCTAAGAAATCCCAAGTGTCAATTGATAATCGTTCTTAAAATAGCATTGAAGGTTCTTAAAGAAGCTTTCGGAGTCACGTGCCACAGGAAGAATGATTTAACGGGAATCTATTGGGACTAAATCAAAACCACTGCCTCTCAACCTCTGCTCAAAAACAACGCATTCAAAGCTCGGAGCCTCACTCTGCCCCCCTCCTCAGCAGAGCTGAGCGCGGCAGGAAGGCTGTGTTCCTCAGCTCCTGCGTGCCACGGGGCTGAGGGGAGGCCTTTGGAAGAAGTCTCCAGCTTCATCCTGGATGATCTCTCCTTTCAGGAAGAGATGCTTTTGCAAACTCAGATCTCAGTATCTATTAGTATGATGCCAGGCTATTCACAAAAAAAGCAAACAATTTTATCCAACTGCCTAACCAAATTAGACACTCACTAACAGGGCATAAATATTCTCAAAGAACATAACCGTTAAAAGCTTAAGTTTATTCCAGGAATGTAAAGGATGAATTTCAAGATTCCAGTTTAATTACTGATAGCATCCCTTTTTCCTGCAATAATTATTGGCAATACATATGTCTCAAGTCCTACATGTCTACCATCAGTGGTATCTGATCTTTAAACAGCCGTGACTTACATGACTTCCACTTATGAAACCACTACCACTTCCTGCAAAGAACAAGACCTGCCACTTCTAAAGCTCTTCCTTAGCATTCACCTGTGCAAAACCATTTTCTTTACCCTGAAAACAGCTAGAAACAAGCCCAGCAGGCCTCAGAGAGAGAGGAGTTGGGGTACTGGCTCTCTGAAAGAGATTTTGGGGCTTTGTTTCTTATTGCTAATACAGCGTTCTAATATTTTATAAAATTACCTTTAGGCATGGCAGAAACAAAACGCTTTCTCCACCAAGGTCTGTTCCTGTCTGATTTCTCATCATCGCTATCTTTGCGTTCTTCAGTCTGTAGGAAAAGTTTGATGCTTTATTTGGAGTTGGGCAGCAGGACAAGTTACTATGAAAAGGATTTCATTTAGTCTGTGAAATACAAATACCGCTCAGGTTTGTCTTAAAAGCAAAACTGTTCTCCTTGCTGTCTAGGAAATTCTGGAACACGGAAGCGTACCTTTCAAGCACCAGACAATGACCTGCTTGAGGGTAGGCACTATCTCCTCACTGTTAGTAAACTGAGAGCTTAATATGGGGCCGAGCATAGAGTGGGTACTTAATACATTCTTACAGAGTAAACACAATGCAAGTGACATCTAGAGGGGTAGTAGGGATGGTAGCAGGAGCATTAATAATAAAACCAAGTCTGTACTATGTGCCGACACTGAGTGTAAGGATATATATTATCTCATTTAAACCTCACAGGAGCCTTAGGAGATAAACACTATTAAGCCCATCTTATAGATGAGAGGTTATTGCTCACCTTCCCCAAGTTACACAGCCTGTATGTGGCACAGCTGGGCCTCAAACCGAGATCTGATCAACTTCTAAGTTCAAGTTCTGATCACCAATTATGCTGAGTTATCATTAGAACCAATGTCAAAGGACGGTAACTATAATTCCTTGACTAGCTCATCATGTGACCTTAGACAAATCATGTAATTTCTGCTTCTACGAAACTGGAACTAAAAATATCTTCTCTAGGAGCATCCATGTAGAAGGAGCTCCCACTGACCAAATCAGGGACAAAAATAAATGACGGTGACAAACCCAGTGATTAAAATAGAGAACCATGGGCCCATAGATATAATTAATAAGTGAGTAAATTAAAAATGTGATGAAGAACAGGATATTTACATATTTTCAAAGCACCGTCTCCCCAACAAAATACTTATTAATTACAAAGGAAAGCAGTAACTTTACAGCGGGGAAGCCTTGCAAACACCTTCACTGAATGACCCAAATAACCACCACAGGCAGTGAAAGGAACACACTGTCACGTTACTGATATTCCTGCCGAGGGTGAGTAAGCTGAAACTAGTCATGAGAAAACATTAAACAAACCCAAATTCTAGAAATGGGCCTGTAATTTTCAAGTGTGTAGAAATCATGAAAGTCAAGGAAAAACTGAGAAAATGTTTTAGATTGAGACTAAAATGACATGACAACTAAATATAAGATGTGATTCTGAATGGGATCCGTTAAAGAATGTTACAGGAACAACTAGGGACACATTCATGAATGGGGTGTGAGAATTAGGTTGTAGTAGTATGCCAATTTTAATTTCCTGATGTTAATGGTTGCACCATGTGTAGGAGAAGGTGCTTGTGTGTGGGAAACTTTACACGGACGTCTAACAGCCAGTCCATAGGTGATGAGCATGGCAGCATCAGGTTGGCATCTTAATCTCACATAGTTGGGAAGAAGGCGGTTTTTCTCTATTTCCAATTTCTTTGTAACTCTGTAATTGTTTCAAAATAAAAAATAATGCCTCACTGGAAAAAAAAGAAAAAGAAAAGCTAATCATCTCGGAAGAACACTGTGAGGTTTAAATGAAATTAGATATAAAATTACTCGAAGAAAGTTTAAAGTGTTATAGAAATGCAAGCTCCATTACTACAAAACCAAAGCACTACAGTGCTTCCTATGGATTATATGGCTGTGAATATGCTAGACTGACAAATCATCTTTAATTATGGCTACTGCCTGTCCTTAATCCTAGATGGATACAATCCATGTTAATTTCAGATGTCAAGAGAATCAGGCAGACAGAACATTAAAGCTGACCGTAATTAGCAAATTCTTCAGCATAGCCTCTGTCCCATACCTCTCCTCTTGAGGAGTCCTTACTCGGGGATGAAGATGATGAATGAGGTGCAGCCACCAAAGAAGTAGCACCAATGGCTGCGGCTGGAGGGAGCTCTCGTTCTTCATTCCCTGGGCGTCGGTTCCAGCTGGGGTCACTCATGGGTCTCCGGACAGAAGATACTATATCAGAGCTCCTGCTGCGAACTAATCTCTCAGGGTAAGAATGCCTTTGCTTGAATGCCTCCATTTCGGCAGGCGTTAAGACGTGGGAACCAAAGTTTGGCAGCCTGGCCTCATTTCCCCCCACAGCTCCTTCCAGGATTGGGGGGTCTGGTGGTGGGTGCGACGGCCTGGCATAGTGAACCTTGGGCCTTACCACGGCAGAAGCCCCTGGAACACAGGGAAGAAAGTTTGCAACTGAGACACACCTGATCCCACCAAGGCATTAACAAAGGGTTTTGGTTGTGTTCCTTTGTCCATGATAAGCTAAGAGTCAGAAAGCTCACTTGATGCCCTGGCTCAGCTGGCTGAGTGTCATCCCGCCAACCAAAAGGTCAGGAATTTGATTCCTTGTCAGGGCACACGCCTAGATCGCAGGCTTGGTCCCAGTCAGTCGGGGCGCTTACGAAGGGCCACCTTATTGATGTTTCTCTCCCTCCCTTCCCCTCTCTCTAACAAAATAAGTAATTTTTTTTTAAAAAAGCTCACTTGATGATCATTTCACCATCTATACAAATACTGAATCATTATGTTGTACACCTGAAACTAATATAATGCTATATGCCAATTATATCTCAATTTTTTTAGGAAGTTCATTTGATTAGTTTACCTTCATGTGAAGACAGTGGATCAAACATGGCGAGCAGAGACTCTGACTGAGAAGGAGGGGAGGTCAGCTGGTGGGCACCTAAAACAAACAGTGAGACCAAGTCGGAACTCATGACTCAGTGAGCATTTCAACATGGTGAAAATGGCTGAAATTTTTCCAGTTTTCTAACTTCTTTAATCAACTAAAACTTGAGGGGCATATCAGGAAAAAAAGAGAATATAATAAAGATCAAATTCTTATTACTCCTAATTCATATGATGTTTATTCCTACACACATGGATTTTAATTACACTTAAGTGGTCTATCATCCACATGCTGTTACTTCTAATGGCCAAATTGGGTCAGAGTTAATGCAAAGATCACAGAGCTAGAAGAAGTAAATTATCAAAATCTCCAGAATGTCAAGCTTCCCTGAGTCTCACCTTCCACCTATAAAAACAGGGGCAACACTACCTACAGAAGGAGTATAAATAAACATTGTAAAACTTGAAATTCTAATACTGCTCTCAGCAAATGATGATTTATTAAAAACTCATATAAAAATGAACACTGCTACATTATATCATGAAACAAACTCAAACTTCTAAAGGGCACTATTTTAAGCTACAGAGTAAAAGATGCTTCTCTAGGCATGTCTAAACAATCAGAATCAAATATTAAAATGCATGAGTGTGCAGAGGCTAACACTTTCACATATATAAAAACTGTTACTCTAGGCTTTTTGAATCTGAGCTATCTTTCTGATAATGAATGACAGTGTTATGTGCCTTTGGATTTTTTTCTTCTGTTCTATATCTTATATTTATCTCCCTTTTTAAGAATTACAGAAATAGTGTATCATTATGAAAGATAGCTTAACATCAGTTCTCAAAATTTTGATCTTGGGACAGCTTTACATTCTTTAAAATTACTGATTATATGTACTGATATTTACCATAATAGAAATTAAAACTGGAGTTATATATTTATATATGAATCCATTTCAATATACCTATTAAATGACAACACAAATAACCCTTAATAATGAAAAATAACTATATTTTCCAAAATAAAAAAATTAGAGTGACACTGTTTTACATTTTTACAAATTCCTTCACTATGTGGTTAGAAAGAACACAGCTGGATTGTCCTATCTGCTTCTGTTTTGAATCAGTTGCAATATGACATTTTGGTTAAAGAATAGAAAAACTGGCCTCATACACGTAATTGAAAAGGGGACAATATTTTCATAGCCTTTTCAGTAATTATGGATATTCTTTCTTGATACTATACCAAATCTTGACAAGTAGTTTTTTTAAAGATTAGGTACAACATGGAAAAAAGTTCATTTACTAGACAGTGAACTTTTTGTAGTCTGTTATGTTAAAATTAATTGGACTGTCTTGCATTTTAAATGGGCCTTTTACCCATGCGAGATTTGTAACATCATGTGTTGATCATCTGGAAAATACTGGTTTAATTAGACATGCTAATCATCTGAATGTTGACACACTTCAACATATGAATTTGAAAAATTACATTCTTGTTATCACCACCAACCTCATCAGAAAAGTCTTTTAAGTTTAAGTAGTGGGGAACCATTAAGTTCATGGAGGTAGAATTACAAGTTTTCCAAGATTTTAATTTTTATATGAAAGCTGGAATGTTATCATTGACAACACAGTCTACTGTCAGTTGTTTTCCTGGAAGTGACAGGCTCACTCTGTTAATTCTCAAGAAATGTCTGACAAATACCCAAGTGTAAATAAAGACAGTTTTTCAGTCATTCTTTCAAGTAAAAATGGTGTTTCATGAAAAACAAATAAGAGAAAAACAGGCAGTTAAGCTCACAACTCAAACCATCATAGAAGTGCTTTTCCATTAGAGGTCCCTCCTCTCTCTTCACATAGATGAAAAAGATGCGTACTCCAGGGTTGCGAGGTAATTAACAACCTTTTCTGCTACACCAGACACTTTCTTCTTTATTTTAACTGTGAGAGGAGAACACAACGGCTGCGAGCACAGGTGGTGCCACTGCCTTGCTCTGTGCGAAAGGTCCTGGTAAGTTTACCCACCTTAGCTTGTGCATCATCGGTGCAAATGCCAGTACAGTGGAAGGGACAGTAACCTTTTATTATTATGAAAATAGTCTGTTCTCAAACTCCCCACCCCAAAAATGGTCTTAAGGGCCCTCAGTAGTCCAGCAAGACTACAGTTTGAAAGTTGCCAAGTTTAGGACGGCGGTTCTCAACTGGGGCTATTTTGCCTCCCCAGGGATCATGTGACAATGCCTGGAAACATTTTTGGTTGTTACAACTGCAGGGGAGGAGCATGGGGGGCATGCTCCTAGTAGAGGCCAAAGATACTGCTAAATATCCTACAAGGCACAGGACCGGCCTCCCACAACAAAGAATTACCTGACCTCAATGTCAATAGTACTAAGAACGAGAAACCTTGGTTTAGAACAAACAAAAATGTAAAAAGGTATTTCTCTATTCTTTGAAGCATTTAAAAAATACCTGCATACTTGGCTGGTGTAGCTCAGTGGACTGAGCTTTAGCCTGCGAACCAAAAGGTCGTCAGTTCAATTCCACAGTCCTGGGTTGCAGGCCAGGTCCCCAGTAGGGGGCACACAAGAGGTGACCACACACTGATATATCTCTCCCTCTCTTTCTCTCTCCCTTCCCCTCTGTCTAGAAATAAAATAAATAAAATCTTTAAAAAATAACTGCATTATTCTAATTAGTGGTTATATCAAAATTCATTTAGCCACTCTAGTGTTCAATGATTACATTATTTCTAAATTTTGCAAATATTAATGTTATAAAGAACATTTTTGTGCATGAGACTTTCTCCATACATGGAAATATTTCCTTATGACTGATTTTAGGAATAATTATATGTATTGCAAATTATGTTCCAAAGTGCTGTAACAATTAATATTACCACCAGCAACAGTAAGTCTGCCAGTTTCACAATGAATGTGACTGTTTTAAAAAGTCACTCTCATTTCCCCTTCTTACCATGAGTTACTTCATCCATGTCTGGACTAGTGACAGAATCTTTACCCCCAAAGTCAGAGCTGCACTCAGATCTCAGGTCTTCAATCTTATTTGGAATGTCCTCAGAGGTTGCACTTATGCCTTAAAAAAAGAAAGCAAAATAAACAGCAAGAACAAAATAATCACACAAAAATTATATGAGATTTGGAGAAATATAAATATTCTTAATTTTTTGTGACCCACTTCTATACATGGGAATTGTTTGGCACTACGTCATTTATTGTACTACTGCTTAAATACATTTCCCTTGATTTGTACAACATAACCAGAATTATCATGTGATATCTAAATACAGTAGGAAATAAATAAATAAATAAATAAATAAATAAATAAATAAATAAATAAATACAGTAGGCAGAGGCTACCAAGAACAGAGAAAGTTATAGAGAAACACATACACACTGTTTGGCAATTACTTCAACATGCTCTATAAAAGCCACATGTTAAATTCTCAGATTTAAGGTCCCACAGAAATAATTTCATTTCCTGGAAATTACTCGGCTCTTAAATAAAACATATCTATTTGCTCTCAACTTCATAAATGGAAAGGTAGGAACACACCTTGAAATCCTTATTCCTTGAAACAAGACAGACATACCCGACACAACACTGAGGCCTGGTGTGCTGGGGCGGGAACTGACCTCCCTGACATCTGTATCATCAGATGTGCTACCCAGTCCAGAACAGCTCTCCAGTTCCTGCAGACGCTCCTCCTGCTTCAGATCTGGGGCCTCTAGACAGAAGACGTGAAGTGTCACATTAGTGATTCTGTTTGCATGCCACAGTTTCAGCTGGTGGTCCAGCTGATGAAAGCTACCGGGATATGAATGAAATCAGTGTAAACAGATTTCTAAGTCTGGGCCAGTTAGCAAAGTTAGTTGGGTCAAGTGTTAAAAAAGCCAAGGCTGTGATTTTCATCCCAATCGAGGCCAGTCCGCTGTGTGAAGATGAAAACCGATTCCAGGTCACTAATCTCACTGAATGTGCTCTTGGTTAGCAATTAAACTGAACAAAAGAATATGAAATAACTTAGCATTAAATCAACCGCTTTCTAAAAAGCAACTCCTACAGATGCTCAAAAGATAGTGAGGTAATCCTATTGTCTCCTTACGTAAAGGTGACATGCCTGAATGCGTGAACATTATACAACACATATCAGGATCACTTAACTATTCTTGAGCCAAGTACATCAGACAGAACGTAATTTAGACAGTTATTTTTGTTTGCATTTTGGTAGATGACATTTAGTTGAAGGCAAAGATTTATATTCATAACCAGATAAAAAAGTAGAAATGTAATAAATAAGAAAAAAGAAAGTACAAAATACTTTATATGGATTTATAATAATCCTGCACAAACTAATTCTCAGTACACCAGAGTCTCAATTTTAGTGCATTTCAAAAATACATTAGATATCTTTTAAAGGGTCAAGTTCTACCCTGGGATAAATCTAAACATGCTTACCAGGCATCCAACCACTCAGAGTTCCTATTTTGTGATGAGTGAGTAGGAGACACTGGACTCTGTGTCCCACACAGAACTGTGATGAGTTACTAACAGTTGTTTCCAAAATACCTGAACAGAGTCAGAAAGCACCTGCCACCTTAGCCTATGCCATCCAACACTGCATGTTTTCTTCATGAACAGAAAATACCCTCACTATTTCCCATTTGAAATTCTTAGCAATAAGATTGCCTCACACTTCTCAAATGTGTACGTGACAAAATGTCCATAATACAGAAATTGGAATACCTTACTTTTAAAACTTCTGTGCAAATCAAAACGCAAATGACAGCATACTAACCTGAGTCACTTGGCAAAACCTCTACACTCCAAGCTTCGCTTGTTGTCTCTGATATGGTAGAACCAGTGCAGGGGTCAAGAAGTACTGACCCTGAACCTGGCAGGCACAGTAAACTGCCTAACATGTTCTCTGCTGCTGCACCTGTATAACCAGTGGGGAGCAAAAGGTTAACAAAGATCCTAAATGGGAAGAGCAGTGATAACGGAAAAAAGCCAAACGCTAAGCTAACAAAATCTCTCTACTCTAACCACAAGAAATAAGCCAAGGTAAGAGTAATTTCAATCAATAACACCACTAAAAACTCAAGTTTCCCATTTTGGTCACAATGACACACAAGCTCTTTTTCATCCATTACCTCTTGTTCACCTTGGACTCTTCATAGAGAAAACACATTATTAGGTCAAGTCATTTCAACTAGGTTTCATCTTGGTCTTTAAGTAAATTTTACATGTGTGTGCCTAATATCTCTCAAATTTATAGTTCTACAAGGATTAAAAACAGCCAAACAGAGACATTTAACCACATAAAGGTCTACTGGCCGGAAGTGTTTTCTTCTGGCACATTAGCCACATATTTAGTCAATAAATTATCTTTGCAGGAAAATACATATTGCCTCTGTAGCACTCATTCAACTGCAAATATAGTTTACTGCTCAAATAGAGCTTACTGCCAGAAAAAAACAACTAAATACTTTAGCAGCTGGAACAAAATAATGCAAAACCAATTAAGAAATCTATTTACACTACTCAAAAATACAAACAGAAAGGATTCAATATTATTGTATACCTGTGTTAAACATACTCAAGTTGAGAATGTTCTACTACTTCTGGTTAAACCTATTAAAAGAATAATTCTACCTCAGTGAATGAAAAACCTTTTGTTCTTGGCTGGTGTGGCTTAACTGGTTGGAGCGCCATCCTATAACCTAAGGGTTGCAGGTTCAATGGGCACGTTCCTAGGTTGCGGGTTTGATCCCTGGTCCAGGTATATACAGGAAGGCAACCGACTGATGCTTCTCGCATCAATGTTTCTTTCTCTCCCTTCTTCTCTCTCTCAAAGCAATGAAAAAAAAAATTGTCCTCGGGTGAGGGTAAAACAAACAAATAAATAAAAAAACAGAAAAAACTCTTAGGAAAAAGTTACTGGTAAAAGTTACCTTTTAAAGGTAATGTCATGCCCTGGCTGGTATGGTTCAGTGGGTTTGCCAGTTCAATTCCCCAGTCAGGGCACAGGCCTGGGTTGTGGGCGAGGTCCCCAGCAGGGGGTATGCGAGAGGCAACTACATATTGATGTTTCTCTCCCTCTCTCCCTCCCTTCCCCTCTGTCTAAAAATAAAATGAATAAAATCTTTAAAAGAAAAAAAAAAGATATGTCATGACATAATTAAAAATAATGTTTGGAGTCTGTCTAAACATAATATGGGGAGGATATAAAGGGTAGTGGGTAGGAGACGAGATGAAACAACCTGGCCATGTATACGTATCATTGCTGAAGCTGAGTGACAGCTACGCAGAATTCATTATACCATTCTCTCTTATATTTCTTTAAAATATAAAAAGAAATAAAAAGACTTAAAAAGAAAATGAAGATGGTTACAAGACCATATGAAACTTTCAGAACTTATAGGACAGTGTCTTAACAAGAATGAATTTTAATGTTTATAAATTATACATCAATTAACTTGATATAAAAAAAGAAAAAGAAAACACTGGGGGCAAAGGGAAAAAAACTGGGACAACTGTAACAACATAATCAATAAAATATACTTAAAATTTAAAAAATAAGAAAAAAGAAGAAAAAACTGGTTACTTTTTAGAATTGAATCAATCCTTCCAGAAATACATTCATTTTTTAGAGATTCCCAGTATCATATTATTCTGAAAGACTTTACGGGGATAATCTGTCAGCATTTTCATCTTAAGGTAAAGTACAACAGTTAGTCTCTAATAAACATCCTAATCACAGACTAAAAATGTATACTATACCCTACAAACAAGACTTGATGAGAAGCTAATTCAAAAGACTGGGTTTTTTTGGGGGGGGAAGTAGGTGGTGGAGTTAAATGTAGTCAAGGAAAACATACCTATATTCACAGTAAGTAAAGAAAAAAATATACAAATGCTTCGTTACATGCAGTTACCTCAGTTTCCCAGTTGCTGCTAACATACCCTCCATGTCTGTGAGAGCACTGAAGATCCCTCCCATGAAGGGCGGTGGATATGACTAACTCAACAGCAATCTTCCAGAGACATTAAACGGCAGTTACCTGCAATTTCTTGCAAGCGATCTTCATCAATGTTAGGGTCAAAATCACTTCCCAAGACATCTGTACTCCAGGTTTCGCTCACTGTTTCTGATATATCCCTATCATCTGTCAGTCCCATCATGTCACGAATTTCAAACTTCCTCAGCTTATCATCAAGATTATCTTGAGTTGTGGCTATCAAAAACAAAATTAAGCACTTAAATGGTAGCACAGCTATGATTTCTTAATCAGATTTAAGGAACTTTATATCTTTAAACTTCGTTTCACGTATTTTATAATTAACACGAGCACATAGCACCAAAACACTAAATTACTCCCTCATGGATGCAGTCTTTTCCTCTTGAACCAAGCTCAGTATATGGGCTCCCCCTCCTGGTAGATTAACTGGGGCCATCGATGCAATTAATTGTCTCCCTCTATCCATCTCCGCTGCAGGGTGACTTTGATCAAGAATCAGGATATTTCCCCTCTCGCTGAATTTGCACAGGCCTTGTTACTTGCTTTGGCCAAAAGGGGAAGGAGAAGTATGCCAGCTGCCAGGCTAGGCCTCAAGAGACCTTATAAACCTCTGCTCTCTCTGTTCCCCTTGGTCCTCTCATGAAAACAAGCTTAAGCTAGACAGCTGGAGGATGAGGGACCACACTGGAGCAAAGCAAAGGTCATTCTAGACCAGCCAGCTCCCCATGGCCAGTTGACCTCTGGCTAAGATTAACAGAGCCCCCTACTCGTCTACAGGTGACTGTAGATGCATGTGTGAGCCCAGTCCAAACCGGAGAACCACCCACCTGACCCACAGACTTGAAAGCAAAAATAAATGTTTACTGTTTTAAGTTACCAGGTTTTGAGGTAGTTTGTTACATAACATTGTTTCAACAATTAAATGATAAACCTTTGCTAAAAAAAAAAATATTTTTCGCCCTGGCTGGTGTGGCTCAGTGGACTGAGTGCCAGCCTGCAAACCGAAAGTTCAGCGATTCAATTCCCAGTCAGGGCACATGCCTGGGTTGTGGACCAGGTCCCCAGTTGGGGGCATGCGAGAGACAACACACTGATGTATCTCTCCCTTTCCCTCTCTCTAAAAATAAACAAAGAAAATCTTTAAATGGAATCTGTATTTAATGAGGCCACGCCATTTTCAAACAGAATTCTCTCCTTGGCAATAATGACAAAATAATATTTTTTTTCATTTGACTTGGATACACCTTCCCTAATTCTAGAGTTTTCTCTCTTCCCGTGACTAATAAGAAGCAGTCTGCAATCTGCCTCAATTCATGTCTTAAACTAGTGCTCACAGACTGGACTGCCGACCACCCACAGCAGAATGACCTGGCGGGCTTGCCAAGGGAGTGACAATCTTTCGGCTTTTGTCTTAAGCTATTATTATTTTAGTTTTCTCTGTTGTTTATAGAAAATTTAATCCTAACTGATACAATGACAAATTAATCTGGTAAAATATACCATTACCTTTATCCAATACACACATACCCCAACTGGTAATGATCTTTCCCTCTCTAAAATGGACTGAACCAGGTTTTCTAAAAATGAGACATGGGAAATGGCTTTTTTTCTTTTTCTTTTTTTACTCCCCAGGTAATTTTCATGCACACTAATGTCTAAGAATCACTGCCTCAAATCCAGTTGAGGGCATGTGCCCTCAACACTCCCTTGAAGGCCACCCACTGATCTTTAAATCCAAAGGCCATAAAGACCCTTTTCAAATTAATCTTCCTAAAGCACAATAGGGACCCAGCAGTTTTCCAGTCCTTACCTCGTGCTATTCCCCTACTCGGTAGTTCCTGCGTAAGTACCATGTGGTTTCCTGCCTCTCCGACTGGCTCACACTGCTCCTTCACCTAGAATGCCCGCTCTGTCTCCAGTTTCTGCCAATTCAACGCCAGCCAGGCTTTAAGGCTAGTGTCTTCTTCCAATAAGCTTCTCCCTACACTTCCAACCACTGTCTCGCTCACTCAGAACTGCCAAAGCACTCTTAAGATACTTTTAATCATTTGTGTACCATTCTCTCCCTCTTCTAGGTTCCTTGAGCCGAGTTTTTATCTTTATATTTCTTAAAATTTTAATATTACAGAATTGAAATGCCAAATGTTACAGAATTCAAGCAATTCATTTTCATTATTCTACATAATTTAAGTCTAAACAATTCACTTACCAAGTAAACACATCTTTAAGACATGAAGGAACTATGAAGAAGTGCAAGTTTAACGGTCATTATATAATCAACTTAAATGTATTCTTACTGAACTCAGCCAACTTACATGGAGACATACTGTTTACCCTGCAACCAGGTAACTTCTTTGCTGCTTGCCCAGCTGTCCCGTTTCATCTTACCTTGCTCATGCTCCAGTAGCTGCAGAGCTTCAACCCCATTACTCCCAGAAGGTCCTGCTCCAAGTTCTGATACAGACTCTCCTTCCAGGTCTAGAGAGGACACTGAATTGGAGCGATTTGAAGGACCTAAAGAAACGTTTCTCCTGTGAGTGAGCTTAAATAGTCATGGGCCATCATGCAATTTTTCATGCCTTGATAAAGGAGTGAAGACTAATTAAAGTGCTTTTAATACTGCATTTATACCTTAAAATATATATATGCCCAATTCGGCTTCTAGAGAATTATCCTAACGAACGATTCAAAAATTCATCTGAGGTTGCTTGTATCAGGGCTTCTTATAAGTGGAAAGTGGAAGCAATCTACATGTTCAATCATAGAAGAATATTTAAACAAATTATGAAAGAAAACAGCCATTAAAAAGCATGTTATTTAAGAATGTTAAATTATCGCCCTGGCTGGAGTGGCTCAGTGGATTGAGTGCTGGCCTGAGAACCAAAGGGTCGCAGGTTCAATTCCCAGTCTAGGGCGCAAGCCTGGGTTGCAGGCCAGGTCCCCAGTAGCAGATGTGCAAGAGGTGACCACACATTGATGCTCTCTCCCTCTCTTTCTCTCTCCCTTCCCCTCTCTAAAATTAAATAAATAAGGTATTTTTTTTAAAGTTAAATTATCAAGGGAAATGTTACTGTTATATAGTTTAAAAAAGATAACCTTTTTTTAAAGGTTAAAAACAGCATAAACCTAATCTTGCTATAAATAAACCAAAATGTTAACTGTTATTAACAGAAAGTTGAGATTATAGATGTGTCAATTTCTTTTCAGCGTTTTCTGGAATAAATGTACATTACTTATGTTTTTAAAAATTAGAAGAAAAGTAAAAATTATTACAGTTTATGTTTATTTTAAGATGTTAGTAAACTTGAACTTTTTCATTAAGTTTGTCCTAGTACACAGAATGACATAGTCTCACTTCATAGTCTTGCCTTTAAATTTATTTTTTATTCCTATTTCCATCATATCGTTCTGCTTCATAAAAGGTGTGTGTGAATATACAGAACATTAAAAGTATACACAACAACCTGAAATACTAGTGAGTCCATTTTTTTCCACTCAGACATGCATTATATCCCTCTAAAGGAGCTCGATAAGCTTAGATATGTATCAATGTTAGAGAAATAAAAGTTGGTGTTACTCAAGTCTCAGTGAAGACTTAAATTGTCTCCACTTTATATGACCACAGGTCTCTTGAAATCTTAAAAATAATTTTTTTTTCTTGCAACCTTAATTTTATTCAAGAAACAATCTTTCACCCAACTGTTCAAGATCATTAGAGGAAAACTCCATTACTCTCCTCAGTCAGGGGCACAGATAGTATAACTGTAATTTACAAGGCTCCTTTAAAGAACACAAAACAAAATATTACTTTAATCACACAACTCCTTGAATGAAGTAACCCTTCACCTTCAGATATTCCTTCCAGATTATCACTGCAGAGGGAAAAGCGCAAGGTTTTATCAGGTTTACCGTGGAGTTTGTTTTCATCAACAGGGACATCTCCTTGTCCTCCATCCGAAAGTTGCATGTTTAGGACCTAAAAAATAAAATGCCATTGCTCTGTCACAATTGAAAGAAAACAAACTACAGCAAATGCATATTTAAGTTTTTTAAATCTTAAGTTATTGTTTTAAACTAAAAACCAATCTGTAAGGTTCTGCTCAAGCTTTTCAGTACTCCCAGAAGAAAAGTGTAAATATTAGAAGAACTGAACCTATGCCCTTCCACCGCCCGACCGGGGTCAGAGTTTGAACTGGACAAGCTCATCGGACATCGAATGAGCAGTGGTCAGGACTGTGAGACTCAGAAGGCTTTGGGGCAGCAGGCCAGTCCTTCTGGTTCTATCATGTGCCAACTATGTAATCTTGGATAAGTTATTTAAACTCCCTAAACCACAGTTTCTTCATGTATGAAATGGAGATAACAGTGTGTATGTCATGGAGTTGTTGAAGATTAAATAAAAAGATGCACGTAAAGCATTTGGCATAGTTAAATGACATTAAATTTGTAGTTTTTCAAAAGTTAATAAACTAAGCAGGAAGAAAACATATAAACAAATTATTGTGTAGGCACCAGAACTGAATTAGTCTAGTTTGAACCTCCTCTTGACCACCATGCACACGTGGCCACAAAAGTCCATACCAGGAGCTGATGTGACTTCCAGCCGCCTCTCGCTTAGAGTTGATAGCCTTTTTACAATGTTTTCTACTTGTCAGATAATTTCCAAATCACATTATTACTTCTCACTCCCCATAAGCCTCATAACTCAGCTTTGTATGTGTATCTCCAACTTAATGAAGAACTAACTGAATGCTTCCTTGGAAAACAGCATGTTTTAAGTACACTGGAACTGGAACTCACAGTCATTGGGTTCCTAAGCTGTTGCTGGAAAATGAAGAATAGTATCCTTACTTAAAAAGAAAAAAACAACAAAAACGAACACCAAAAAACCTCTTAGGTGCCGTTTAGGCCCTGTACTTAAATGAGTAAAGTTTTTTTTTTAATGGCTCTGCATATTAACTTGTGTAATTGTATTTAAAAGAATTTTTTTCTATTTGTCTGAAATTAAATGCAGACATAAAAATTTTACATTCTGTATTTTTAAGATGGCTCAGGCCTTGAAACTCATAGTAAGTGATGTGCAATGAATGTTCGGGCAAAATCCTTCAAAAAGTCTACAGGGTGGCATGAGTTAACGAAAACAGAGGGCTCCGACCACTGTGAAGACATTTCCCTGCGAGGAATACAGGCTGCCGTCTTCAAGGCGGCCACCGAGCTGGCGACTGGGGACAGTTAACATGGTAAGGTAAATGCCGCAGAGCTCTCTGACACATTTAGCTGTTTTTTCCCCTCATTAAGCATCCCCATGGTTGTTATAAATTTTTTTACATTCTGGAGTTCCTAAAAAGTTGATTCTGACAGTTTTTACACCTCATTCATTTTTTTGCAGGTGTAAAAGAACAGAGTTTGGGAGTCTGACAGGCCTTTTTTCTGTGAGTGATGCCACAGTTCTAAACACAGCCAACCACCAGCATCACTTTATCAACCACTATAACTGGCCCTTAATTCTCAAGCCAGGACTAGGCTTTCTTGAATAGTAAGCTGTCACTGTTGAATGTTAAGCTGCTGCTTCTTTTTCGGGATGTCACAATGGTATGAGGAGTGGTTCCTGCTTTTAGAGAGTCAAGATTTCTTCTTGCCTTTTGCCCCTGTCCCAAGCTCTTGTGTACAAATGTTTTAAAATTGATTCCCATAGCCCCAATCCTATTTCTTCAAAATACTTTTTTAGTTTTCTTTTTGCAATTATTTCTTCCATTTCTTGCTAACAGGCCAAAGAACAGATATTATTTCTAAAGAATATTTGGCTCCTTAGAAGCAGGAATACCACTGGTATATCATTAAAAAGAAAAGAAACATAGAGCACTTCCTACAAGCCACTGGAAAAGTCTCTTCAATTTCCACACCACAATTTCCTGGCTTCCTGTCTCTTCTACTATTAGAAAAATTCCTTTTGGTGTGGACCTGGTCATCAACTACAGGGCCATGGATGTACTAATGTGAAGGGCCTCCAGAACTGTTCACAGTAGTTTAGCATTTGATGGTGAGTCATGGTAGCCCCAATGGAGATAATGAAAAATATTCACTTAATGCAAACTGATTCATAGAAGCAAGTGACCATTAAAGAGAAGAGGAGAATCTAAATTTCTTAACATCGGTGGCTATAAGGTAAACGTAACAATACATTCATACCTCATTTTCTGACATCATCCCTGGAGTCAGCTGGGGACCTGTCCCTAAGGAAATGACCAACACTTCCTCTGGCTGTACTTCCTGGATGGTTTCTTGAGATGATCCTTCATGGTCCATGTGTAAATCCATTAGCACATTGGTGCGGCTTCTGCTCCGAGTTGCTAATAAAAAAATTTAAATAAGAAATTTAGAGAAAAAAGTATAATGAAGAAAATGGCACACTACATACAAAAATATTTTTTCTATTAATGTAGAACATTTGCGCATGCACAAAAAAAAAGTGGTGAGAATATGAATAAGAAAGAAAAAAAAACCCCTGTATCTTCCCAGTTACTCTACTGATGACTAATACAGATTCTCCTTCAAAACTGACAATCAGAAATAATGACCCATGTTCACCTGACAGGGAGTGACAAACAGATGACCACACCTGCAGAGCAGCAGACATGTCCCAATCAATTTAAGACTTGGGATGACAGGGAAAGCATTACCTTATTTCTTATCTGGTTCAAGACACCTTCAACTGTTTCTCCTATAAAATGATTTAACTGCCACAGGTATCCCATATTAATCACTCATAAGCACTAAAAAATTTAATATAGAAATCTGATAGCCATATAAAGTAATATATATTAATTAGGCAACTACTGACAAAACCAAAATCAGTTTTTGAAAACATTGTTTTTCCTGAAATGTATTAACCTCTTTCCAAAGATGGAGTAGACATTTCCCTATGTTTGAATACAAGTTTCCTTTCTGTTTACTGGAAACGTTCTAAATTAATACAGGATATAATTATCTGGGGATATTTTTCCATATGTAATACTTTTTTATAAAACAGTCCATCGTATAGAACTTCTGAAAGATTTAGACAGTTGGTAATAATTTCTCTATGAGTTTTAGTCTTCTGTGATAAGTTTCAATTTTCTTTCAGAAGTCAATAAAATTCAGTAGAACCAGAATACCTAGAAATTCTATTTCAGTGCAAAATAATCAAAAGTACAGGCACAAAGCAATACACTCTACAGTAACAACTCTTTCAACTTCACTTGGAGTGAAAAAAGACAGAAATATAAACAATCGTCTTCTCTCCCCAGTGCTATAGATCTGTTCATTAATCACTCTCTCTTTCAAAATGCAGGGCACACATCAACTTTCAAAAGTCAGATTCACCTCACTACCTTCTACTGAATAATGGACTTAAACTCAACTTCATGAACTACATGAATCTTAGTAACAAACTTCACCATTTATAAAAATGCAAGTAATCAAAATTCATGTAACAATTTACACAAAGCAAAAGCAACATGCACATGGAGCACACTTTTATAAACTATTTCTTATTAGAAGTCATACAAGAAGAGGAAGAACAGCCTATTACCCACCAAATGGGGCTACTAGGGTAATATGAGCAGTGAGATTGGTGGCTGAGGGATCCCAGGCAGCGATGGCTGCTAACTGTTGTCCTGGGTTGCGAAAGCATTAAACAGAAAGAAAATCAACCCTCTGAATAATGGATACATTTTTTAAAATATAAAATAAATTCAATGACCAGGTCACACGATTACACAAAATAATACTGGGCAAACATTTGAAGTTTACTTTCCATTATATCCATATTTAATGCAACTTTTAGATGATATGAAATGAAAGAACTAAAGTACAGGAGTGAATGTGGAGGGAAAAATCTCTAATTTACCAAAAATCACTTATTTCTTTATGTTAAAAATCTGCAAATAACCTATAATATTAAAAATCATTGAGTGTCAAGTTTTACTTTTTTTTTCTTTTTAAGATTTTATTTATTTTATTTTTAGACAGAGGGGAAGGGAGGGAGAAAGGGAGGGAGAGAAACATCAATGTGCTGTTGCCTCTCGCATGCCCCCTACTGGGGACCTGGCCCGCAACCCAGGCATGTGCCCTGACTGGGGAATTGAACCTGTGTCCCTTCAGTTCACAAGCCGGTGCTAAATCCACTGAGCTACACCAGCCTGGGCACTTTTTTCTATTTTTAATTCTGAAAAATGACATTTTCGGGTGATGAAGGCCAAAGACTTGAAGAACATGATGCCATATTCCTGTTGTTGATATTATTCCACACTACGTTAAATGTAAAGGTAGATTAATTTTAAGAAACTGACAGTTCTTAACACATCAGCTCATTGAAATTTAAATGTGAAATTCCATTCTTCATGATGTGTAAAATATAGTAACTATTCGGTCTGTGAAGCCAAGAGTTCACCGGTTCAATTCCCCAGGCAGGGCACATGCCTGGTTTGCAGGCCAGGTCCCCAGTATGGGGTGCGCAAGAGGCAACTATACATTGATGTTTCTGTCTCTTTCTCCCTCCCTTCCCCTCTGTCTAAAAATAAAATAAATAAAATCTTTATATATATATATATAAAAACTATTCATGTTCACTATTTTTGAGCTCCTCACTATCACTAAAGAACTGGCACTAAACTACTCTGCTCCCTTGGCCTACATGCTCATTCCGTCTTGTTAACGTCTTGTTTACATTGTGTAACTCCCTTTCATCCCTCAAGAGAAAATGCAGGCTTTGCCTGCTCCACGGTCACCTTCTCTAGGTGTCCTGGTAGTCCTCTACGCTTGCCTCCATCAAACACTTAGTACACCGAAGGGCACTGCTGTCTTCTTGTTTACCCCAACTCGACTATCAGCAGCTGGCTTAGAGTAGGGACATGCATGTCCTAAGGCCTTTGTACCTCCAGTGTCTAACACAGTCCCCAACCTCAGGATCGTGATTATAATACCTACTCTGTTAGCGTGGATTTTGTGCCCGGATTAAATGAAACAACATTTATAAAGTGCTTACCCAGTGTCTGGTACCACAGTATACGCTCAGTTAATTTTCTGTTGCCTATCTATAACAACAGATGTTTACTAAGTGAATAAAACTTAAGCCTAACTCATAAATAAATGAATAAATTACTAAATAAAGTGGAACTTTTGCTTTATTTTATAAAATAACTAGATATCTTAGCTCGGCTGATAGAAGATGATAATAACAGTAATGGAAAAATAGTACCTATGTAGTTTCAACTTTACTGATAGACATTTCTAACATTATTTTATTATATTATTTAGAACTTTGTAGAAAGGACAGGACTACAGAATTCAAATAATGACTCCTTGTAAAAAATGACACTTTAAAAATTTTCCAAGAAGAGACACTAAAATATAAAGTATATATACCGTAGGTGGCACAATTTCAATTAATTATGAAAAATATGTCTCGATAATAGGGAAGCCTACTGCTAAACCTTAATTAATCCAGTGCAATTACAAAAAATTGAATTACTATCAGTATACATGGAGATAGATGTTTCCAAATTATATAAAACTGTATTTCCAAACACTGAGCAATAACAAAGGCTAATAAAGAAATATTAAATTTAAGGCAAAGCCCCAACATGAGAAAGTCTCTTTACCTATAGGCAATCGATTCTTTTTATTTGCTGGAGTGGTTGCTGGGGACAGTTGAGGAGTATTGTAGGGAGTCATTTCCAAACTGCTGCTTTTCCATGGCTTTGCCTGGGGTAGGTTTGCCAATAAATTGTCGAGAGCCATTCTATCTTCTCTCAGTTGATCTCCAGACATCACACTCTTCATAAAATTCACCTGGCAAAGATAAAAGGCCATTACCTAGTGAAATCAATTTTTCGAACACAATATATATATCTCACACAATGTACTCATCTATGACTCTGCCATGTGTAGATAAATGACTGCTGAGAAATCCTATTAAAGAATAAAGCCATTACCAGAGTAATAAGTTGACTGTAGGTTATATAAACCACAGTTCTGCTCAGCCCTTCCAGAAGATTAACAGAGGACATTGGAGGGGTCTCCACTGCACGACCCCCAATCACAACATCAAGGAAGGCAGCAACACAGCTCTGTTAAAACAGGGAAAGATCATGGTGAAACACCTCCTCTTTAAAATAAGAAAATTTCCAGTTAAGGTGGACAAGCAAGGCAAAAAGTTTTTTAAAGTTTTCCTTCTAAAAATTATATTAAACCCAATATTAAAAAAATTAAACTCTCTATGAATTGATATAGAATAATCTCCAAGGTACCCTGGAACATGAAACAAACATGACACAGAACAGTGCACACTGCCCTGTCCAGGTAGATCAGGTGTGTGGAGCACTGTCCCGATACTCCAAGGTTGTGGGCTCAGTCTCCAGTGAGGGTACATACAAGAAAGAATCAACCAGTAAACATATAAATAAAGTGAACAACAAATCAATGTTTCCTCTCTCTCTGTTTCTCTCCCTTCCTCTCTCTCTCTCTCTAAAAATCAAAAACAAATAGTGCACACTGTCCTACCAATTGTGAAAAAGGAGGGAGGAGTGACAGGGAAAATATATGTAGGATTTGGCTTGCATACACATAGGCCTCCTGGAGCAGACACAAACAGTATAATGATATCAAGAGCCTCTTGGGGAGGAAATGAAGGCTACAGATCAGAGGTGGAAGGGAAATTTTATTGTATAACTTTTGAATTTTAAAACAGGGTGAATGTTGCCTACTCAAATATAATTAAAATTTTATTTAAACTTACTGAACAACGCCATAAATATTAACTTATGAAATACACTTAAAATTATATAGTTATTGCTGATTTAGGTGACAATTTTTTAAGATTAATCTTCTGAAAATAAAATAATCTTAATAGCTCCTTGGTTCTTATTATAACAGCATCTCCTCAGCCCTTCTGTGAGAATTAGTGATCTTCAGTGACACTTTCCTTCAGATGCTGCTGATCCAACATTACACGCACTACAGTCATACCAGAGTCAGTGAAAGAATATCTAATTCTTTATCTATCGCCTAATGACAAGATTTAAGAAAGAGAACAGTCAGGTTCACTAATACTTTGGCAGACTTTTCTATAAACAGTATTTCCCATAACACAGTGTTCATTCTTACTTTGTCAAATTTTCCAAGGCTGCTCTTTGTCCGGGGATCTCCCTCTTCAGAGCCAGTCATTGCTAATTGCTGCAAAAGACGGCCAACCTGCAACCCAAAGCAGTGGTAGGGAGACACGGGCTATAGACACAAAGTCCTCTCTCTATGAAAGCACTTCCATTCCATTCTAAAAATATGTTTAATAATACTATCCATACCACCTGATCATACAAACTAGGGTCAGAACTGTATATCGTGTCAACATTAGGTTTTACCATATTTAGAGCTGAACGGAATAAGTTGAACATTTTGCTTTAACGACTCTTTAAACATATCAACATTAGGAAATAAAAATACACCTTTCTTTCCGATACTGTACTTTTCACGTGCTGACAAATTTAAAATTAGTTTGTAAAAGGTGACTCAAACTATTTCAAGTTACTTATTAAGTACTTTTCCCTATATAGTTTACAAAGTACTCAAGGTAGATTTCCCCGCCTAGATTTAAAAGCAAACAATTTTTACAAAACATATGCTGTTTGGAGAGTAAACATGAATCCAAAGAGCAAGTTCCTCACTGCCAGAAGTGAATTGTTAGTCCACTCTCTTTAAAGACACTTTGCTGAAAGTTATCATATAGCGTCATCTATTTAATATCTGGGACAATTACTCTCCTTTACTACTCATTTTGAAAATACATCATTCAATCAGTGTAGAAATGACAAAAATAAAAACTACAACTGCATTATCATTAATTATAATTTTAGTACTTCACAGATGATGAAAATTTTTTAATTTTATTTTAGGCATTTCAATATACTTAATTGCTCAACACACCAATATGATAGAACTGATAGTGAAAAAAACTTATCATTAAAAAAAAAATCATCCAAAGATTCTATTCCAAATAAACTCAGTCTCTTCTTCACAGTATTTCTGAGTAATAAGATATGATTAAAAGACTCCCTTGAGAAATACTAATATTATTTCAGTACTTCAGACAATTAGGGGGAAAAAAATACTAATACAGGTCCAAAAATCCTTTCTGAAACTCTAAGGTCCAAAAGAGTTTCATATTTCAAAATTTGGAGACTTTAGGAAGGTTGGTCAGTACATACATGTAACATGTCCGGTATCTAAGGTATCATCCTATAATCAAACACGTTAACATTTCTGCAGCAAAATATGAGCATTTGTTAGCACAAAATGGAATACTGAACAATTATAAATAGCCTCATGTTAGTTCAGACTAGGTTTTGCTATGAAATGAAGTATAAAAGACTCAGTTTTCAATCATTCTGGAATTTGAAATCATGGGAAGTGGGCTTGTGAAAATTCAATCAAGTATACATTCATGTGTGTGAAGACTCCATTTAAAAACACAAAATGTTTTATGACAATATTTTTAAATCCCAATATGACTGCTTTTATGTCTTCAGAAGCAAGTATTGCCCTGGCAGGGTAGCTCAGATGGTGAGAGCGTTGTCCTGATATGCCACAGATGCGGGTTCAATCCCTGGTCAGGGCACATACAAGAATCAACCAATGACCCTGGCTGTTGTGGCTCAGTTGGTTGGAGCATCATCCCATAAACCAAAAGGATGTGGGTTCAACCCTGGTCAGGGCACATACCTAGGCTGAGGGTTCTACCCCAGTCGGGGAGTGTATGGAGACAACCAATAGGTGTTTCTCTCTCACACTGATGTTCCTCTCTCTCTCTCTCTCTCTCTCTCTCTCTCTCTCAAAACAATGAAAAAATGTCCTTGGTGAGGATTTAAAAAAAAAAAATCAACCAATGAATGCATAAATAAGTAGAACAAGTTGATGTTTCTCTCTTTTCTCTCAAAACAATAAAATAAAGGAGCAAATATTTAGGACAGTCTAAGGAAAAAGGTAAGAATCTATGAATACCGTCCCCACTCCCCCACCCCCACTGCCTAATCGACTGATTTGAAACTGAACGTCACATTAATAATAACAGCAAAAGCATACCTGCATCAGATTGAATCTTGCCACCTCATTAATAGGAGCATCAGAAATTATTCCATACTGCTCTGGATTGACCACTGCAGGGCAAATGAAGCAGGCCAATAGGAGATCAGTACACATTGCCCTGACCTCCCCAACTTCCAGTCTATCTACACAGGACAGGGTTTTGTACATCTGTGACACGATCCACCTCAAACTATGTGGAAAGCAGTATGTGTTCTGTTTGAGATAACCAATAAATTTGTTCACCAAAGCCACTAGTTTGGCCTCATTGGAATCCACCATCTCTTGAACCTTTTGCCTGAACCGATCCGAGCCTTTCTCTCCAAAGAGTTTTTCCTGCTGAGATGGGGAAAACCTCTCGATTAGCTTATTTGGATCTGTTTCTAGATGATCTTCATCTTCCACAAGAAGCTGCATGATTGGCTCGTGTAAAGTAGCTGTGAGGAAAAGTTTGGCAGAAAACAATCCTTCAGAGAAAAGTTTAAATAAGATGCTGAAGGCACAAGTTCCTCTCCTCAAGAGTCGCCTGGGGTTGTCGCTTTCTTTAAGTTCAAATTCAATCAAGTATCTCAAAACCTGAAGGAGGTAGCTTTCATCTTCTTGCATTATGCAGTTGCCATACAGAGAGGTAAAAACTGTGTAAATAACACTTTGTGTGTTCTCCTGGTTAAGCTTCTCTCCAGCAACCAGAGAGGAGGCAATAAGACGAGGATTTTCCCTTAAACGACTCAAGAATTCTCCATAAGCAGTCTCCTGAAATCCTAATTGCTTATACCCATCAACAAACTGTGTATCTTCCAAAATCTTGGCATGTTGGCAACATTCAGCAGGGGAAGCTTCAGCACTAAAAAGTAAGCAAACGAATAATAAAATGAACAACAGTAACAACACATATACTATACTGAAACATGGAATGTGAGTTGATTACAGTTCCAGCAATGAGATCACCCTGAACTGCTAAAATCCTTTAGACCACTAGCACCTAAACGTGTAAAGAAAGAAAGAAAGTACAAACAAGAACAAATTCCTCACATTAAAACAGGCTCACTGAAAAGTACCAAGAAGTAATCATTATTCTAATTTCCTTCATCAAAGATTAGGTCTGCCTCATTTTGAACGTCACGTAAATGGATTCACACAGAGTATGTGTTCTTCTGTGTCTGGCTTCTTTTCTCAACATTATACTTCAGTAAGGCTATTCTCAGAGCTGAAAACTGCTTTTTGGAACAACATAACATGAGGTATTAATACAGTGAAAAACAAGGTTTCTGAAGCTGAAATGTAGATATACAATAGCAAAATATGGAAATATACATATTAAAATATTAGGGAAAAAAGTAGAACACAAGATAATTTACTCTCTATACTAATAAAATGTGTATGTACAAAGATGCAAACTTCATTGGTACGGTGTAAAATATTAGTGCTTAAGTAATAATTCCCTATAATAGTGCTCAAGTGATTTAATAAACAAAATAAGCAAAAACTCACCTTAATGTTGACTTAAGCTGTCTTAAACCAAGCACTTTGTTGGAAATAGATTCATTTATTTACAGTTAGCAGTTAGCACAGAACCACAGTGGTTTATAAAATGTAAGACCTCAAACTCTGTTCTTTACCTGGTTATGATAAGCCGATCCAAATTAATTCTCTGCTGTTTAGCAATCCATGCTGTACGATACAGCTTCTCAGCTGTCTTTAGCACATCTGCGTTGAGCCTCTGAATGAGTTGTTTCTCAGAGTTTACATACAAGCGTTCTTGCTTGAGGTGATGGGCCAGAGTATGAATATCTAACTTCACCATCTTCAAATGCAGAAAAGGTACAACAGCTGATCACTAAGAGTAAAAAGACAAATTTTAAAATGTTAGGTTACTGAAATCAAAAGGTATTGAATACATTAAGAATAAAGCTACATTTAGTAGCGTGGTTAGCTCTAATTTTAAAGTAATCTCTATACTTTTTATTACAGAAGCATTATGGGTGCAGTGTAGAAAAACTGGGTAAGCACAGATAAGCAAAAAGAAAAGCTCCTAATAAGGCCGAAGCTCAGAGACAGCCGCCGCAAGAGCCCCGTGTGTGTCCTTCGCGTCCCGTGCCTACGCGCTAAGGCTGCGGCTCCCTTGGCTGCTCTTTCACACTGCAATCAACCACATTCTGTTGACTCTGCCTTCAAAATACATCTCAGATATGACTGCTCCTCACCACCTTCATCATCACCTGCCACCTGAAGCTCTGTGACTGCCACTTCCTAGCTGACCTCCCTGCTTCCTTCCTTCCTTACACTGCTAGAGTCTGTCCTCTCCACAGCACAGAGTAACCTTTCAACGTCAGTCGGGTCACGCTATTCCCCTACTAGAAATCATCCAAAGCCTCAGCATTTGCTGGCCCCTCTGTCTCTGTCTGCAAGGCCAGTCCTCCAGATATCTTTGCGAGGTTACTTCATTCGGGCCTTTACTTTGTGCAGGTCTCTCTGCTCGAATGTCTATTTAAGAAGGCCTTCTCAGATAACTCCTTCTAAAATAGAAAATATCACTTCCTTATTCCTTCTTCTGGCCTTTTTAAAAAGCACTTCCCCCATCTAGAGTTGTATTACAGACGCCTACTTGCATGCTCATTGTGCTTAGAGTCTGGCTGCGTCACGAAAAGGTGAGGGTCACCAGGGCCAAGGCTTGCGGGTTTAGTTCACTCACAGTTACAACTTCAGGGCTGAGGAGAGGGTCTGGTTCCCAATAGGGGTTGAACAAATATTTGCAAAGGAATGAATGATATCACTCAATTCTTATTTATCTAGTAGCTAAATAAACTGATTAAAATAGCACACATATTTTAAAGCATTATTACTTAAGCTATGCCCTTGAACTTAGAATGCCTGCCAGACCACAAATGTTTTCTATCAACAACAGAAGTGCCTGTGCCCCAGATAGCAGAATACAATGTGTCCAGACAGCAGGCAGTCATTAAATTAGAAAAATACTTCTCATTAAAAATTAAACATTATGATTCTATATTTGAAAGTTGCTATGAGAATAGAGCTTTAATGCTCTCACCATAACAACACAACAAGAAAATGATAATTATGTGAGGTGAAAGATTTGTTGAATAAACCTCACTGTGGTAAACATTTTGCAATATATATGTGTACCAAATCACCACATTATAGCCTTAAATATATGTTATATTTCAATTACATATCAATAAAGCTGGGGGAGAAGGTGGTCCCAGCTAGATTCATAAGTGACCTTAATGGATCTACTTGGAATTGATCAAATACAATTTATGGTGAATTAGATTCTGAAAGAGAAGACAACCTAGACCACAAAACTCTCAATGTGTTTAGAGATCCAAAGAAAACATGTTCATATATATACATAATAGACAGTTTGGTGCTAAAACAAAAAAGCGTAAATGTTATGTCATCAGCTGAAAATATAATTAAAGCCAAATTATTTTTTTAAAGATTTTATTTATATATTTTTAGAGAGAGGAAGGGAGAGAGAAATTAATGTGTGATAGAAACATTGATCAGTTGCCTCTCCCACGCCCCTAACTGGCAGCCCAGCCCACAACCCAGGCATATGCCCTGACTGGGAATCGAACCAGCAACCTTTCGGCTCACAGGCCGGTGCTCAATCCACTGAGCCACACCAGCCAGGGCAAAGCCAAATTACTTGAAGTAGATTTAACAACTTTCAAAAAATTTTGGTTTCACATATGTTTTAACTTTCTTTTACTTTAATGAACTATTGATAATCAGGAAAATTTCAAATATAACCATATAATCTGAATTTAATTGCTTTCAAAAAATACTTTCTTATACCTTATCCATTCCCTACCAAACCATGCAAAGATGTTATTCTAAATCTCCAATATAGTTAAAGCCCCCAACTGCTTTCCTCTCAAAAGGTATACATGTCTATTTTACCAAGATAATTCATTAGTCACAAGGACATATGTGTACATTCAAAAAGTTGCTGACATGTATACATATACATCTATAATCTTACTAACTCAAGTCTACAGGAAACACACAGTAGACTTCCATGTGCGAACACAAAGATCCTCTAGGGGGCTCTAAGTCCACAGACAGAGAACAGAATCATTGAACAAATAACTATAATTATGACAAGTATTATAGTTAAGGAAAACAGTACTGAAATAGGTCCTTAAAGATTGGTATGCTTCATTAATTAGTACTGTTACCTTGAGTACATAATGCAAATTCTCTGAACCTCAAATTTCTTTCATCCACAAAATGGGAACAGGATATCTGCATTTATTTTGGGCCTGGTAGAAGCAACGTATTGGGTACTAGGGACACAAAAAGAAGATAAAAACCAGTGTGTACCCTCCAGGACTTTGTAGTCTAGTAGAATGAGGCAGGCGTGCAAGCAAATGGCCACCCAAAAATGTTATGAGTATTATGCTACTACCCATAAGACTACAGTACAGTAGGCACAAGAGAAGAAATAACTGAGGAGCTGGATATCTGCATTAGTCTTGAAAGACAAGTATCTCCCAGACATAAAGAGGATGGCGGATGGGGGTAGAATTCTAGATAGAGGAAGCCCCCCAGCAAAGACACAGAGGTATGTGACACAGAATGTATTTGGAGAACTAGGCATGGCATGCTAGTTTGGGGGTACATGTGTTTGTGTGTGTTAAGAATGAGGTGGAGGGAGGTAGTGTGTAATGAGAGATAAGGCTACAGAGACAGAAGATACAGAGAAGCCAAAGTTAACAAATTTGCACTGTAGGTGATGGGAAAAGTTTAAAGGGAATTAACTTGATTACATTTATATTTCAGAACATAAACTCTGGCAGTAAGGAAAAAGAGGAGGTGGGGATGGGACTGTAGAGATAGAACTAGAGGAAGACTGATTAAGAAATGGTTGACAGGTAAGACGTGCTGCAGTAGCAATGGAAAGAACAGGACAAATTTGGGAGATGTCAGGAGGCAGAAATGAAATTTGATGACACCTACACTTGGGGAAGGTGAAGTTCCCAACTCGGGGAACAACAGTGGGTGTGGTGTTCTTCACCACAATTGAGTATCAAATCAGAAAACACTTCATAAATAGAAAATTGTGCCAGGTATGGTTCTAAAAACATTACAAACTTAAGCTTCATAATATCCCTCTTAGACAGGTACTTGCAGCAAAGGAAACTGAGGTCAGGGATATCACCTAACTGACACAGGCCACATAGGTGAAAGGTGACAGAGCCAGTACTCTATTATTATTATCCCGGTCTCTACAAGAATGACTCAGAAATCCTGTGGTTAAACGGGAAAATGTCGGGCCCAGCCAGGTGGCTCTGTGGGTGAGAGCATCGTTCCAGTACATCAAGGCTGAGACTTTGATCCCCAGTCAGGGCACATACAAAAACCAACCAATGAATGTACAACTGGAATAACAAATTGATGTTTCTCGCCCTCCCCGCCCCCCGCCTCCTCTCTCTCTCTTTAAAATTCTATTGAAAATATTTTAAAAAACAGAAAAAATGTTATTTTTAAGAGGTACACACACAAGTATGTAGAAGTAAACTGTTAGGATTTCTGTAACTTGTGCCTGGTTCAGAAAAACATGATTTAAAAATACAGCAAAATGTAAACAACTGTTGAATCTGGGTGTTGGGAATAGGGTGAGCACTGTAATTATCCTCCGACAGTTTCAGTGTGCTGGAAGTGTTTCATAATGATAGATACGAAGAAGTACTTGAGAAATTCTAAAACCATGCCCTTCTTGCCGTTTTAATACAATTTAATTCAACAAAAAAATTATTGTGCTTTGCTGGTGCTTAGCCAGGCCCCGTAATCTCAAGGAACTCACAGTCCAATTACAACCAAAATACTGTTCAAGATAGAGATGACGTATTAAATGTTTCCAATGTCACAGCAAAATATGAACCAATTTACGCAATTTAGAAATTAAAACCTCCAAAGGTAGCTTCCGTTAAAAAGATTAACACTTGAAAGCTCCACCTAATCTAAACAAGAACTCACCTTCCAAACCCTTCAATAGTCTCAAATGTCTTCAAATACATTTTTGTAGAGACATTTTAAATACACCTAGAACACTAGACAAACTTGCTAACAACTTTTTGTTTAATCTAGTTTGAGGATTATGAGCTTTACTGCTTTCCTTTCTACAATAAGCTGGTCAGAATGCAGTCAAATAACAGGTAGTGGTTTATCCTCCAAAACAATACTTTAAAAAAATTATTTTTAGCGCTGGCTGGTGTGGCTCAGTGGACTGAGCACCAGTCTGTGAACCAAAAGGTTGCTGGATCGATTCTCAGTCAGGGCACATGCCTGGGTTGTGTGCCGGGTCCCTCGTAGGGGGTGTGCAACAGGCATCCAACTGATGTTTCTCTCACACATCGATGTTTGTCCCCCTCTTTCTTCCTCCCTTCCCCTTCTCTCTCAAAAATAAATAAATAAATAAATATTTTTTAAAAATTGTTGATTTTATAGAGAGAGTGGAAAGGGAAGCAGGGGGAGAAGAGGGAGCGAGAGATGGAGAGAGAAACATTGATTTTTCTGTTGTTCCACTTATGTATGCATTCATTGATTGGCCCTGACTGGGGATCAAACCCACAACCTTGGCATATCAGGACAATACTCTAACCAACTGAGCTACCCGACCAGGGCCCAAAACAATACTTTAAAAATAAGCATTGTATAAGTGTATAATCATCTCACTGCCACACATAGGAAAGTGTCAGTAAACCACTGGGTAAAATGCAAGAGATTTAAATATGAATTACTAACTTTGACCTATATTTTGCCCCCAGTTTACCTGAATCAAATTCATACTCTGAATACTACTGTACACAACATGTAGCACATGCTAGATTACAATATTATATCTCTGTCTCTCCCATTCGATGGTAAACTGAGGGAAAGAACTCACACAGCTTTGCATCCCGGCATCACTGATGGCAGATAGGAGAAACTCAAACATGTTAATTCAGGTAGCGCCAAGTCAACTGGCTCATACATTGGAAAAAGTAATACCACATACATAAATAATCATTTCTAACAGATCACCACTTAAAAACAACAGTTGCCGCCCTGGCTGGATTGAGTGCCGATCTGCGAAACCGAGGGTTACCGGTTCAATTCCCATCAGGGCACGTGCCTGGGCTGCAGGCCAGGTTCCCAGCAGGGGGGCACATGAGATGCAACCACACACTGAGGTTTCTTTCCCTCTCTTTCTCCCTCCCTTCCCTTCTCTAAAAATAAACAAATAAAATCTTAAGAAAACAAACAAAAAAAAAGTTGCAGAATAGGGTTTGAAAATTTTAAAGGGTAGAGCCAGTCAAGTTTTCTCTTCTAAGGCACAAGAGAGGTTAGCCACCTGGACTAGGTTAAATGAATGCAGGCATGATAACCAAATATGGGGAGATTTTTACCATATCGAAGACAACAGGAAAGTACCAAACACTGGCAAAAAATTCACTGCCTAAGAAGTAACAATACCAAACTAATAATAACAATAATAATATCAAAGTAACATTTATTTAGGACTTTTTAGGGCAGGCGCTGCTATTTTTTTTCCTCACTAAATCCTCATAGCACTCTGACAATTGTGTTCATTTGACAGTTGAGAAGTGTGCATACCTAGTAAGTAGTTACATCAAAATTCAAATTGACTCAGTTCTTACTCCAAAGCAGCCCTTGATCTCAACCAACTAATCTAAACATTTTGTCAGTAACATCTACCTTAATTTCCCGTTCTGTTAATAACTGACTCCTTAAAGTTTTTTTCATCTACTGGTTTTTACAGAACTTTATCTGGGTTCCAGTGACATCTACTTCATTTGAGTTTATACTCAAATGTCATTTAAAACACAGGTGCCCCCAACCTGCACTTCCTGGCTAATTAAATTCTTTCTTTCCCCCACCTGCAAATCATCTCAATATCACATACAACCCAATCACCCAAGATTCAAAAATCTGCACAAACAAGCCTAACCATTTGCGCCCTAAGACCAGCTACTGTCCCTGGTCTTCCTGTCCTGCTCTGCCATGGCACACACACTCCTGGTCTCAACACTTAAGACTCCTCCTTGCCCTCAGCAGTAGTCTGTACCGAATTCTTTTCTCTGTCTCTCTCTCCCATTCTTTGTAATTCCTCTGCAAAACCCAAATTTAGTCCCAGGAATCCAGACAATGGAAAAAAATTCCCAGTGTGTTTCTCTCTCCAATTTATCCTACACTGACAGGTTAGTAAAGCTGAGCCATTGTTGATATAACGAGAACGGTCTGCGTGACATTGATGTAACCTGGCAGCCAAGGGGAGTGGACTGGAATGCGCATGTGTGAACAATGACAACTTCACTGTACTAGTGAGGCAACAGACGCTGTTGAGTGAACATGTGTACTGTGTGGCTGTCACATTCAAAATGACTGAGCAAGTAGAGCAACGAATCTGCATCAAATTTGGCATTAAGCTTGAACATTGCTCCATGGAAATTATTCAGGTAATTCAGGAGGCCACAGCTATTGGCAACTGGCGACTGACAGCTTCGTCACAACATGCCTGCTGATGCATCATATCGCGTGCAGAGTTTTTTGGCAAAATATCAAATCACCAAGGTGGCTCAGCCCCCCTACAGCCTAAATTTGGCACCCTGTGACTTCTGTTTTTCCCCCAAACTAAAATCACCTTTGGAAGGGAAGAGATTTCAGACCCTCAGTGAGATTCAGGAAAATACAACAGGGTAGCTTATGGCAATTGGGAGAACTGTGTGAGGTCCCAAGGTGCCTACTTTGAAGGGGACTGAGGAGTGACTGTCCTATGTACAATATTTCTTGTATCTTGTATCTTCTTCAATATATGTTTCTGTTTTTCATATTATATGGCTGGACACCTTCTATACAGACCTCTTAAACCTTCCTGATTCTTCCAATTCCCTTTTAAAAGCCATTAATGACTTCCCTATAGTGCCAGAACATGCTAAATCATCTGCAGAAGTCAGAATGGAGCCTATGTGCTCAATCAAGACCATCCTTGATTAATTCTCCAGGCTTCCAATTGCAGGAATCAAAAATAGAAACCCCAGAAAACTCTGCATGTATGTGTGAAGATCCTCTACTCTTCCTTCCATCAACCTTTACAGCCAACTCCGTCAAAGCCTACCCTGGACCACCAGGTCTTAATTTAGCCGGATCTGTATTTCTGTTCATGTCAATCACAACCAGAGCTTGTTTCCTGAAATTTGCGAGCATTTTCCAAGGTAGATCATTTCTTTTTGGGGTGGTCAAAAGTTAGACTTTGAAAATCTATAGTATTAAATTGGGTTCTTCTGCTTATCACATTGCTGCAAAGTTACATCAGATTTTAAGCTTTGCAATTCATGTTATGAAGACATCAGAGGGAAGATTTTAGTTGAAGGAGTGAAGCACACTGGGTTTCTAAGCCCTTTCACAATGGCAAACTAAGGCCTGTGGGCCACATTCAGCTGGCTGGCTGTTTGTACATATAACGTAGTACTGGGACAGAATCCACCTTGTTTATATATTATCTCTAATTGCTTTCATGCTACAGTGGCAGAGTTGAACAGCTGCCAGAGTCCATATGGCCCACAAAGCCTAAAATATTTACTATCTGGCCCTTGACAGAAAAGGTTTGCCAACTCCTGATAAGCAAACATGCCTCCTCTAACACAGAGCTCAGAAAGGAAGCACAGCTTGATAAGGTGAAATGTGTGAATTAGAAAATACACGAAAAGTTCCAAGGAGGATACATACACATATGATTGGGTTAACCAAAAAGTTCATTTAGTTTTTGTCTGTATGATGGCTCTAGTAGCACTTAGTTGTCTTTAACTTCATTTGAAACAATTTTGTTTGATTGTATTGTGACAGCCAGCTGTCATATCAGCGTGCATTAAAAAAAAAACTTATCAAAATTGGTGAAGTTTTGTGTAGTCATTTTAATATTGTAGATGGAAAAAAATAAGCAACATTTTTGGCATACTATACTTTATTATTTCAAGAAAGGCAAAAACACAACTGAAATGTGACAAAAGATTTGTGCAGTGTATGGAGAAGCTGCTGTGACTGAGAACGTGTCAAAAGTGGTTTGCAAAATTTTGTGCCAGAGATTTCTTGCTAGGCGATGCTCCAGTTGGGCAACTGAAGTCGACAGCGATCAAATCAAGACAGTAATTGAGAACAGTCACTGTTCTACCACGCAGCAGATAGCCGACATACTCCGAATATCCCAATCAATAAAGTTATTGGTGAAAATGAAAACGTGTCTTTTATTTTACAGAAAAAAAACAAACGAAATTTTTGGCCTATCCAATACAAATGTTAGCAACTATGCCTCAGCAAACCCCCTGTGACCCAAGAGAAGGACCCTTAAAGTAGTACAGAATTATTTCAAATGTTTTATGGAATGAAAATCATGTTTCATATTTTCTTTGTTGAAAATTTCTAGAGGCATCTCAAGTTAATGATATGTATCTAACAGTTCTAAACTCTAATATCTAAGCTTCAAGTAAACAAACTGTCTTCTCTTTATTAATCTAGTAAGTCAAAGAGTAACCTTTTAAGAGGTACTTTCTTACTTTATACAGAGACTACTTAACTCCACAAAGAGGATGCCAGATCTGCAGTCTGAACATCTGAAGCAGCTGAGACTGACTTCTCACACCTACGAGCCAGGTACTCGGTGACTACTCACATCACCTAAATTTCCATTTATTGTCTGCAAAATTGGGATAATTTCCTTGTCAACCTCACTACTAAACTATACAGTGGGACAACTGAAAAGTGTGAATGGCTGTACCATGTAGGACATCATTATTCTTGTCCATTAAAAGCCAGGGTAATTTTTATCATTTCACTAGGACACAGCGAGACAGAGTCCATTGTCCATCATATGGCTGAGTTGGCCAAAATGAACCTTTCCTTGAAAATAAGTGGGATATATCGAAACCATAACTAAGGAGGTAAGATAGGCTACTTGCTAATATAATGGAACCTACACTTGTAAAAGGCTTATTAACAGCAAAATAAAGGCCAACTATCTTTAATCTAAGAGCATTTTTAGTAACATAATATGTAATACAGAAGAATGCAAACATTTTTCAGTAAGAAAAAGTATACGGACTTGAGAAAGCAGTTGAGCACTAATGTAGTACAATCTCCACCCACCACCGTCTAGAGGAAGGATTACCATCTATCATATTCTGTAACATCTAACACACGGTAGTGTTTAAACTATCACACTAAAAATACTTTTTCTTTCAATTCGCTATGATCAGAAACAAAATCCAGAAACTTCATAGCATAGCATTTCCATAGCTATATTACATTTTGCACGAATTCCTGGTCAACTTAAGCAAGGTAAATAAATTTCACAGCCTGAATTGTTTAAAAAGTCATTATAAATAGTAAAGGTTGAACTTGAAAAGTTTTAATTTACTGGCAAAAGTAAAATATATGGGTGTTCAGGAACTAAATAAATAAAAAGAATACCACCCATTTCACGAACCAACTAGGTATTTTACATGGATATTCTCATTTAATCTGCGTAACACTCCTAAAAGGCAGGTACTCTTATACACATTTCACGGATGAGGAAACTAAGAAAATTAAATAATTTACCCAAGGTCAAATTAACAACTGGCACAGCTAAGCATAGGTTCCAGGGTGTATCTAGTTCACCCGTCTTTAATTCATGGTCAAGATCACTTCTAATGATTCCACTCTTTCAACAACTATTAATATAGGTCAGTACCTGGACAATTCCCCCTTTCTTTGAATATTTCAAACTGTCTGAGAAAGCCAGGTTTAGCTGGACTTCGGGACTAAGTAAATTAACATAAATTCCCTCAAATCCTATGAAGGACATGTGAAAGTTTAGAAAACGTTACTAGGGATTAATCCCTTAAGTCCTTTTTACATCTCCTATCTCATCTCCCAAGATCTCTTCATCTCTCCCAAATCAGACGTTGCTGCCATGCTATTTTCTAAAGTCTTTAACATTTGCAGATGCTATTACACAGGTCTAAGAGGCCCATGTCCTCCCTACTTTCAAGTGAACTCAGATTTATCCTTTTAGGCCCAGCCTCCAAATCTCCTCCCTCCATGAAGCTCTGGGGGAACTGCTCTGGCCAACAGAGTGCATCCCCCTCCTCCTCCCCTATGACACTAAGGACACTGAGTCACTAAGAGGAAAGTTACTCCACTGAGTTTCCCTCAGCCCTTCTGTTTACATCATGGAGAAAATCTAAGCAAGGTGCCAATCTGTCTTCAGCATTTCCCTCACACTTGCTAATCTGTCCTTCTAATTAAAGCACCTTCTCTGAACAGTAGCCAGCTAGGTTTTATAACATTGTTTTGTTTGTATTATATTTAAGTTGCTTTCTATTTAGGGTAAGAAATGTTAGCCTTTCATTCTGGTACTAACATCAAGCTTCTTTCAAAATATCTTTAGAGTGTGTCCTTAAAAGAAGGTATTAAATAAATAATAGTACAAGTAGTATGCAGATTTGGGGAAAATCATATTACTCAAAGATTAAGCATAGGAAACATTTTTATACTGATGACTACACCTTGACAGAACTTTTACCTTGTCAGTAACTTTTTTCGTTCATTATATAGGCATTTTCCTCATAGTATTTATGTAACATCCCTATCAATGCGATACGATAAAAAAGGACATGACAGCCATTTTTACCTGTAAATGACCTAACTACAATGCTAGCTCCTGTATTTTATCAATCAAACAGGTTTAATTTGAAGGTTTATATTACTCATCACTTTTCTGGGACAGCCAATCCATGTAAGAGATGGTGGCCTTCACAAATATATTTTATAAACATAAATAATGATGTTGAATTATAAGGGTTTGCCTGCATGTGTTTTCCCTTACAAGGCTAATCGCCTTCAGTGCAGGAACAGTTGCTTACTCATTTTGTAATGTCTTGTTAAGTCACATGATCTAAAAATGGTCAGATATTAAAAATAACGAGTTCATTTCTTTCCAAAATATATGAACAGACAAGCACAGTAAGCTTTATTTAACACAGCTCCTTCAACAAATGTTTATTAAACACCTACTATGTGCTAAGCACTGAAGAACAAGACAGATAAGGTCTGCTCCTGAGGGGTCCACATTCTCATGACTTTCTAACGACAATTTCGAGCGGTTTTCACAGACCAGATTTCGGTATGTACTCTACTCCTTTGTCACTCCTTCCATCGGCCAGTTAAATCCCACTTAGGCTTCCGGATTGAGTTCAAACTGAGTTGCCATTAATGGTCATTCTCCGGACTCAGGTTCTTTCTATTTGGGCTCATCTCTATCACAGCATTTTACATTGTTTGCAACAAAATGTTATCTCAGTAAACTTCCAAGCTCCCTGAAGTGGGGACATAGTCCTCTTGGTATCCCCATTACTTAGCAGAGGGACTAGCACTTAGCAAGTGCTAAATGTTTGCAATTATAAATAATTAATAAATGACTACATGATAAAGAGCAGTGCTCCAGTTAGCAATCAACCAAGCTGCTATTAATTCACTTCCAAAATAATCAAGGAAAAATAACTAAATTTAAGTTGAAGATATTTACTAACTTTCCAATAAGCATGTTTGAAATAATTATTAATGAACCAAAAAAAGTATTTTCTCACAATTGAGAAATGTGTATCATTGTGCATAAAAATGGAAACAAGTGATACTTTAATATCTTTAGTTGGTATATTTGAAACAAGAGTAAAATATTGTAGAAGAAAGAATGAACTTAGTAACAGCTGTTCCTGGCACATGTACAGGAAATTGAAAGGCTGACTACTTTGAAGATGCAAGTAAAATAAAACCAGATAATACTCAAAATTCTAATCAGCACTAGAGACTTCTTGTTATGACACCAAAATTCCAGACCCTAACAAAAGTAAATAAATAAAACCCAACCAGATATTGATTTTATCCCCAATACATGACTAATTTTCCAGAGCTAAAGAAGACAGACTAATCACAAAAGTAATAAAGCCATGCACAACAAATGGCTGTAGGTTACTCCAGATTTCACTGTATTACTCAACTGAGAGAGTATCAAACATCTGGACAGTTAGTACGCATTACTTAGCAAATACTAATGTACCCTCATTATTCCAGTTCAAAAATCTGGACTTCTAAAAATATTCCTTGAAATCATTACTACTGGGATTGGCAATATTAAAGATTGAGTTTGAAAGACTCTAACGTAAGCTATGGTACGCTCCTATTCTGGGATACTCCATCATACAGGTAGTTATTAAGAAGGAGGTAGTAGACGTACATGGAAAGATGTCCAGCACGTGTCATTAAAAAAGCAAACCCCAGAACAAGATGCATGGTAAGGTCCCAGAGGCATCACAGGGGCTAAAACACAAACCCTGGATGGATCAAGACTACCTGAGCTCAAATCTCAGTGTTGCTGTAACTCGGTGTGCCACCTTTGGCTATTTACCTCTCCGTGCCTCAGTTTCTTCATTTTCAAGTGGATATAAAATAGAACTTACTTCATAGGGTACGTTCATAGGGCTGGGAAGGTTTAATGGGTTAATATATACAAAGCACTTAGCAAGCACAGTGTTAAATATAATTCTGGGGAAGAAAAGAAAAAACCCAAAGCATATAGTACGTGTGTGTGTATGTGGGGAAGAAAAGCTTTCATTTTTGCATTGTTTTTAGTTGTTTTTTTAAACAAAGAATATTTATTACTTTAGTAATTCTTTTAAAAGGAAAAAAACATAAAAACTTGGTCCTAAGTTCTTCCCCACTGAAATATCTGCTAGTGCAGTAACTTAAACACTCAGGACCAGACAAATTCTGTGAATAATAATATATTTAACGTGAAATTTTTCATTCAACGAAAATAACACAGTCCTTAATTTCTAGCCTTACTTCAACAATAACAAGCTATACACCAATAAGCAGAATCGCAAAAACATTAAAATCATATCCCTTTATTTCCCAGAGGCAATAAATGATACGAAAATATCCACCAAATCCAGAAATGGGTATCAAGAACTTTCACAATTAGCCCTGGCTGGTGCGGCTCAATGGATTGAGCGCCAGCCTGTAAACCAAAGGGTCACTGGTTCAATTCCCAGTCAGGGCACATGCCTGGGCTGCAGGCCAGATCCCCAGCGGGGCACATGAGAGGCAACCACACGTTGATGTTTTTTTCCCTCTCTTTTTCCTTCCCTTCCCCTCACTCTAAAAATAAACTTTAAAAAAAAATTTTTTTAAAGAACTTTCACAATTAGATAAATGTCCATTAATTTTATTAGTCTAAAATTAAATACCACCAATCTAATTTCCTATTCAATAGTCTCTAATGATAACTCATTAAGACATGTATAAATCTGGAGATCAAGATAAACCAAATAACTAAAGAAAAACCTAAAACCCTTGGAACCCTCTGCAAACTTTTGAGAGGAAAAGTTCACCACCCACATGCTTTGAGGAAGCTTTGGCTACATTTTTGCTGAGCTGTAATACTGGTAAAGCCTGTTTCAAAACCCAAGAGTCCACCCTCAAAATTAAGAGAAGTGATGTAAACAGCAGGCTGTCAGATCCATTTTATCACATTTACCAGACTGGTAGTTCATAAAATTGTAAATATTTATTATCAAATTTCAAATGTGATTATTATCATTGACTGTGTTAACTTAAAAGGAGCTTCCTGGACTACAACACAAAAAAAATTATCTAGTTGTTAAAATATTTTTTCCAAAAGAAGTAAACCATTAAGATGTCTTGTCTCCACAGAGTTATGGAATTGGTCATTTTAAATAGATTATATAATGCCTAGAAAAAGAAAAATAACAAATGTTATCTATTATTATCATTACTATTACGATGTTTTGAAATGATGTAACAGAGGCTTAATAAGTCATCTTCCATCACAATCCATGTTAACCCATCATAACCTTGAATAGTTAGATATTAAAAGGCATTTTGTTTGAAAGGAATCAAAGATTCCTTGGGTCCTAAAGGATGTGGTAAAAATGAAATAATTTTTCAAAAAGACTCTATTCTATCTGTCTATTCTTTTTTAAGTTTTTCTGGTACAGAAATCTGTGTTTATAAACATTTTGCAATTCTGCCTTAAGTGCTATGACTTTTAGACCTAATGTATTTCTGTGAAGTAGTCAGGATTTATAAATAATGGAAATAAAATTAAGAGATAGGTCACAGTCTTATATTAAAAAGTGAAAGCAGATAGGTACAGTTCAAAGTGGATTGAAAATAAATTAATTTAGCTGAAGTCCTAAAAACTTTAAAAACACACATATTTGTATAAAATTAAGATTGCAGGCTCTGAGCAGGTCGCTCAGTGGGTTAGAACGTCACTCCGATACATCAAGGTTAAGGGTTCAATCTTCAGTAAGAGAACATAAGAATCAACCACTGAATGCATAAATAAATGAAACAACAAACTGATGTTTCTCTCTCTTTCTCCCCAAAATCATTTTTAACAAAAGAACTGATGTTTTAAAAATAAAATTAAGATTGCTTGGGAAGAAAATTTAATTCTAATCCTGAAAATATAGGAAAAAGGCTCATATCCCTGGATTATGTTTTTATCTTTTAAATTTTCTAATAGAAAACCATTGAGTTAATCCTTTCAAACACTCATAGAAAAAATATTGAGAACAAATTAGTAGGGGAAAAAAAAAGAACTGAACACGTTTGACAACATGCTTCCCACTAGTCTGCAGCGTGGGTGTATCGGCATTACATGGGAGCAAGACCAAGCAAGCACCTTTAGGACAGTCATCTCAGATTAATGAGCAGGCATCTTGCCTGTTTTTACACTTACAACACTATGCTTAAAGCCTTACACTTAAAAAATGGCTTACAAAAAAACTGTATACATTGAAGTTTCCTATTCAAATTTCAAAAAGAAATAGTTACTATGAAGACCCCCTGGAAAAGTCTGTAAGGTTTTTTTTGACACATTTGCTCAGCCATTCATTCATACATATTCAATAAGAGAACCTGAAGTATCAGCAGATAGTCACCACTTCTTCTGACCACTGCATTGCACAGTTCAAGACCTGGTTTCAGCTTAAGCACAATGAAAAACTGCCCTTCTAAAAACGTTTTTACAAAATTATAATACATAGTAAAACATTCTGAAAAACTCAGAAAATGCAGGTATGCATAAAGAAGGAAATTTTAATTGCTTATAATTTTAAAAAACAGAAATCAAGTACCTGAAGCTTCTTCTAAAATGTATATGATACAGAAATTATAGGTCTTAGTTACTTTACAAATGAAAACGTCTTGATTAGGATTACTTAAAGAGGTAAAACCAGAAATAATTCTATGCAAACGCAAGTGTAGGCAGTTCAAATGTAAAAAAAAATACTGAAACCCTTCTTGCCTAAGTCCAGAGGTGAAAAAACAGAAAGTTCAAAGGGAAAAAAATTAATTAAGACCATTTCAGAAAATTGTTTTCAAGTACTGGTCTTTCCAAAGCAAGTAAGAAGGATTCCACCTATATCAGGCTTTTACAAAAAAAATTTAAAATATACATAAATAGATAAATGAATAAATCGGACTTTACCTTGGAGAATCCCAGTATAATGTGTAACCAACTTTTCCCAATACACTCACACCCACAAAAATTTAAAAATTAAGTGGAATGGCTTACCATTAGGATATATCCACTTTTTCCCTTCAATTTTCTATAAATATGAGGGGTAATTTTTCCAATTAAAGCTAATTTGAACTGAAGCACATTACATTTAAAGAGTGGCAGATGTTGTAATGTGAAATGACCCAAAAAAGAAGTTAATACACATTGTTGCAATTGCCAGAATGACAGTATCAGGCGACATCACCTTGTAGGGTGGTAAGCGCTATGTGCCATCACTGGAAAGCGGCTCACACACTCACAGCGGAGCCAACTGGGTGAAGTGGGAAGTGATGGCATTATGACAGTAGCCAAGAAGGCACCAGAAGAGTAGGGCTTGTTTAAAAGTCAGGGATGTGGTACCAAGAGGGAAGAGAGTGGAAGTAGTTTGAGAGCTGGAGCACCAAAAGAAAACGCAATTATTGAGTGAAAGCCATGGTGCTGGTGCTTTTCATTTTATTATTATTATTACTATTATTAGATTTAATCCTATGTGATAGGTAATTATCACTTCCATTTCACAGATGAGAAACCAGGTTTAGAAAAGTCACATAACTTACCGCCTGTTCATTCGCTACTATGTGTCAGAGAAGGAATTCAAAACCCAATTTGTTTGCTCTCTGGTTCTTCTCCAGTATATTGACTTCGCAGTCTCTGCAACCAATTTCACTGTAGAGGGGGCGGGAGACAGAATGAGGGAGAAAGTGAAGGAGAGAGGAAAAAAACACTTGGATGACCTCCTATTTAATTTACAAAAGTGTCCTTGTCTTTGTTCAATGGTTCCCTTCACCTGGAGCCCTTCTCCAATATCCCTATAGCCAATCACATCCATGATATAAGGTCCAGTTCAAATCCCATCTCCTCCACATGTCCATTCCCTGATCTCCCACTCTCATTATTAGAAGTACCTCCAATCTAAATTTTCTTAACCCTTTATACTGGCATGTTTATTACCAACTAATGATTTTGAGAAAGTTTGAAAATTATCATTCTATGGATTACTTATTAATTACAGAAAAAAAGGGGGTGCCTTTACAATAATGATCAAATTTTTATCAATGATGAAACTGACATCTCATGCTTCTATGTGATACACTGAAAGAGACCTAAAATCACCTGCACAGTCAAAAATGTTTAACTTGAATCTGATCATGAAGAAACATTCAGACAAATCCAAACCTAGGGGCATGTTACAAGGCCTGGTCTGGATGCTTACTGTCATGAGAGACCAAAAAACAAAACAAACAAAAAAGTGAAAAATGATTTCAGAAAAAAGCAGTCCACTAAAAACAAGATCCTTAACTGAACCTTGGGCCAAAAACAAAAACTGACAAACTAAGAGCAATATTAGGACAACTGAGGAAATTTGGAGATATATACTATATATTAAATAACACTGCATCCAGGTTAAATTTCTTGAGGGTGACAACTGAATTGTACATTTGTAGAAGAAAGTCTTTATTCTTTGAAATACATCCTAAAGTATGTGTGGGAAAAGTGTGCTGATATCTAACTTGCAAATAGTTCAGCAAAATATGCCTACTTGTGTGTGAACCAAACATGGCAAATGTTAACAAAGGCTGAATCTAGGTGAAGAATGTGTGTGTGCTTATTGCACTAGTCTTGTAACTATTCTGTAGGCTTACACTTTTTCAAAGACTTAGGAAACATTTAAAAGTTATGGATTAAAAAAAAAAAAAACAACACAAAAGTACAAAGAATGATTTACCACTTGTGCTCTGGCTCCCAGAATTGACTGTTAACAAACACTGTAAGAGTTGTTTCTAATCTTAAAATAAAAATTACAGATATCATCCGCTTTGTCACCACCTCCCATTATTTTTACAGCTTTCCAGAAATTGTGAAAGCATCGGGGAGGCATGCCCACTTTCGACTTTTCTAAGCGCTGCAAATACTGCCTCTCAAGGCAGCTGTACCAATGTAAACTCCAGCAGTTTCTAAATTACGATTTCCAACCACGTCTTCACTAATATTTGACACTATCAGACATTAAAACTTTTTATCCATCTGATGTGAAAAATGTGGAGTGACCTATACCAGTCTAAGATCACACCTAGGAGTCACCTATATCAACCCAGACTCAACAAAGAACTTCACCCACACCCTTCCTTTACATTGTAGAAAGCTAAGAATAATAAACCTACCTGGTAGCATATGCTAACAATGATTAGTCCTATATATGAAACCAAATGCCCACAAAGGCGCCAAAAAGTGTTTGAAAAATAATTTCCTGTCTTTTAAAAAAATATGACTACAAAATTAAAAATTAAAAACTAAAGTAAAAAAATAAGATAAAAAAGTTGACATTCAATCCAGCACACATACTATTTACAAGATTTAAAAAATGGATGTTTTATTCCTATAAATAAAAAAACTCAGCATTACAAATTACCTCATTCATTTATTTACTCAGTAATTACTTACTGAGTAATTACTAAGTGCCAGTCACTACTCCAAAACAGTGGCTAAGACAAAGTTCCTATGCTCACAGAGCTGACATTTTAATGGGGAAACAAAGATTAAAATACTAAATAAATATACGAAGTACATGATACCAGACAGAATGATGCTATAAATAAAATATAGGGACAGGGGACAAAGACTGACAAAGGGGGCAGCGTAAGGACACAGAAAGTACCAGGCGAAACCTCTCCAAGGCCGTAATTTGTAAAGCGGCCTGTTCAATTCAGCATAAACTATTTCAGCACCAACATTTTTATGGAACATTTGTTCCATAAAATACTCTCCTTCACCTTTCCGTATCCCCTCTTTGGTTTTTCCAGAAAAAGTTTGCAGCAGTGGGTTTCCATTATTACTATTATTTTAGAGGGAGGGAAATCTCACACGAGATGCTGACAGGTACCTTACAAACAGGTGCAAATTTCAAGTCACACACATTCTGAAAATAATGTTGGGTCATTTGCCAGTGAAGTCTGAAGGCAAAATAAAGCTGAACTGCAAAAATTTTAAATGGGCCCTGACCAGCGTGGCTCAGTTGGCTGGGTGTCATCTCACAAAGCAAAAGGCTGCCGATTCAATTCCCTGTCAGAGCACGTGCCCGGGGTTGTGGGTTCAGGGTGCGGTCGGGTTGCCTACTAGAAGCAACGGATGGATGTCTCCCTCTCACACTGACATTTCTCTCCCTCTCCTTCTCTCTCCCTTCTCCTTTCTCTAAAAATAAATTCAAAAAATCTTTTAAAAAATGTTTTAATGGAATTTCAAAAAAAAAACACAAACAAACTTACCAACTCTCCAACTCTGTAATCTGCAAATTTACTTTCTAGCACATACGAACAGGAGGTAAGAGCAATAGGAAAATATATTTGAAGAGAAATCTTGGGGTTTTTCACTTAGGGAGAGACAATTCTTTAAAAGCCGCACTATCCATATGATTTAAAGAAAACCAGTACATGCTAAAATTTCCTGTCACAGGCTTCTGCAAGAGTTTGAAGGGCTTCACCACTTGGAACTAGGAGGTGCAATAATACTAACATTTTAAAGCCCAAGTATTCACTACTCTTTCTTCCTCAGATTATTTTGCTGATTCCCCAGTACCCTGAATGAAGTATCTGTGGTCTATTCTATCTTTCAAAACTACTACTCTGATTTCAGCCAATGCTTTTCTTTTAGACCCGATTACAAAATTCCCTCTTTCACCTACATTTATCATCTTATCTGCTTGTCTTCTTTCTCATCCAATCATTCAAATATTCTTCCAGGCAGATTTATAGGTCCAAAAAATTTTTTTTATTTTTTAGATTAAATTTTTGGATTGAGGGGAAGGGAGAGAGAAAGAGAGGGAAACATCAATGTGTGGTTGCCTTTCATGCGCCCCCTACTGGGGACCTGGCCGGCAACCCGGCATGCGCCCTGACTGGGAATCGAACCCGCGATCACGTGGTTCGCAGGCCGGCGCTCAATCCACTGAGCCACACCAGCCAGGGCTCAAAACACTTATTTCTACTTCAGGAGTTCCTAATCTTTTTGGGCCATGAATCTCTTTGGTAGTCTGGTGGAGCCTATGGAACCCTTCTCAGATTGCTTTTAAATGCATATAAATACATGAGATTGCAAAGGAAACCAATTATACTGAACTTTAGCAAAACAATTTTTTAAAACCCTGGTATAATAGTATATGCGCAGCTTTATCATTACATTAAATAACAAGATTTAACAGTGGGTCTAACAATACCATAAATTTGAAGAAATTATAAGCACAAATGATATTTTGAGACATCTGCAACAACTGTAAAGGAGGTACAATAATATCTGTAATTTTTATCGATGACAAAGTTACGGGCATTGCTAATTCTACTGTGGTTTCATTGCCTACACTCATAATTGAAGAAAATAATAAATTACAGTTATCTCCATTCTAGTTCAAGGACCCCTCCCCCCACCCAGTGCTACTCACCAACCAGTGAATCTCGGCGTAAAACCCTTTCTAGTTCGAAGCCTTGCTCAAACTGATTTTTCTCACCAATGTAAAAATAAAAACACTGAAATCTCCTTTGACCTACCTCTTAACTGAACAAATCACTATGCCTCCCTATTTTTACGCAGATTTATACACAGAGCCCTGTGCGTTTCTACGGTTTGCCTAGCCAGCACCCATTTAAATTCTGCCAGTCAGTAAAAGGTGAGATTGAAGCAAAGGAGATGGAAGCAACCAACAGTCCCTCACGCCCATACCTCCAACAGCAAGTGGAGAGACACCAAGTATACAGTCTATGTTTATGGTCGGTGGGCTGCCCGCCAGACAGGTGAGTCCCGCTTGTCAGAGTCCCCGAGGCACGACATCTTCACCGGCGGCACTCAGAAGACATTCCATTTCATTCTCGCCTCCAATATTCGGTTCCCTACCTGCTTCGCCTGGCGTCCCATCCCCCACGCGACCCTCCCTCTCGCCCGCCCCAGGCCGCCCGGTCCCAGCGCGCCGCAACACTTCTCCCTTCGGCCTCACCGAGTTCCTGCCCACCCCCACTTCCCCCGACACTGGAGGGAAGGGCCCAGGGGTCAGCTGAACCCCGCCGCCCGCCCGTCAGGCGCAGGCTGCGGCCCAAGGCCGGAGCAGCCCGGTCGCCAGACAGGAAGCTGAGCACCCTGCGCAGGTTACCTGTGGACAGACACTCACCAAGAGGGTCATGCAAAGGAAGAAACCGAGGTCTCCACCCGATCGCCACTCGGCCTCGGAGCAATCGCCCTAGCCGCGAACTGCCACCAGCGCCGCCGCCGCCGTCGCAGCCAGTGGCTGGCTGGCTTCCCTGCGTCCGGAGGTGGCGCTGCCGCCACGCCATCGCGCGTGCGCCGCGCCGCAGGGACCCCTGGGATTGGTAGTTCGGGCGTGCTGCTGGCAGGAGCCCTTCCGCTTTAGCGGGCGGAGTTGGCTCCGCGCTGCAGCGGTCCCAGGCTGCTGCAGGACCGCGAAGCCCCTTCCGGGAAATTGTTGTTCACCGAATACAGACTCTCGCTTCTGCTTACGGTACTGCCGGATGTGAAAAATGCACAAGTGTTAGTGTAAAGTGAAACAACTCAGAGCGCTTACGTTTTCGGTGACTGTCACTTGCCCAGGACCCATCATTCCAAACAAACTCTTTCTGCCTCCCCTTTCACCCCCTCCCCGCCCCTTTCTCCACCACTCCCTCTCCCGCCTCCTCTCTCCCGCCGTCCTCCTTTAGTGGCATCTGGACTTTTAAACCTGATTTCCCACTCCTCATTTTATCAAATTTTACTTATTGTAACCTTGCCCATACAGCTTTTAAGCTGATTGATAATTTAATTTTTAAAAATTCTGCGTACAAAGACAATTCAGATATTCAACTGAGCGGAACAGCCTTAGAAACCTTAGAGGTGGAAGACACCTTAAAGGTCATTAGTCCAGCACCCGTCCGGGCAGGAATTCCCTCTTGCACATTCCTGCCAGAGGGTCATCCAACTTCTATTTCAACAGTTGTTCAAATTTCAGGGAGCTCACTACCTTGAGTAAAGCAGCCGGGTCCATTGTTGGACAGCTCTAAGTGTTAGAACGTTCTGCCACCTGCTGAACTGAAAGCTGCTTCCCTTTGACTACCTTCCACTGCTAGTAGTTACGCTGCCTAGAGCAATACAGAAGGTTTACCGATTGACACCTTTTCAAAAAAAAATGAAAACAATTATTGTATCTTCCAAAACTCAAAATCTCCAAGCAAAAATAATAATAATAATAATATTCACTTTTTTAACTATTTCGAATGTGAATCAGCCCCCAGACTACTTACCATTTAGTCATCTTCCTTGATGTATTATCTTGAAAAACTGTCAAAATTCGCTTCATATTCATTGCCTCATTTTATTACCATAATAGCATTCTATGGTAAGCTGGTCAGGTCCGATTCAAAAATTCAATTCATGTCCTGGCTGGGTAACTCAATTGTTCAGAGCATCTTCCCGACACACCAAAGTTGCGGGTTCCCTCCCTGGTCAAGGCACATACAAAAAGCAACCAATTAATGCATAAATAAGTGGAACAACAAATCAACATTTCTCTCTCTCTCAAATCAATCAATACATTTTTAAAAATTGTAAAGAATTCAATTCAATCAATGATTATTTACCAGTTGTTATAAAGCATTAGAGAAAGCACCAGGGGAATGAAAAAAGCAGCAGGACACAGTTTACACCCTAGGGTGAAAGGATTACTTGCACAGATTAAGGATAGTAGTAGTAAACTAAGATTCAAAGTGCTATGAGATTCCAGAGAAAGTCTTCACCAAGTTGAGGGGCCACGACCTTAGAAAAAAAGTGACACTGGATGGTTGGATTTCAAGAAGGGAATGGCAGGAGAGGATTGTGGTGAAAGAACCCAACCAAAGCAAAATGAATGCGTACACATGGCCAGGTGGCTCAGTTGGTTGGAGCATCCTCCAGTGCACCAAAAGGTTGTGGATTTGATTCCCTGGCAGGGCACATACCTAGGTTGTGGGTTTGATCCCCGGTCAAGGTGTGTAAAAGAGGCAACCAATTGATGTTTTCACATCAATGTTTCTCTGTCTCCCTTCTCTCTCTAAAAACAAATCAATAAATATATCCTTAGGTGAGGATTTTTAAAAAATGAATATGCAAATGAACACATTCACAGTTTGTTCTCAACGCTGAGTACTACAGCTGAGTTGGAGCACACAGGCCAGGGAGGAGGGGACAGAAAGGATCCCAAAAGTTTCAAAAATTTCCTGAGGGCCCAGAAGAAACTACACTGGGAGTGATAAGTAAAAAGGGCACTGGGATAGTCAATTTTAATTTTTCTGAGTCCCACTCTATCATCTACAAATGAAGAACTTGAACTAGATCAGTTTTCACTTTCCCCACCACCACCCCCCAGCACACCTAAGTTGTACAATCTGACATCGGAACAATGGATCACTGCAGCAGTAATTCTTGTGGAATATGGATACATATTCTCAGCACCTTTCACACAGGGGAAAGAGAACTCAAAAGGTGAAAAGATGCTCAAAATCAATAAATAGTACTCATTGAGGATATAGAAATTTATCTTATTAGCCACTGTCTCTCTGGGACCTGGCATAGTACCTAGGATGTAATTAATACCTGTTTGTTTGATTGGGTTTGGGGTTTTTTTGTTGTTGTTGTTTATTTTTTGCACTTTTACATCATTACTATTTTATTTTTTCAATTACAGTTTACAATCAATATTATTTTATTTGCTTCAAGTATACGACATAGTTGTTAGACAATCATATATTTTACAAACTGTTCCCCCTGATAATTCCATACAGTGATTACAATATTATTGGCTATATTTCCAATACTGTTTATTTATGTGTTTTTTAAATGAATGGGGTGCACTCTGACTGGTGTGGCTTAGTGGGTTGGTCGTTGTCCGGCAAAATGAAAGGTCGCCGGTTCAATCAATTCCCAGTCCAGGCACATGCCTGGGTTGCAGGTCAGGCTTTCTCTTGCACATTGATGTTTCTCTCCCTCTTTTTCTTCCTCCCTTCCCCTCTCTCTAAAACTAAATAAAAATCTTTTTTAAAAAAATAAATGAATGGGGTGAATAAAGAGTAAGCCCTAGCCAAAGCCCTTTTCTTTCCACACCACTCAGCTTTCCCTGACATACATTTATATAGTCACAAAATTCATACTGAACCTTGACTAGAGCTCAGCTCTTCAGACCCCCTGCTCCATATCCTCCATCGGACTACTCCACCACAGAATCAGAGAGCAGTGACAAACTGTCCTAGAAGTAAGTAAAGAAAGCCGGTGCTATACCAAGTGATTGGAAGGGCTTTGACAAGTATTTCTAAACAAAATTATTTTATTCTCAGTTCTGTGAAAGGAGCAAAAATTTAATAATTAGAGACAGATACATTGCATCACAGATGTTTGAACTGAGTCTCAAAGATCATCTAGTCTAACCCCCTCATTTGTCTTTGGAGGCTGTACCTCATGAGATCCTAATTAAGACGTATATGCCCCTGGGAAAAGGAATATTTGAAGTTATTATGCATCTATACTTAGAAAATAATAACAGCTTTGTTTTGGGTGCAGTGAAGATTCAGTGCCAAACGGCTCAACTGGGATACAGCACAGCTGTGGAAACAGCATGGCTATGCGGCAGCCCTGGGGCCAGGCCCCTCTCTGGGCCAGACTGCTCTGCTCTGCCCCTTGATGGTCTGCTCTGCTGTGCTCTCCTGGCTCTAGTGAGACATCTTCTGCCTTTCAGCCCAGCCAGGGAGATGCAGTCTTTTCAGTCTCAGATGGAAAGGTCGCATGCGTGCACCAGGAAATAATAATAGTTAAGTGAGAGAAAACAATAGCAGAAAGAAAAACAAGGCCATATCCAGAAAAAAAATAGGAAGACAGAGAGCAAGACGAAAGGGAAGAAACAAGGACTTCACCTACCAAATAGATTTACTTAGGAAATAAATTACTTTGAAGTGGTAGTACACACTTGGCTGTGGAAAGCCACAGCCTAGAGAAAGTTTAATCTTAGTGTCTCATCTGAAAGAGCCAATTAAATTATAAACTAGATGTTAAGTAAATGCAGCAATAACATGAGTAGAAACCCGTACGGTAGAGAATTCGTAATTTTACTATGGATAAATTCTGAGACTGTATTTTCAACTATGAAACAGAGACATCATCAGCCTTTACTATCCCATCTCATTGTTATGGGGATAAAACCAAGGGACGCAGGGCAAAGCTTTGTTTACCATAAAGCAAAACACAAACGTAAGCTGTTATTATTCTATGACATAGTTCAAACTCAAACGGCAAATAAACCTTTGAAACATTCAAAGTTAAGGCTAACTTAGCCATTTTTCATTCACGACATTTCTTTTCTAAAATGTATGTTCAATCAAACAGATAATGCAGGAATACAATTTTTATCTTTAAAAATGTATATGATACAAATAACTCTAAAGTTCCTTTAACTCCACCAAGAGGGAGCCTCTCTTGTCAATATAAGAGGTATCTGTCCAGATTTGGGATGTGTGTGTGTGCGTTTCACACAAATAGGATCACATTGTACATACTGTTCTGTGTTCTATAACTCAATTTTCTTTTTTTCACTTAATAAATCCTGGGCATCTTTCCAAATCAATACATAAAAATCTACCTTGTTGTTTAGAGGCTTTGCACAATATTTCCATAGTATAATCTACATCGTTTACTTGGTATCTTTTATTTATTTTTAGAGGGCGAGGGAGGAAGAAAGAGACGGAGAGAAACATCAGATGAGTGCCTCTTGCACGTGCCCCAACCAGCGACCAGGCTCACAACCCAAATACTACCCTGACGAGGAACAGAACCAGCGACCTTTTGTTTTTCAAGACAAAGCTCAACCAACTGAGCCACAATGATCAGGGCATTTGACATCCTTCATTAATGGACATTAAGGTCGACTCCTTACATTTCGATTAACAAAAAAATACATGTGAATTAACTATATGTTATTTTCTAAAAGGAAAAATTTTCTAAAGCTCTGGGAATCTGTAAACAAAAAAATTTAAAAAGACATGCATGGAAGCTTTCTTATACACAGGTAGAACGTATTCCCTAGTAAAATCATTTTTGAACTTTGGAATAATCCAATTGAAAAGTAAAGGACAAGACTCCAGTTATAGTCTTCCAGGCCCTTGGTTGTCCTGTCCTGGCCCCAGCTGGCAGGCTCAGAAATAGTAGTTAGTACTCCGAGGTCAATTTACTATAAAGCTGATGGAGCTTATAATTTAGGGCCCCTCACTTGCTTGGGGACCCTTCCAAGGCCAGAGCAATGTATTCACATAGTCATACATTTTTGTAACATTTGCTAATGAATTTTAAATTATTGTCTAAGTTGAGGACAACAGATAAAAGCCTAAAACTTGAGAATACTAGAAACAAGGAAAGTGATTCCTGTAGAACAAGGTCATAAATGGTGCAACTTACACTTCAGCCCAATGAAATCTACCATAAACCTTAGTTTTCTGCGGGACCAGGGATGTCTGGACTGATAGTAGCTGTCACTGTAAGACTTCAGTGCATTATTTGTATTTGAATTTAACCCACGGCTAACTGCAAAGTGTGAAGTATCTTTAATAAAATCGTATATTACATATTTTTCACTGACAACTTTTTGGTTCTCTTGTATTAATTTTAGTTTTAAGTTCTTAAAGTTTTTCAAACTTGCTAAGTTTCTGATAGAGATTTTTTTTAATAACAAGAAAATGTAAATTTAAAAAGTAATATACAATTCACTCTTTGAAAAGCAGAGATGTCAACCATTTTAATGGCTATGCATTTCATCATTCTGATGTATCATAATTTGTCATTTCAAAATGGAAATTATTTATTTCTGATAACAAATTTTAAGTGCTAAATTCATGCAAAGTTTTAAAAAATTCTAGAATACATAAATGAATAGAAATTTAAGACTTTTGAAAACCTATTTAAAAATACACGATATGGTACTATCATACTGTTGGATAACCTGCTTTTTTACTTAATATACTACAGGTTTGTTTTGCTAACTTGACAAGCTAATCCTAAAATTTATAATAAAATACGAAGTGCCAAGAATTGCCAAACACATCAACTGAAAAAGCAATGTGATACGACTTTTTCCACTGGATATCAAGACAGTATATAACTATAGTGATTAAAAGAGATGCTAACAAATATACTAACAAGAAAAATGGTGTTGACACGATTGGGATTTTTGGGATTTTTCCATGTGGAAAAAACTGACTCACTATACACAACTCAGGTATATACAAAACCAATCCCAGGTGAAATATAGAGATCAAAAAGACAGGTAAAACTTGTCTGCAAGTTTTTAGCATATAATTAAGATGGATATCTTTTTTAAAAAATATTTTATTGACTTATTTTTAGAGAGGAGGGGAGGGAAGGAGAGAAATATGGATTGGTTGCCTCTCGCACGCCCCCAACTGAGAGCCTGGCCTGCAACCCAGGCATGTGCCCTGACTGGGAATCCAACCAATGACCTTTCAGTTTGTGGGAAGATGCCCAACCCACTGAGCCACACCAGTCAGGGTAGAAGAGTATCTTCTTGATCTCAGGATAAAGAAAGATTTTTTTCATTTTTATAATTGAATTTATTGGGGTGACATTGATTAATAAGTTTATATAGGTTTCAGGTGTACAATTCTGTAATACATCATCTATATATTATATTGTCTGTTCACCACCCCAAATCAAGTCTCCTTCCATCACCATTTATCCCCCTGGAAAGATTTCTTTAAAAGGACATAAAAAGCACAAACATAAAGGAAAAAACTGATACGTTTTCTTTTTGTCAAAATATTCATCAAAAAAACTATTAATTCTCTAACTTGATTTTGGTGATGGTTATACAATCTATACATAAGACAAAACTGTAGAGAGCTATACACAAACACATACACACAAATACAGGCAAAAAAAATGGTGAAACTGAATAAGGTGTGTAGTCTAGTTAAAAGTAATGTACCAATGTCATTTCCTAGTTTTTTTAGCCATATAAAATATCATCATTGGAGGAAGATGAGTGAAAGGTACATCGGATGCTACTGTTTTTGCAACTTTCTGCAAGTTTGTACTGTTTTCAAAATTAAAAAGTTTGAAAAAAAACACCAGTAAGGAAATAAAAACACATGCCAGAGTGGGAAGACACTTGCAAAACATATGACTGAAAAAATGACTAGTATTTAGAATATAAATGATTAATTACAAAATAAAGAACTCAATAGTGAAATGGGCAATTTCAGAAAAGAAATGGAAATGACCAGTAAAAATATGAAAAGGTACATACAAGTTCACCTGTGATCAGGAAAATTAAAATTAAAACCACAATGAGATGCCAGTACACATGCCCTAGCCGGTCAAATAAAAAGTTTGTATCAAGTGTTGACAATGATGCGAACACCTGAAATTCTCGTATACTTCTGGTGAGAGTGTATACTTGCACAACTGTGTTGGAAAACGGTTTGCCATGATCTATTAAAATTGAACCTTTTCATCCATAATTTCTAATCCTGGTCACATACCCTAGGGAAATTCATAAATGTGTGCACCAAGAGTAATGTGGAAGCATGTTCACAGCAGCATGGTTCATTTCTTTTTTAATCCTCACTCAAGGGTACGTTTATTGATTTTAGAGAGAGAAGGGGGAAGAGGAAGGAGAGAAACACCCATGTGACAGAGAAACATCAACCTGATGCTTCCTGTACATGATATGACGGGAATGGAGCCTGCAGACCTTGGGTGTACGGAAAAACGCTCCAGCCAACTGAGCCACTCGGCCAGGGCTAGCAGCATGGTTCTTAAAAGCCAAAGTTGAAATACAACATGAAATGTGATATATTTAATACTACACAGAAGTGGAAGTGAATTAGAGCTACACAGAACAATAAGGGTAAAACTTTAAAACAATATTGAGTGAAGGAAACCAGACACAGAATATGTAATCTCTGACTCCATTTACAAGTAAAAAAAGACACTAAGCCATAATGTTTGAAGAAATATAGCTGGGTGGTAAAATTCTAAAGACTGTTACAATAGAGAAAAACATTGTTTTGTTTTGTTTTTTAATGAGAAAAAACATTAAACAGTTAGGGGGCAAAACAAGGACTTCTGGGTCCTGACAACATTCTATTTCTTGATCGGGATATTCACTTTATGATTATTCATTGAACTGGGATTTATATTTTATGTACTTTTTCTGTATTTATATTGTAATTTATAATAGAAAGGTTTAAAATACGTCAAACATTAAGCACACAGTAGATACTCAAGGGTAAATACCATTTACACTAAAACAAAGGCAGCTGATTTGTGACAACCTCTAAGAAATACAGCTAACTGGTTAAAGAACAGAACCATGTTGTGTAGTATGCTGGCCCCATCACTGGTTTTAAAACAGGGGTGTACACACACACACACATATACACACATCATATATGAATAAAACATCTCCAGAAGGCTGCACAGGAAAGTGGTGACAGTGGTTACCTTTACCAGTGTACAGGAACGGGGCTAGGAAATGGGTGGCAGGCAGACTTATTTTCATTGTATATTGTACCCTTTATACCATATACATATATACCCTATTTTAGAGATTTAAGATATATCAAATATTATCACTCAAATTCTATAGATAGTTCTTTATACTTAGATTTTACTTCAAAAGAAAATTTAAGACAGAAAAATTAAAAATAACATTTTATGTACAAAATTAAAATGCTTTACAATTAAACAACTATGAAACATAACAACTTTATGAAGAGGCAAAATTATATCCATTTTACAGACTAGTAAACGGAGCATAAGAGACAATAAGTGACTTACCCTTAATCAAGCTAATTAAGTGATGGAACTGGAGCTCATAATTTTTATGCTTCCAAACCCCCCATTGTCCTTTCTCTCTATCACACTGACACAGTGTATCCTCTTAATGCCTTCCACCAAAAAAAAAAATATATATATATATATATATATATATATGGAGAATAATGCTCATTACTTTTCATTTATGTGAAGGAAAGGAATGTAAAAGTTGTTAATTATAAAATTCTTTTTTAAAAAATGAAGGCAAAGAAAACTTATTGCATAGCACATTACACTTCCAGAACTACCAAAAAACAAAAACAAAAAGAAGAACCTTCAGGTGTTAGGGAAATACTTTCATTTTACTCCAGTGTTGTTTAATGAAGGTTAGAAAATGATTCCCAGTCCTTTAATAAAAAAGACATCTATGTGGCCAATTTAAGAGAGTAATTAGATGCAGCACTTTTTAAAAGGATTTCCAAAAACCTTTGTCAAGTTGAACTTATCAGCAGTTATTTCTCATTGAAAGAAATCTTGTAAATTAGCTCTTAAGAGGCATTTAAAAATTTTTTTTATTTTTCAATTACAGCTTACTTTCAATATTCTTTTATATCGGTTTCAGGAGTACAGCACAATAGTTAGACAATCATATACTTTACAAAGTGTTCCCCCCAATATTTCCAGGAAGGGGGCAGTCTTCTTGAAGAGCTTCTGGTATTTCTTCTCACTGTATATTTACATGATTAATAATATTACTGCTATTCTATAACTTTCCAAGTATTTTCACATACAGTGTCTCATGTGATCCTTGCCAACAGGCCACTAAGACAGGAAGGACATTCAATTGAAGAAACTGAGGCTCTGGGAGGTTGGTGTTTTCCAAGGTCATGTGCCTTACCTCTTAGTTGAATATTCTCTCCAACAAAGTATATGGAAAATTCTCAATTATCAGGGTCTAAACATTCAGCTTGTCAATTACATAGGCCTTTTCCTTACCTCTCTGCCTTTCATTCGCTTTCATAAAGTAAGATTGATTTAGCAGCTAAATGACATCCAATCCTAATCAGTCCTAACTCTGCTTAGCTTCCTGAGATTAGATGGGAAATAGACATCTATTTGCATACTTATGGGAGCACTGGATAAAATCTGTATTTGTCTACAACGCATTATCAAAATATTTGCAAACTATGTAACTATTTTATATCTTAAAACAAAAATCTTATAAACCTGAAGCTCAGGATGACAATCTAGAGTACAGAAATTAAAAATCAAACTGCCAAGGCTCAAACTTGGCTCTACATCTTCTCAGCTGTCTGGTCTTCTGGGTCATTTTCTTTACCTCTTAGGGCTTCAGATTCCTTAACTCTAAAATAGGCGTAAAAAAATGTCTTCATAAGAATTAAAAGAGACAATGCACATAAAGCATTTAGCTTAGTGTCTAGTACTTACTTAAATATTGATATCTTGGCACTGATACTATTATCAGCATTTAACATTCAGCAAACTAGATTTACACATTTCCCTATTCAAGCCATAAATGATGGCTTCCACTCTGGAAAATTCTGTAGTATATATAATATACTCCAACCACCAATATACTCAGTTACCTTCAGAAGTTAGCCAGGTATCACTTTTCTAAATCTTAGAATAAGGAAAGTTGCAAAAGCTTACTCCATCAATCAAGGGTGGGGCTGAAATTGAGAGCCTTGTTTTTAATGAAGTGGACTGATATGTACAGAGGGAATTTGCCTGAATTGTTATCAAGCTGTAATGTGGCCGAGTGGGGATTTCTATCTTGATAACAGACCGATGCAACCTAAAGAAGGGTCAGTGTTACTGCAGTATTACAAGCCCTGTTGAAAGAGATGGATGATGCAACTTCTACAGTAAGAATGGAGGCAACTGAGTCATCAGTGTAACCTTTGAAGAGCACTAAAGGAGAGGAAAATTCTTGAGTACTGACTCCTACACTCAGCATCTTAGTAAACTGTGTGTAAGATGTTTCAATGCAATGTGGACACAGTAGTGCCCATACCCATGAATCTCAAAAATCCATTTAGTGGGAAAAATATCGGAGTCATCACTTTCTGATTACAGTAATGTCCCGAGCATTTTCTGAAAATATTTTGTATGGGGACTTTGGACTGTCCCTAGTAGGTCTTCAAAAAGCATTTGGTGAATGAATTCATTAATTTTTAAAAATTGTTAAGAGCATTGGCTGTGGAGTCCTGCTGACTTGGCTATCATTCCTAACTCCATACCCTCACACAGACAACAGTATGGTGATTACCAAAGGGAAAGGGGAGTGGGAGGGGGTGGAAGAGGGTATGGGGGAATAAAGGGCGATGGAAGGAGACTTGACTTAGGGTGGTGAACGCACAGTACAATATACAGATGATGTATTATAGAATTGCACAAATCTTTCTGTCTCAATGTTCTCGTTTGGAAAAGGGGAAATGCCAAATACTGAACTCTAAGAACTGACCGACACAGGAGACAGAACTAGGCTTGGCACACAGCAAACCTGAAGTAGTAACCGGTATCACTTTTTTGCTACAGGATGTTATACAACAGTAAGGTATTATCAGGAAGTCTTAGAGTATCAAAAGCGTTTAAGCACAACTAGACAGAAAGAGTAAAGGTAGAAAGGTATCGAGAATAAAGGATGAGGGAGGTCTTGTAAATGATAACCTGAGTCACAAAGGGAAAGGATGGACAGGGCAGAGGAAGACAAGGGGTAGTACACTAGAAAAGTGACACATCCCAGGAAGGGAGGGAAGGCATTGGGAGCTCTTCAAGGAGCCGGTTGCCACAGGGGGGAGGGGATTCAAAGCTGAGACAATTCCTTTGGCCAGGCCTGTCCTGTGCCTTACCATGGGGCAAGGTAATGTGGACAGGCCTGGAATACACAAAGATAGCTAGGCAGAGGGTACAGGGGCGACATACTAGCTAGGAGGAGCCATGATTCGCGCCCGGGCAGTGCCCAGACCAAGGTCCCGACTTGAGCGTTGCGGGCCGGTGAACAAGAGGCTCTGAGGCTCGAACACCCGTAGTGGCTATGAGGGCAGATAAACTGTTTTGAGGCGATCACAGCATCTAGGCGGAGGCCTGCTGCATGAGACAGGATGGAGGCCGGGACGAGGAAGAGCCGCTTTCCGTTTCGGGATGAGGGACAGCGGAGGGGCAGGTGGGAAGTGGCGAAGCAAAAAACTCAAGTCCCACCGCCTCTGAGGGGAAGCAAGCAACCGGCTCGTGCCCCAAAGGGCGCTGCGTGGAGGGGCACCTCAGCGGTTACGGGCGAAAACAGCCTCCGGGTGAGAGGTCGCGCGAGGGACGGACAGCTGCTAAGCCAGTGAGCCCATCTGACGGGGGCGGATGTCGCCTCCCATTGGCGGTTGTTGGGCGCGACCAGCAACCAATGAGTCAGCTCTGGAAGCGTAGCGGTGACGTTAGGTGCGGAGGAAGCCGCTTCGAATCGGCGGCGGCCAGCTTGGTGGCCTGGACCAATCAGAGGCCTCCAACTAGCAGAGACTTGGCCAATCGGCGGCCTCCACGACAGGGCTGGGGGGAGGGTATATAAACGGAGTCGGGGGGCACCGCGCGGTAGACGCTGATCGAGACTTCATAGGCTTTTGGGTTTAGGGGTTTGCTGAGCGTAAGAGGTAAGCGCGGCGGCCTGCATATTCGGCTGACCCCATCGCCTTGTCCGCTGCTCCTCCTGACCTCGGTCCCTGTGTCGCTCTCAGGTTGGCAACCTCGGTGCGTTCTCGTGCTTCGGCCTGTGGCTGGATTGCTTGCGACGCCTTTCCTGCCTGTTGACCCACAGCGACGTCAAGATGAAGCTCTCCCTGGTGGCTGCGGTGCTGCTGCTGCTCGGCGCGGCGCGGGCCGAGGAGGAGGACAAGAAAGAGGACGTGGGCACGGTGGTCGGCATCGACCTGGGGACCACCTACTCCTGGTAAGTGGGGTTTGTGGAAAGGGGAGAATGGGGCGTGGCCCTGGGCCGCGGTGGGAATGGCTGTGCTGATTCTTCCGTTCGGCTTTTCCGCCAGCGTCGGGGTATTTAAGAATGGCCGCGTGGAGATCATCGCCAACGATCAGGGCAACCGTATCACGCCGTCTTATGTAGCCTTCACTCCCGAAGGGGAGCGTCTGATCGGCGATGCAGCCAAGAACCAGCTCACCTCCAACCCTGAGAACACGGTCTTCGACGCCAAGCGGCTCATCGGCCGCACATGGAATGACCCGTCTGTGCAGCAGGACATCAAGTTCTTGCCTTTCAAGGTTCGACCGCGTTTTTTTTACCGCATAGGAAGTGGGTGGTGGGAGTATTTAAGATTGAGAAGTTACAGAAACAGTGTTAACAGAAATGAGTAGGGACGTGGTATATGTAATTTTAATAATTCTGATGTGCTATAAAACTTACTGAAGTTGCCGGATAAACTTCACACATAACCACTCTGTCCGATAGTTTAGGATTAACGGAAGTATTTCTGGTCAATATTCAGCTCCAAGGGATCAAAATAAAACAAAGTGGGGGAAGACTCTAATACAGTCCTTTCTTTGTAAAGTGGTGTTGCTTTTGGTCTGCAAATAACAATTCTTTAAAACAGGTAGTTGAAAAGAAAACTAAACCATACATTCAAGTTGATATTGGAGGTGGCCAAACAAAAACATTTGCTCCTGAAGAAATATCTGCTATGGTTCTCACCAAAATGAAGGAAACTGCTGAGGCTTATTTGGGAAAGAAGGTAAGCATCTCCAGAACATTAAGTAATTTTATTATTACTATTCTTGATTGATCACATGTTATATAAATACTTCATTATTTTAATAATTTGAATGACATCCATGTGTATCAGTTTTAATTACTTGTATGCGTTACTGTAGGCCAAACAAAATACTAGGGACTTTCCCCCAGGTATAAAACTGTGTACATTATGCTTATCTTACAAATAAGCTGGCGTAGAAACTGAAGTAATGTTTTGACTATAACTTGAAGTAAGGATAAAGCCATGTGATAAAACACACTTAATTACCTTTTGTTATCCTTTTAGGTTACCCATGCAGTTGTTACTGTACCAGCCTATTTCAATGATGCCCAACGCCAGGCAACCAAAGATGCTGGAACTATTGCTGGATTGAATGTTATGAGGATCATCAATGAGCCGTAAGTGTTACATTCAAAGGTATGGTATATTTGCTGAGTAAGGAAAATGTAAAGTTAACTGCTTTTTTTCTTTTCTTATTCTCCTAACAGTACAGCAGCTGCTATTGCTTATGGTCTGGATAAGAGAGAAGGGGAGAAGAACATCCTGGTGTTTGACCTGGGTGGTGGAACCTTTGATGTGTCTCTTCTCACCATTGATAACGGTGTCTTTGAAGTTGTGGCCACTAATGGTGATACTCATCTGGGTGGAGAAGATTTTGACCAGCGTGTCATGGAACATTTCATCAAGCTCTACAAAAAGAAGACTGGCAAAGACGTTAGGAAAGATAATAGAGCTGTGCAGAAACTCCGACGTGAGGTAGAAAAGGCCAAACGGGCCCTGTCTTCTCAACATCAAGCAAGAATTGAAATTGAGTCCTTCTATGAAGGAGAAGACTTCTCTGAGACCCTGACTCGGGCCAAATTTGAAGAGCTAAATATGGTATGTTCCTTGTTTCTTGTTTCGCTAATTAGATCTAAGTAGATTCTCTTGAGTTTGTGACGTTACATTTAGAAGTGTAGACAATATCTCAGTATAACAGGTGGCATCATCACAGTAATTAATGCCTCTTATTCTAGGACCTGTTCCGTTCTACCATGAAGCCTGTCCAGAAAGTGCTGGAAGATTCTGATTTGAAGAAGTCTGATATTGATGAAATTGTTCTTGTTGGAGGCTCTACTCGAATCCCAAAGATTCAACAACTGGTTAAAGAGTTCTTCAATGGCAAGGAGCCCTCCCGCGGCATAAATCCAGATGAGGCTGTAGCGTATGGTGCTGCCGTCCAGGCTGGTGTGCTCTCTGGTGATCAAGATACAGGTAAGTCAATGTCACAGGCATCTTTCACACTGTTTCAGCAGCTTGATGGGAAGAATATAATTAGCTGCAGCTTTAGAAAGCAATAGAACATGAGCAGCAAGGTCACATAGGTAGTAAACGGTACAGGGAGGGCAAGACATGGTGCACTTTCAAGATCTTTAGCAATTGTGGGGAGTTTGCTTTGTGTAGTGTTCCTGTGACTCTCTAATTAGAACTTAACTCTATGTTACCTTTGCAGGTGATCTGGTATTGCTTGATGTATGTCCTCTTACACTTGGTATTGAAACTGTGGGAGGTGTCATGACCAAACTGATTCCAAGGAACACTGTGGTGCCCACCAAGAAGTCACAGATCTTTTCTACAGCCTCTGATAATCAGCCAACTGTCACAATCAAGGTTTATGAAGGTAATTGCTTACATTTGTTAATGCATGGTGCGTTTGTTAATGGCATTTCTTGCTTAATATACTCTATTAAAGAGACTAGGGGAAGAAATACTTGCTTTTTTCAGATGTGGATCTCTGTTTTGACTAGTGTTGAGTTTGGTATAGTCAGCATTAAAATACAGTTCTTATCTAGCTATCTTAGCACTCCTTCCCATTAAAAATAATGTTTGAGTTAGCTCTAGAATAAAAAAAGTGTTCATGTAAAGTAGGTGAAATTCAATTGAGTTTGTAGTAACTTAATTCACTCGTTAGTCCCATTGTTGCTCCTTATAGACTAATGACCTATTTCTAGCTTGATGAACGTGCCCTTGTCATTGTAAGCTCTATAACAGCCTAAAATGGAGGGACCCAGATGTACTATTTTTCAGTAACAACTAACAAGGTTCTTCTGTATAACTTGTAGGTGAACGACCCCTGACGAAAGACAATCACCTTCTGGGAACTTTTGATCTGACTGGAATTCCTCCTGCTCCCCGTGGGGTCCCACAGATTGAAGTCACCTTTGAGATAGATGTGAATGGCATTCTCCGAGTGACAGCTGAAGACAAAGGTACAGGCAACAAAAATAAGATCACAATTACCAATGACCAAAATCGCCTGACACCTGAAGAAATTGAACGGATGGTTAATGATGCAGAGAAGTTTGCTGAAGAAGATAAAAAGCTCAAGGAGCGCATTGATACTAGAAATGAATTGGAAAGTTATGCCTATTCTCTCAAGAATCAGATTGGAGATAAAGAAAAGCTGGGAGGTAAACTTTCCTCTGAAGATAAGGAGACCATGGAAAAAGCTGTAGAGGAAAAGATTGAATGGCTGGAAAGTCACCAAGATGCTGACATTGAAGATTTCAAAGCTAAAAAGAAGGAACTAGAAGAAATTGTTCAGCCAATTATCAGCAAACTCTATGGAAGTGCAGGCCCTCCCCCAACTGGCGAAGAGGAATCAGCAGACAAAGACGAGTTGTAGACACTGTTCTGCTAGTGCTGTAATATTGTAAATACTGGACTCAGGAACTTTCGTTAGGAGAAAATTGAGAGAACTTAAGTCTCGAATGTAATTGGAATCTTCACCTCGGAGTGGAGTTGAAAATGCTATAGCCCAAGTGGCTGTTTACTGCTTTTCATTAGCAGTTGCTCACATGTCTTGGGGTGGGGGGAGAGGAGAAATTGGCTATCTCGCGCGCGTTCACCATGGAAATGTTCTATTTAACAATTGGGTCATGTGCATCCAGTGTAGGAACTTTATTTTCTACCATAAGTGACACCAATAAATGTTTGTTATTTACACTGGTCTAATTTTTGTGATAAGCTTTCTAATTAGGTCATTTATTTTAAGATTAAATTCTCACGGGGGATGGGGTTTTGAAGTAAGGAAACTTATTCAATACTCTGAGAATTTGCCTAAGAAAAAGGGGTGAGCAGTTCATCCATATCCTTACTTAGGCAAGGGCCGTTTCACAATGCCCTGGAGTGGAGTTTTCTTAAACATATTTGAAATTGCCTATTTCCCCTTATCTTTCTAAAACTGGTGGCTTTTTTAATGTTTTGTGTGTGTGTGTGTTAAAAACTTCAATTACAGTTGCCCCCCTTTCTCCCCCCTTACTCTCCCCTGTGCTACCCACCCCCCACATTCAGTCCTCCCTCTGCTGACTTTTTATTACTAATGATACTTTATGGCTTGCTTGAATTCTCAAGACTTGATAAAGATGAATCATATGTTAACTTTACACCCTTGGATTCAATTCATTATTTTAGAGTAAAGGTATGTATTGAACCTCACTGTGCTAAAATACCCATTTCTGAATTTTTTTTTTTCATCTGCAATTTCTTAACAAGTGGTTCTAGGGTGGGATCTAGGATGGCAACCTTCAAACTACGTTAAGCCCTACTGCAGTTGGTCAAAGGTAGTGATTTGTGTGAAGACAGGTTTAAGACCACTTGGGTTGGCTTCCTGAGGAAAGGTGGTTTAGGTGGATATAAGGGGCAGGTTATCTGGTGCTAGCATGAAATCCAATATGACCCAAAGGATAGCTATTTTTCAGATGGGCCACGGCTGAAAGATGAATATGCTGACAGGCTGAGCTGGTACCTGATAGCATGATTGTGTTATTCTGAGGCCCAGACCTCTGCTGCGATGCCCCGAATCACGTGGACTGGCCTGGAGTAATACGTGACCTCAGGCCAAGTTGAATACAAATGTTAAAAATGACCTGCAATGCTGTGTGCAGTGGGTTTAGGGGTTAGGTGGAAAAGACAAGGACTGTCTTCACCCTTGTCCCAAATGGCTCCCACTACCAAATGCCAATAGTCTGCACCTCTCTCTGAGGAGCAGCTACTGATTATCAAAAAGACAAGCCCTGGCCAGGCAGTTCAGTTGGTTAGAGTGATACACCAAGGTTGCGGGTTTAATCCCCAGTCGGGTCAATGGATGCATAAATAAGTGGAACAAGGTGATGTTTCTCTTACTTTCTCTAAAAAAGAAAAAGAAAACACTTGAACCTGTAAATATCCACTCCCTGATTTCTACAGCTTATGTTATATCTAGCGATTATGATTCGTCAACATTTTGTGATTGGTATCTTCAGCAACAAAAAAAACCAATCTCACCTAGGTTGTATTAGTAAAACCCTTTAAATAATTGAGGTTTTTGTACCGGGCTCTCCAGTTCATAACCTACCAAAGTAGGTAAGAGCATGAGTGTTATATCATACAGAAAGTATTTTGGAAGTAAAAAACAGCTAAGGTTTAACTTTTCTGAAAGTAATTGATGTTAAAAAATGTGGGTTTTATTAGTCAACTACAGTCACAATACAATCATCATAGATTTCCCCTTCTGTATTCATCCCACCGAACACAAAACAAAGCAGTGAGTCAGTAAGACTTTTCTCACGTGAGTCACCACCTTGGATCACTCCTTTGTCAGTGGAATCCCCTTTCTCAGTGTCACAGTTCAGAGCAACAGGATTTGAATCTTCCTCAGACGTGCACATCACTGGCCATGGAATAATACACATGGAATGGTCCAATCGTCCAGGGGGTAGAAAAGTATCAAATTTGAGTAAGGTCCAATGCTGCTTTTCTATGTTGGGGTGGGGTGGGGGGAAAAAACCAAGGTCTCTGTTAAAACATTTCCAGAAATGCTCAGTGACTTGCTTTATCACCCAAGCCTTAAAAGAAATAGGAGATAAAAGGAACAACAACAAAAACTAATGGCAGTTTTACTGCTTTGGTGATGTCATTCCCCCCAAATTTGGTTTTCTTGCCCTTGGATTTAGATGTGGAGGGACCAAACTGAAAAATCAAAGCACTGGTAGTTTAAAAGAAAACAACTTTGTTTATAGAGACCCACAGGGAACACCTGCTCACCTATGTGATATTGGTACATTGTGTCTAGTGCTCCTGTGGGAGTCATCCCTCCGAAGATATACAGGTGTTTCCCGACAGCCACAGCTGAGTGGGCAGCACAACCTGGGGGAGTGGCCCCGGTGGGACTTAGTTTCTGCCACTTCATGTCGCCTGCCAAGAGAAAGACAGTGGGCATTCTATGACCTGGAATGTGGTTTCGAACCTATCTATCAGATTCCTGCAGTTCACAAAGTAATCACTAAACGTCATTGACTAGGAGCTCTGAGAAGTAATACAGCAAGGTTAGTGCGCATAAAAATTAATCGGGGGAACTTGAAATCCTGTTTGGGTCATGCAGCGAGGGTAGAAACTATAGTTTGTTTTCTTTTTAATTTATTTTTAGAGGGGAAGGGAGGGAGAGAGGAGAGAAACATCAATGTGTGAGTGAAGGGAGCTCACAGCCTGAAAGAATGACCCAGAATGAGTCCAGGCTCTCCAGGGCACGTCAACCCTTCAGACACTCTTAAGAAGAAAATTATTACATTCTGTTCTAACTTTTCCTCTTCCCAGTGTTTTTTAACTGTGTAGTACGACAGTTCTGGTCGCCCACCTCCAGACACACACTAGAAGTTGTCCATGCCTCTCAAGGGCATGGGGTTAATGGCTCATGTCTGAAAGAAATCCAGTTGGGGAACATAAGGTATAATGCATTTTAATGAAAGCGCAGGGTTGTTGGAAGAGGAAGAGGTAACAGCTAGGTACATAGCAAATGCTCAGGAAACAACTGCTTTTATTGTTATTACTAGTAGTATTCAGGCCACATTTGACAGAATCTAGGGAAGATTCTGCTGGCTGGTCAAGTTAGCTACACCTACGATCAAGGCTATATTCTATCAAAGCACATTTTTTAAAATTTTAAGCAGACAAGCCCCCATGTCCTATCCTACTTACTTATATCAATGCAATGAAGATCATCATAGAATTTGTCCCCTGCCAAGCCTCCATGGATGAAGAGCTTTGTGCCTGCTGCCACCATCACATGACCATGCCGGGGAGATGGAGGTTTTCCAAGTGTCTCTGGCTGTGACCAGGTCAGAGTGCCTAGAAAAGTAAATTCATTGACATCAGATGACAAAGCCATGAAGCAAGAACACGAGAAATACACCCAAGCATCACCTCCCAGCAAGCAGAGATGCTCCAAGCAGAAAGTGACCTTGCGGTCATTCACTCTGACTTGCCAACCCAATCCAGGCATCCCCTTCTCTACAGCCTATACAATCTCTGCTTGGACACTTCTGGTGCTGGAGAGCTCACTGCCTAACATGCCTGCCCCTTCTACTGGGCATTAGGAAATCATTCCTTTCTTTGAATTAAAAAAGACTTTCCTTAAGCTTCAACCTTGACCTGCCAGACAGTTAAAAAGAATGAGTCTGCTTCTTCTAAGGCGGGCTTTCAGAGTGTTCTTTTACTAAGACAATATCCTTAAGTAGGCACTGTTACTACCTCTGTTTATAGATTAGCAAACTAAGGTCTAGAGAGATGAAGTAACTAGGGTAAAGTAATACAGAAAGTATATGTCAGATCTGGTCCTGAGTCCATGTCATGTGGCTTCGAAGTTCATGCTTTCATCCACTAAGATCTAACCTTGCTCCTGAAAAAGTAAGCTGCAGAACAGTATTTATAATTCAAGTGCATGTGTATGTTTTTAGGTTTTTTTTAAATAAATAAACCTAAGGGTTCTTTTTTTTTTTTAAGATTTTATTTATCATTTTTAGAGAAAGGGGTGGAGGCGAGAAAGCGAGGGAGAGAAACATCGATCAGCTGCCTCTTGCACACCCCCAGCTGGGGACCTGGCCCGAAAACCAGGCATGAGCCTTGACTGGGAACTGAACCAGTGACCTTACGGTTTGCAGGCCAGCGCTCCATCCACTGAGCCACACTAGTAGCCAGGGCTTTAAGTTTTTATATAATTTCAAAATTCATACATGTTCATATACATTTATATGTATGATTTATAAATGTATAGGAAAGTCTAGAAGGAGAAATTAGAACTGCCAACAGTGTCTACCTCTGCCTGGGGAGTGGGAAAGAAAGTCTAAAGGAGGAACTTTTGCTTTTTTACTTTATAAACTCTACTGTTCAAATTTTTAAAATTGATCACTTATACTTTTTAAATGAAAATTTTGCTGTGGGAAGATATCAGCTAAAGGTTATACTGAAGAAGTCTAGAAGTGTGACACTCAGGATGTCATTTTCTAACCTCTGCTTCCTACATCAGGTAAGTGGCAGCCCCAAAGTCCCTGCCCAACCATACTTGCGTCAAACACATGAAGCTTCACATCCTGCACGGGCTGGGCACCTCTCTCTCCGCCCCCAAAGACATACAGCTGGTTTCCAATGACTGCTGAAGATGTGTGGAATGTTCTCGGGGAAGGTGGGGGGGTGGTCACCTCTGGTGTGGTCCAAGTCCTGGTTTCTGTTCCAGAGAGAAGGGAGGCCCTAAAATATTCAGACTGAGGGGTCTCTGACCTTGAATCTGGGACTGGGCAGGGTCACCTTCCAAACCCCAACCCCCAAGCAGGACAGTGTAGGTGAAGGCAGTGCTCTCATGCCAAAGTTAAGGATGGGTAGCCGGAGATTCTTAGAATTTGCCCAGGTAGACCCAAATCCCCAAGACTGAAAAGCCACAAGCTCAATTAAGGACAAGGCTGATTTGTTTCTGGAGGCCTTCAAACATCCTTTCTGAGCCCTCCTCCACTTTGCTGACTCCTGCCCCATGCCATTCACAGGGGCCCAACATCTGCTAAAAGTCACTCCCACTAGATGCTAGAAAGCAAATGTGCCACATTTCCCAGGATAGGTGGCCATTAAAAGAAAGTAGGCAGTGTTTTTACAGTTTCAAAAGTAGTAATTAGTCCCTGGTAATTAGTAAGTGCTAAATAAATACAGTGTATTAGTTTCCCATTTTACAGACAAGGGAATTAAGCAGAGATATATGAAGTCACTCACTTAAGGTGACATGGCTAATAAAAGTTTGAGTTGGGATTCAAATTCTGTTTCGATAACACCAAGATCTAATTATTTTCCACTATTCTGGCTTGAGAATAAAATTGTATCACCTGGGTGAGTGTACAGATGCTTATTTCTTTTCCAAATGAAGCGTGAGTTTTATAGAAATGGACTCGTTAACTGAGCACCTTCCTTGTGCAGAATCCTTGCCCGGGGCGCTCGCCACCCCACAGTCCTCGCCCAGCCCTGGGAGGTGGGCAGCAAGTATCTCCGCTTTGCAGATGAGGGAACTGAAGTTCAGAAAACTTAAATTCTTACCCCAGGTCACAGCGCTTGTGAGTAGCAGGGTAGGGGTTTGAACTCAGATCTGTCAAGACCCCCACACTCGCTCTACCATAACACACCAGGAATTATTTCTTGCCTGGAAAATCCTGTGCCTTTTATAAAAGTCTTCGGCCAACATACAAAGTGACCCATGAAGCATCTGTAATATGTGTGGGGTTCAGGCACGAACCTGGGGACCAAACAAGTCTCGGCCTATATCCAAAGCCAAATGAATGGTCTCTATAGTTACAGAGTTGGGGAGGTTTTGGATCCCAAGGTCAGAAGATCCTGGGATGGTGTTGCTGCCAAGTCAAACGCCAGCACAAATAATCACAAAGGAGTCCTAAGCCATTTGACAGACTTGCCTTAGCAACAAAAGCAACAACTAATGATCCACTTTCATTTTTCATATTTCCTGGGCACGGTGTCAAATTATACTTTCTAGGAGAGAAAAAGGATCTTGTGTAAAATCAATCCTTTGACAGAGGCTTTACAGATTCTCAGTGTATTTTATTTAAATAATTGCCATCATTGAAAATCAAAAGGTCGGGATACCAGATGAATTTCCATCTGTCAAACTATAGCTACATCAACCACAACAACCATTACTGAGTATTAACCTTGTGCCAGATATTGAGTTAGTTTAAATCCTTGCCAAACTTAACAATGTAGGAACTAATACCATTCCAAAGTGACAGAAAAGACCAACTATTGTGCAAATAAATCTATTATTGATAGAGGGAGCTGGGCAAGAACTGACTGTCATGTAAAAAAATGTCCAAGTTACTAGTAATTAACAAATGCATATTTAAACATTCAAATACAAGTTGTTTTGCCTAATCAAATTAGCAGTGTTTAAAAATGATAAATTCAATGTCAGAAGTAAAACAAGCACTATTAAACACAGCTGGAGGTAAGCTGGAACACGTTCTGGAGAGCAATTGGAGAACACGTACCAAAAGACTTAAGGTTGTGTTTCACTTAGTTATTTAAAATTTCTGGGCATGAATTCTAAGGCAATAATTTGAAATACAGTCTATGTCTTCTGAACAAACAGGTTCACTGCACTGCTTTGTTATTTACAATGGCAAGAATCTGAACATAGCCTCGGTGTCAAAAAAACAGGAGAATTATGGTACTGTCATAAAATGGAGTGTTACTGCAGCCATTAGAAATGATGTTAACAAAGCACCGTTGTGAATAGGACATTATTTATGCAGTAATTATGAAATTAAAAGGAAAAAGTGTAATAGTGCAGGGGTTAAATAGTATGAGCTAAGGCTTATAAAAATGCAGAAAAAAGACAGAAAGGAAACACACAAATGTTAAAAGCCTTAATATCATAGGATTGTGGGTGGTTTTTGTCCGCTTACTTACACTTTTCAAATATTTTACAATGAATATAAATTATATCTATTTACTTGTTTTTATTGATTTTTTTGAGAGAGGGATAAAGAGAGAAACATTGATTTGTTGCTCCACTTATTTACGCATTCATTGGTTGATTCTTGTATGTGCCCTGACAGGAGATTTAAGCCGCAAAATTGTCATATTGGGATGATGCTCTAACCAACTGAGAGACCCTGCCAGGGCCTAAATTATATTTATTAAAAAACAAAACAAACATACAAAAAAACAAGGGCAATTTTTTAACTAATAAAAAGATATGTCCAGCTCCCAACAGTGGTTGTGCAACACCTGCTTGGTAGTGACGTCCTAAACTGCCTGCTCTGTGATAAAACTGCCAGTGAGACTAGTCAGGACTTCACACTTTTTGGCTCACAGAAATGTACAGGGAGGATCTAGGTTGGGCACTGTTGGTATTTTAGACCAGGTCATTTGTTATCGTTAGGGGCTGTCCTGGCATTATAGGACATATAGCAGTATCTCCAGTCCCCACCCACTAGATGCCAGTAGCAAACTGCCCTCTGACCTCCCCGAGCTGGGACAACCAAAAATGTTTCCAGATATGGCCAAATGTCCCTTGGGGAGCACAATCGCCATCCTGATCTAAGTCACAGGGTCTAGCCTGGTTCAGTTACTGACTCCCTAGAGACTTTAGGAAAGCCACTTCCCCTGGACATGGGTCACCCACTTGGCATAGCTGTCCTCTAAAATCTCTTCCAGCTTTGACTTTTATGAAGCTGAGAATTGCATGTTACTAGGAAAACAAAATGTAATTCTTTTATTTTCAGATTCTGCTAGAAGTTAAAATTCCTTTCTACGAGGTGAGCACAGTTCAATGGATAATTCGATACAATACAAATGGGTTTTGCTTCAGAAAATAAAATTGGAATTTTATTTATTTATTTATTTAGGTAAATAAAATAACCTTTGGCTACTTACCAGGATTCAGAACTTGTAGGCAATTTCGATTTCCTGACTGGTTGGCACCTCCAAACACCCAGATGCTATGAGGTGTACAAGAGGGAACGAAGCTGGCATGCTCGTACCGGGGCAAGAGGCCCTCTGAGGTGGCTAAATTCCACTGGTGTGTTCCTAGAAAACAGTTCACCCAGTTTCTACACTGGGGCTGCCAATTGCTTTGATTACTTGGCAAACTTGGGGGAGGGTAGTGAAGAGAAGATGGTCAAAAGCATAAGTGAACGACAATCAGATTACTTAAAGGGAATGTGGTCAAACGCCAAAAAGTTCTATATCAGACACTTTGGGGACTGTCCACAAACCCTCCTGTATGGAATCTGTCTCCATTTTCCCAATCGCAAGGGTAAAACCCAGAAGACCTGTTTATACTGCAACACCTTGACTTTCTAGCCTTAGCTGATGGGGTCAGGGGTAGCCACTTGACCCCAAATGGGCCAATCAAACCCTTCCTCCCAAGAGTTAGGAATTCAAACAAATCCCTGGACTTGGGTAGCCATCTTCTACCACCTGTGGAGAGGCAGAGAAAGCCAAAGTATGGAGGAGAGAAGAATGAAACACCTACATTAAGAAGCAGATCTCTCCAGAGAGAGTGAGGGAGAAAGCAGAATTTTTTTTACAGCTTTCCAATTCCTGCTTCCCCTCTCTCCTGAGGCTAGGCTGTATTTTTTGCCCTTGGATTCCTCCTTTTTTGCTGGTTTAAAAGAGTTTACATTACCCACGACTGAATGATTTCTGGTTAAAACAAATTCACAGAAAAATATCTAACTAATTAGTTATTTTAGTTAGTAAACCACTTACAAAGGACCTTCGCAAGCCTATTTGGATTATTACAACTGCTAAGTGAATTAATGTTAAGGATAATGAAGCCCCAGATGGTTGAGACAGGTTAGCCAGAGTCACAAAGCTAATAAGAGGTGACAATAAAGATATAATTGAACTAAAGCTAGAAGAGATTTAATTCACCTTTGATTCTAGTGCAGGGAGTAGAAATTCAAATGCCTTCACAGGAGGGGAGGGAATGTGGTAAACTGGATCCCAAGAGCCCCATCAATAGGTGGCAGCTCAGCTCCAAATAATTGTTGCCATGTAGACATATAGGCCTACTGATGTCATATCTTTCAAAATTATCAAGAGAAGCCAAATCGCTTCAACTTTTTATGCAGACTTCTTCACCTTTGCTTGGTAAACAACTCGGATTAAAACAATAACAGTAATGTTACATGTACCTAACAAAAGATTTTCTTTTGCCATTGTGTATAGTACACAGTAGTAACTATTTGTTCATCCATCCATCCATCCATCCATCCATCCATCCATCCATCCAAATACTTATAAAGCACCTACTCTGTGTCAGGTGCTACTGTTAGTGGCTGGGGATACAATGATGGGGAATATAACCATGTTTCCTGTTTCCAAGGAGCTTATACTCTTATGGGGAAGACAGATGAGAAACAAACACGAGAGATAAGGGCTGTGAAGAAAGATAAGGATGGGAAGTACAGGATGCTATGAATATATAGAGGGTGGTTGTGACTTTGTGATTTATATTCAGAAATGTATATTCGATCTTTGTCAGTTCCAGGCACAGAGTTCCTAAAACCCTCGGATTTTCCTGAGCGGTAAGATCAGCAAAGGTGTCTAATATAACAAGCCCCAGTCAATCACACCTGAGTTTATGTTAATGAGATATCTTATGAAAGCCTTAAGGATGAGGCCGGTTGCCAAGGAAATCAACTCTATGCTTAGAGGACTGAAATTTTCAGCCCCAGCCCCTGCCTCCACCTCTGCCACCTGTACTTCTGACTGACTGGTTATAAATCAGAGTTTCCCATGATCCCTTCTCATCAGGTTCAATTAACTTGCAAGAACAAGTCACAGAACTCAAAGAAACATGTAACTGCCATCACCAGTTTATTGTAAAAGGATAAACTAACTCAGGAATGGCCAGATGCAAGAGGTGCACAGGGCGAGGTATATGAACCAGTTGTGGTGCTTCCATTGCGGTGCTTCCAGCTGCCCTCTCCACTCTCCCGACTCCCCCATGTATTCACCACATGGAAGCTCTCTGACCCCTGTCCTTTTGGGTTTTTATGAAGGCTTTATTACTTAGGCAATGCTGACTAAATCACTGGGCTCTGGCAATGGATTCAACTTCCAGCCCCTCTCGCCTCCCTGTGGGTGGGTGTGTAGTGGGGGGACATGGAGGAGGATATTACTGAAAGTTCCAACCTTCTAATCACCATATTGGGTTTCCTGGTGACAAGCCCACAACCTTAAGAACTTTCCAAAAGTCACCTCATTCATATAAAAGACACATCACTCTCGATACTTAAGAAATTCCAAGGGTTTGGGAGCTGTGAGCCAGGAACTGTGGACAAAGACTAAATATGTATTTCTTACAAATCACAACATCAGAAATCTGAAAGATACATAGTAGCCAGAGGATAAGAGAGGGAAGAGCTTTCCAAGCAGAAGGAACAATAATACGTGCAAAAGCTTGGAGACCAGAGTTCAAGATGTGTTCAAGAATCTGAAGGATACTCAGTGTAGCAAATGGGAGTTTGGGACTGCCAAGAAATGAAGTGGGGAAAGGCTTGAAATGCTGAGTGACACAGTCAGATTTGCATTTTAACAACACTCCCTGGCTAGGTATGGAAAATACACTGTAGAGGGAGTAAGCCTGGAATCAGGGAGGTCAGAGAGGAGGCTGTTGTAATATCTCATTGAGGGATAACAACTCTTGGAACACAGTAGGAGCGGAAATGGACAGACCTGGGTCAAGAGAGAAATATTCAGGAGTTGGTGATCACTTGGATATGTGGATGGAAGAGGAGATGGAGTCATCGATGTCTCCCAGATAAATACTTAATAAATAAATGGTTGGATGCCCAGGGCTCCATACAGAATCTTTCCCCCAAAACAAGGATGTACTCAGTGGGTAGATATGCGTCCAGGGGTCTGCTGAGACCTTAGGGACCTCTCAGTGATGTTTACGTTCTTAGACAAAAACCCTGCAGTCTGCTCTGAACTGGGGTTCCTTGAGGAATGCTCTGGTCATGGCCAGCAGCACGAAGCCCTGCTCTCTGGTCACAGGACATGTGCTTGGCAGCTGTTGGTCTTACCCAGATCCATCATGTGCACATCTGAGAAGCTCCTGTTTGGATCTGCTCCCCCAACAATGAAGACGTTCCCTCTCTTGGCATCACCAACTGGGGGTAAATACAAGCAGCTGTGGCCAACCCGAGCACATGGGTTGTCTCCAGCGGGGGTCAAGGTGTACCTGTCAGAAGAAGGATGTATTCAGGAGGCCTGAGCAGAGAATAAATGCAGCAGTGTGTTTTTTCCATTCCTCATGAAATATGCATAAGAATAAAAGGTCTTACACAGACACAGACACTTTAAATTGTATCCAGCAAACCATCATATCCCTAATAATGGGACCCTCCATTTGCACATAAACTTTGACTTTTCAATTTTGTCATTACTTTCATCTTACATTAAACTTAACGGTGATGATGCACTAGGATGGTAATTGTCCCCATCTGGTAGAGAGCGAAACTGATGCCCAGAAATCTTCAGTGGTGTGTCTGAGCACAGGATGGTAGTTCTGAGCAGTCTGTGAATTCAGACAGACCTAGTTCAAGTCCCAGTTCAGGTGCCTTCTAGACGGATGACCTTTTGGAAGTCACTTAACCTTTCTGAACCAAAGTTTCATTATTTGTGAAATGAGGATAGCAATAGTTTCTATCTGTAAAGAGTACAATGAAGTCTTGTAACAGTGGAGGAAAAGGCTCAGTAAATGCTGGCTAGAGCTTTATGTGCAGTCACACAAGAACCTCCAGCCCCAACATTCTTGCCACTAGCCAGGGATGCTTTCCTGCTCTCAAGTAATATTCTCCAGGTTTTGCTTATTTAAAGAGCTTTTCCAATTACTCCTAACGCTCAACCTCGGTGGATGCCAAAACTAAGCCTTTGAAAAAGCCAAACACGGGATCCAGTCATGCCACTGTCTAAAATTATTCTAAATTATAACTGAGAAAGCATACTTCAAGCTCCCTGGTTGGAAAAGACAGTTCTGCAGCTATTTTTGAGGCCCTGTCTTATCTGACCTCTCTGGCTCCTCCTTTCTTCATGTATCTTCTTCTTACCTAGCTGCCCCACTCCCCTCCCTCTTGGTTCTCTACCCACTTTTCTGGTTGCTCTTTCTGTTTCCTTCTCCGACTCATTCCCCGCCGGCCTTCTCCTAACCCTCAGTACCCTTGTATTATTTTCTCCTCAGTCTATCTTTGCTTGCCTGGTCAATTTCACCTGTACCCAGAGCTTCAATTACCACTCATCTATATATGAGGTCTGTCCAGAAAAAGTCCAACCATTGTTAATGTAACGAGAATTATTTATGAGACATAGATGTAACCTGGCAGCAAAGGAGAGTGGACTAGAATGCACATGTGTGAACAATGATGACTGCACTGTATTAGTCAGTGGGGGCAGTAGACACCATTGAGTGACCATGCCTACTGTCTGGCCATCACATTCAAAATGACTAAGCGAGTAGAGCAATGAATCTGTATCAAATTTTGCATTAAGATTGAACATTCCTAAGCAGAAACTGTTCAGATGATTCAGATGGCTGCAGCTATGGGCAACTGGTGATTGGCAACTTCATCACGACAAAGCACCCACTCATGTATCACATCTTGTGCAGTCTGTTTTGGCAAAGCATCGAATCACTCAGGCGACTCAGCCCCTCTACAGTCTGGATTTGGTACCCTGTGACTTCTGGCTTTTCTCAAAACTAAAACCACCTTAGAAAGGGAAGAGATTTCAGACCATTGATGAGATTCAGGAAAATATGATGGGGCAGCTGATGGTGATTGGGAGAGCTCTGTGAGGTCCTAAGGTGTCTACTTTGAAGGGGACAGAGGTGATAATGTCCTATGAACAATGTTCCTTGTATCTTGTATCTTCTTCAATACATGTCTGTATTTTTCAAATTACATGGCTGGATACTAAAATCTCTATTTCTTTCCCAGATCTCTCTTCTGAGGTCCAGATTCACAGATCCCATTACCACCTGAATAATTACTAATATGCTATGCATGCTGCTAACTTTATTACAGCCCCAGTTTCACTTAATCTGCATAAAACCCCTTTGAGGACAATTCTATTATCATCATCTGAGTTTTACAACTGAGGACCCAAGGCTTAAAAACGTTAAATAATTACCCAAGAACACATAGCATCCAGATAGATAATGAATATGACAAAAAAAAGTTCATGTCTTGATAGCCCTTATGGACTATTTGAGAAGAGGATCATTAAAAAGATAATTTCACAAATATGTTTCATTTCAATTGCACTATAAAGGAGTAGAAGGTATACAGTATTAGAACATGTCACAGGGGCACCTTACCCCATAAGGAGAGGCAGGGGAGGGGGACAGTCAGAGGCTTCCTGAAGCAGCACCGTTTGAACTGAAACCTGGCACATGAGCAGATATTAGCTGGGTAAAGAGAGGCATGAAAGATGGAGGGGAAGAGTGGTCCAGGAGCGAGATCAGCACACACAGCTGCTGAGTGGGGCAGTGTAAGACATGTTAAGGAAGAGAAAGAGAGCAAAGGAAGAGTACCTGGATTTGAGGTTGGAAAGACAGGCAGGGACAGATCATTCAGGGGCCCAGTGGGCCATTTTAGGACTCTGGTTTTGATCCGAAGGCCAACGGGGAGGCACAAAAAGGTTTTAAATGAGGGAAAGGTATGATCAGATTTATGCTGCGCAAAGAGCAAGAGTGGACACGGGGAAGCCAGATCGAAGGCTCTCTTCCAAGGTCTTGCTTCAGCACTGGTCACATTTCATCACCATCACCTGCTTTGTCTGTAGCCCCCACTACAGTGAAACTATTCACCTTTGTACGTTCAGCACCTACACAGCAGCTGCCCCTGTCAGGTCAGTGTTAATTGTTAAATGAAGGGTTGATTGAGCAAGTAGCCAAGAAACAGTGAAGCCAGTTTAATCCAAGTTCTATTCCCTGAAAATCTTAAAAATCAGTCTCAGCTTGGGGGCAGACACAGTGTTGAAGCTGGGGATGCCAGATGGCCAGTGCCTTCCTCTTTCTGGTAAATAGATTTTAATAAAATCCACATCTGCTCTGATAATTGTTGCCCTGCTATCTTTCCTCTGAAGACCTTCTCAGATAGTTTGAATCTAATTACCAGAAACTGCAAACAGTTTCAGCTTTCCTCTTTTTCATAGATGTTTAAATATGTTAGTAAACTACTTATAAATGAAGCAAAAACTTATTTTTTTTCTGTCTGAATCCTTCCTTACAGACCATGTTGCTTTCCTGGGCTTGTCTCCAGGCTCCAAGACTGGCAGCTGCTTCATGGTGTCCTACATACAAGAAAGAAAGGCACTTTTTAGACTTTTATGATTACCTTCTACCTAAAACACAGAACAAACTAGGTCACTGCCCTCATTAAAACCTTTCCTGTTGATATACTAATTTCTAGGATCTGATGAATTTGAATAAGCATTACCAATCTTTTAATATAATGTTATATTTGGGAGGCAAATATAACATAACTTTCTTAATGCAATTACAGAAGTGCTTTGGCTAAACTTTTCTCTGTATCTGTAATTTTCATGGTGAAGGGGCATATATCAAAATAAATTTTCAGAGGTCATGTTTATCAAAAGAGAAAACATTTTAGGCCCTGGTTGGTGTAGCTCAGTGAATTGAGTACCAACTTGTGAACCAAAGGGTTGCCAGTTCGATTCCCGGTCAGGGCACACGCCTGGGTTGCAGACCAGGTCCCCAGTTTGGGGGGCATGTGAGAGGCAACTGATTGATGTATCTCTCACACATCGATGCTTCTCTCCTCTTTCTCCCTCCCTTCACCTCTCTCTAAATATAGACAAAATCTTAAAAAATAAAAAGATAAAATCTTTTAAAAGGCTGAGAAATACTGAACTCTAGGATAAATCCTGGCCTAATCATCACATTCAAAGATTTCTGGTCTCAATCTTCTTTCCAGGAACTTACCTCCACATTTTCTTGCTATATTTACTTGTTCTCACTATATTTATTGTTACTCTAACATGACAAGCCCTTTCATAACTTTCATCCCCTGCTGCTTTCCCTACCTGAAATGTTCCTTTCCTTCCCGCCAACTAGCAAACTCCTAGTCAACCTTCACAGCCCCTTTCGAATGAACTCCCCTCAGTTAACATCCTCAAATTACCTTCTTCTTCCTCTGAAGGCATTTATTAAACGACCATCATTGCAGAGATCACCCTGAATGTAATTAGCCATACAAAAGTCTCTAGACTAGATTCTAGACTACCGTTAGACTTAATTCGAAGCGAACTAGGCCTGTAATATTCCTCCAGAGAAGCTATCTAATGGACTTGGCATTGAGTAGAAGTGAGAGGTGACTGAATGAAGAAAATGAGTAGGGTTTCTGGGAAATGAATGGATAAATCCAACCTTGGCCTAAGCCACTGACTGCTGTCCCCAAGCCTGAAAGCTCAGTGGGATAAACTTCGCGTGGGCGGAGATATCCCCCAGTCCCATCCTCGCGTGGCAGCAATAGGGAATAGGAGGCAGGGTCGGCAGAGAACACGCCGGCTCATTTCGATCACTGCACCCGGGCCAGAGCCGGAGGAGGGCCTCCCCACCCAACCGGGGCCCACCCCCGTAACAGATGCGGTCACCCCCGCCCCACGACCGCGTCGGGTGACCCCCCCCCGCAGCCCCGGGTCGCATTACCTGCTGCGGCTTAGGCCGGTCACGGGCCGTGGCTCCGCCCCAAAGGGGCGGGGCTTGGGCCTTCGCTCAGTCCTAGACCCCGGAAGCGCGAGGCAGCCAACCGCTCCCCTCCTCCCGGCCTGCAGGGTCTGGCCCCCAGGGATCGCCCTTAAAGAGGCCGGGGAGGGGTTCTGCGAGCCGGGGAGCATTTTCAGGGAACCAAAGAGGCCGGCCGTTCTCGGGGGTCTTACCTGCCCGCGGAGTCAATAAACCAGGGCTACTGGGAAAGGATTTATCAGAGAAATGCCGGCGGTTGGGCGTCTGCGAGATTGACCCAATTCTGGGCTGTCGTAAAGGGGCTAGGATATTTTCAGTTCCTGCGGCTGTTGGAATGGTTTCTGAAAGGGAAAAATCTCCCCGTTCAGTCTTTAGGCCAATTCAAGCTTTGGCGCCCTAAACGGCTGACTCATTCCAGAATTAGTGCGTGTAACTGTGGCAGGCACTATGGAGAACCAGACAAACAAGGGTCCTGGCCTCCCGGAGAGGGGGAGAGAGAGAGAGAGAGGGGGAGAGAGAGAGAGTAAACAGGAAAACAAACAACTAGGCACTCTTGTAAAAAGTGCAAGAAATAAAAAGTTCATCAATGAGAGTATCTATTCTTGGGGAAGTAGCTTTTCTTTGGGCCTCAGTGCCACCCCTGTAAGATGGAGCTAAGGTTTGCCACAAGGTAATGATGGGGAACACATGAGCTAATGTATATAAACTGATCAGTGCCCAGCTGCTGGTGCAGAGCCGGTCCTATATGAAGTGTAATGCTATTCCCAGCTATAAACCGACCCTAGGCACCAGTCCTGAGTGGGAAGTGTTCATGTGCATTAGTCCTGGTCTCCATAGGTTCTTGGTAGCTTTCCTCAAAATGAAGAGGTGGCCCACCTATGTCTGTTTTAGAGAACCCCACAATCGCTTAGGAAGGCCGAGGCCAGTAACCTAGGAAATAGACGAAACAGCTAAGGAAGGAAACGGGAGCTCCTGAGGTACAGAGGTATGGTAACATAGTGCGGAGAAGAAAGACACACATGAGTTCAAATACAGGCTTCAACACTAACCATCTAACCCTGACATTTGGCAAGTTCATTACCCTCTCCCAGCCCTAGTTTCCTCATCTCTACCATGGGGATAGTAATACCTACCTCACAGAGGGAGCAGTTGAGAGGATTGGATAGTACAGGTGAAAAACCAACTTGGTAAATGTTTCAGTTGCTTGAAACCATAATGAAAATTTATTCATGAAATGGAATCTGAGGTTTGCAGCTCTCCTCACTGTTCAAATATCCTATTTTAAACACCTGGAGTCTTTGTGAATTCCCACATTAATGAGAAAATCTCCATTGAATGTCTGCCAAAGAGGAGTTTAGAAGTATTCAGTTATTCTGCTCTCTTTCAGCAAAGAAACTCAAGGCCAGGTTGGCTCTGCCGTATGACTTTGTGTATCTAGATGGAGATTTCTGCTCAGAGATGCAGAAAACTGTGACATTCTGTGTCTTTTAGCTAGATCCATTTCAAGATGGCCTGCTGGAGTTGCACATAAAAATTAGAAGAGGTTCGTGGGCAAAAGAGCAACCAGTTTTCATTGAGGGACTTACGCTTTTACACTAGAAATCATATTTCAGAAGGTGCTAGAAGGAATTTTGAGGTCTGTTTTTATAATGGACATTAAGGCCTAGAGAAATTGAAATGACTAACTCACACAAATGGCAGAACCAGGAGTATCTTCTGCTTTGTGCAAGGCAGACTAATAACATGTTCCAGTTAGCAAGCTCTGCACATTGTCTTTGCAACAGATCACCCAATGTGTCTATCAACTCTTCTAAGAACTTGCCCAGTACTGAGGGATGCTTCCCTCTCTCTGCTCTGGATGTCAACACAGATTCATCGAATGAGCTGGGTCTGTAGGATGGAGCTTCTTACGGCCAGCCAGTCTGATAATGTGAGGACTGCCATCTATTTTTACTTGAAGGGGTTACCATCTGCTTTCATTACTTACCTGTTCACTGACTTAATCAGCAAGGAACGTAATGATGCTCATAACAACTTCATTTCAAGCATTTTATTTGTCTTCCTTCTCAATTTTGAGAAAGTATTTTGAGTAGGATTCACTCCCAGTTACTGAGGTTCAGAGATGAAAAGTGAACTGCCAGCTTTCTAAAGAGGACTGTAATTAAAAAAAAAAAAAAAGCCAAATAACAGTAGCATCTTTTCTCCACTTAGAGTTTTTTCCTCCAAGAAGCCCTGAGCATATTCTCCCTATAATTTTTTCCCCTGAAGTCTACAATGTTACTTTTTCAGAAAGGCCTTGCTTGGCCCACCCAATACTGAGAACTAACACATTGCACTCATTCTGTACATGACATTGTTTTAAGCCCTTTCCATACATTAACTCTATTTCAACTCAGTACAAGCCCTTAAGGAAGTATTATTCTTATCACCTCCATATGAACTAGGCACTGTCATTACAGCCTCCACATTGGAGCTAATAAATTGCTGCACAGAAAGGATCAATAATTTTGTCAATGTCACATGGTTAGTATACATTTGAATTCTGGCTATTTGGTGCTAGACTCTGCAGGCTTTACCTCCACTACATTGGCAACCTAAAGTAAGACTCATCTCCATTTTTAACTCACAGTACCACTTCTTTCCCTTTTTAGCACTAATCACACTTTGCATGTAATTATTTTCTCATTTATATGTTTGTTTTCTCCCCTATCAGACTATTAGCCCCATGAGGGCAGGGATCATATTGTTCTCATTCACATCACAGGTACTATATAACTATTTGTTGAATGAATTAAGAAACATATGCTTGTGGGCATCATTCGTTCTATAAGAAATGTTTACAAATTAATTTTACTTTGAAACAATTTCATACTTACAGAATAGTTGCAAGAATAATACAAAAAACTTCACCCAGAGACCTCATTAAATTTTAGCCAAATGTCCCCAAAATACACTTTAGAGCAAGAGGATCCAGTCCAAGGCCACTTGAACAACAAATATATACTGAGACCCTGCTACTATTGGATTATATTACAGTCTCCTAACTGTTCTCTAAGCTGCAGCCACTGCCTCCTGGTCTCATACAGCACCAGATCCTTCTAAAATAAGTTAGATCATATTACTCCTTTTGCTCAAAACCCTGCAATATCTACATTACATTAAAAGTAAAAATCAGGAAAAAAAGAAAATGTTTTTTTCTCTCCTCTCTTCTTCCTCTCACCTTGCTCTAACCACACTAATCTTCTTGCCATTTCCAAGATTCTAGGTATCTAGATATGCTTCCATCTTAGGGCCTCTGCATCAGCTCCTTCTTATAACTCCCCTCTAGTAACCTGCATGCCGCCCACCCCACCTCTTTGTCGGTCCTTTAAAATGCATCTCCCTTATCCTGTCAGGGTTGTTTACCCCCAACACCTAATGCAAAAACCCACTTCACCCATGGGATTAAAAATGCTACCAAAAGATGTCTGGTTAGTTTTCCATGAACTGGTACCAATGTTGGTTGTATCTTTGTTTCCTTAAAAAAGCACCTAACAGAAACAAGCCCAAAGGACTCAGATGAGCATGAAAGCTACTTTTCTACTAATATTGGCTTTGTCTTCATTTTAATCAACTTATCCCATTAAGAAGGGGAAAATGCACAAGAATGACTCCTCTATCATATAGTACATATAATTTATCTATAAGTAAAAATGTTACATTCACAACAGCTCCTTTGGCTTTCAATATACCTTGCGGTTACTTATTGTTTATATTCTGTCTCCTCTATTATAATATTAGCTATTGGTCGAGGATATGGATCTTTGTCTATTTTGTTTGCTGAATATCCCAAGTGCCTACAACTGTATGTGGCACATAGTTGGTGCTCAATAAAAGCTGTTGAATGAACCGAATGTTGAGAGTGTAATAAACGTCAGGTCCTGTTCTTGGCGCTGAAGGTACTACAAAAACTCCCTGACCTGATGAGACTTACACTGAAGTGTACTTAAAGGAACACCTAAACCTGTGTTCCAATCGACACTCCTTCCGCCTATTTCCTTTGAGATTCGGAGCAAGTTTCTTAACCCCTATGAGAATTAAACAGAAAAACAGCATTCATACAGCATTTAGCATAATAACGCTTTACTAGCTGTTTCCCTCCCTTCCAGCCTGAAGATTGGTAGCCTGACATCTTTGCCACAGATTGAGGCACGGTTTTCACAAGGCCTAGGAAAGGTGCAAACAGGTTACTATAGTCAGGCTTACCTAACTTTTAACTGAATGTGCTGGGGTGACAATGCTTAAATGAGCCGAAGTGAGAAAGCAGGGAATAGCTAGGGTCACCTACTGCGCCGTTTTGATCAGAAAAGCCTCGCTGGGTCCTCAGAGGTGTAAGTCTGGAGGAAGGAAACTGGAGAAAAAAGGAGTAACTGACCACTACTCAAAACTATAAATCCCAGCCCTCCCCCCGGGCAAACAACTACGGGTCCCAGCAGGTTTCACCGTCCGGACCGCGGGGTACCCCCTCGGGACCAGCAGCCTAACTTCAGCCGGAGAAGGCCAGGGGCGTGCCGAGGCAGCGGGGAGACTCGGGTCAAGCTTTACGCCGCTGCGCAGACGCCTCTCATGGGCCGGACGTGACGTAGGAAGAGTTCCGGCTTCGGCCTCTGCCGCTGCCGCCGCCGCCGCTACTTCAGCCGCCGCCGCCGCCGCCGTCGGGGCTTGTTATTTCTAAAATGGCGCCCCTGGACTTGGACAAGTATGTGGAGATAGCGCGGCTGTGCAAGTACCTTCCGGAGAACGACTTGAAGGTGAGCTCGGTCGGGGCGGGAGCGCTGCTGGCGGGGCTCGCCCCTTCCGGCAGTGGGGCGCCCGCCGGCCCGCCCTTCTCTACGCCGGACCCCCGCCAGCATCCCGTCCCGTCATGGTGGAGGGCCAGACGCGGTGCCAAGGGACCCGGTCCATTTTGGCGTCGCGCGGAGAGCTGGGGGAGTCGGAGGAGCGGGAGTCCGCCGAATGCTGTCCCGGTGCCGTAGCGGGTAACCCGGGGGATGTCGCGGCCTCTGCCCCAGGGTTGCCCCTTCTGGCCTCCGGCCGCCTCCGGGCTCGGAGCCCTAACAGCTGCGCAGAGCAGACCCCTCTCCCCTAACCCGGTCTCCGACCTCCCGGAGTCCGAACCAAGCCCCAGCGGGCAGTGCCCTCAGCGTGGGGTCATCCCTCCAGACGTGGTGACAGGAGCGCGGGGTGGCCGGCGTCTGACAGGAGATGCCCTGGCCCCGCGAGCGCGGCCCCAGTGTGTTTAGGTCCCCGAGGACTGGGCAGCCGGCGGGCCAGGGCCGCTTGGGCGAGATGGAAGAGGCTGTCCAGGCGTCCCTGTCCCTACCGCTCCTCCCAGCTGCTCTTCAGGAGTGTGGGTTTCCTGCCGCCGATGCCGACAGGAGTCCCGTTTTCGAGGGCGCTGTGGAGCTCACTTAAGTGGATGATTTAGGAGTCCCTCCATAAATACAGATAACTTTTCTGCCCTCTTAAGTTGTTCCCCCACGATCCCTGCTTAACTCAGGATGGCCTTTCCTTGGTTTCCCGAAGGAGGTGAGTTGTTTTTTGTTCCTGCCGAATCCAAGTAACAGTCAATGTATGTGTGGCCAAAAGGAAAGAATGCCAGTGTTTGACAAGAGCCTTCTCTTTTTATGCGTTTGTTAAACCAGTACTTGGGTGTTTAGCGGTGTTTCGCGGCGAGTGCCACTGTTGGTTTTGTTTGTTCAGTTAACTTTGATTTTGCTGTGAGGTGAGTGAGTAAACTGTCAATAGCTTGTGCTTTTTTTTTTTTTTTTTTAAATTTAAGCTTTGGGCTTAAAGCAATTTATCTTTGTCCGTGAATTTTTTTCTCTTAAGGAAGATGTTACTGGTTTTTGTCTTTTGCCATCTCTTTGGATACAGGAAGTTGGTGTTTACCTATGGTCAACAAGTATGCAAAATATTGAAAACCAGAGGAGCTGTTGTGAATGTAACTTGTTTTTACTTGTAGGTGAATTATATGTGCTATAGGATAGGGAAGTCATTCTTGTGCATTTTCCCCTTCTTAATAGGATAACTTAATTACAATGAGGACAAAGCCAATATTAGTAGAAATGTAGCTTTTACGTTCATCTGAATCCTTTGTGGCTTTCTTCTGTTAGTTGCTTAAAAAAAAAAAAAAGGGAGAGAAACATCAATGTCAAGTGGTCTCTCGCGTCCCGGGGACCGGGACCGACCCTCAGCCCAGGCATGTGCTCTGACTGGAACTGAATCTGCGTCCGTTGGTTCACAGGCCAGCACTCAATCCACTGAGCCACTCCAGCCAGGGCTGTTAGGTGCTTTTTTAAGGAAACAAAGATACAACCAACATTGGGACCCATTTCATGGAAAACTAACCATGTCTTCATGGAAGACACCTTTTGATAGCGTTATTAATCCCGTGGGTAAAGTGGGTTTTTGCATATCAGTGAATCATGATGAAATTTTCTGTTCTTTAGCATATGGAAAGGTGTTTTAAGCTTTGTATTTTATAATTAGTAAATGTTGCTTATGAAAATGTATCTTGGAATTGGATATCGAAATGATTTGGGTGATAATCACTTGGATTTTCTTTAGTTCTCTTAGTTTGTTAAACATTAGATTTCCTTCCCACTTCAAGGAAATATAATTTTTAAACCATTTCATTTCCCCTTGCAACACAATTGGACAGTATTTAGCATGTATCTGTTTCTTTTTTCTTTTTTAAAAAAATTTATTTATTTTTAGAGAGAGGGGAAGGGAGAAAGAGAGGGAGACAGACATTGATGTGTGAGAGAAACAGTGATGTGTTCAGTTGCCTTTCTCACCTCTCACATGCCCTCAACTGGGGACTGGCTAGCACCCAGGCATGTGCCCTGACCAGGAACCGAACTGGTGACCTTTTCGTCCTCAGGCCACCCTCAGTCCACTGAGCCACACCAGCCAGGGCGTGTATCTATTTCTTAATAAACTTTTAAAAAATCTTCTGGGCAACTGCTGCAGAAAATTATGAATTCTTTTTTTTTAAGTGGAATTTTTTTGTTTTTGTCTCGGAACTTTTTTTATCACATTAATTTGCTCGTGATTTAATTTGCTCATCTCTGGTGCATTTAAAGAAATCCAGTTTTTACTTCTTGGCATGAAGTGCAAACTAAAATTAGGCAGGCTAGGAAACTATTTCAGGAGCACCTTTTCAGAGGCTTTAAAGCCAAAATAAAAGATTCTGTCAGAGGAAGAAAGGAAATTATTAGGACCACTTAATGATCATTGTGGAAAAGATTTGATCTGGTAGAAAAGACAGAAATTCACTGTGTTTTAAACTGACTAGAAGTTGGAGGTACTAAATAAAATAAATGTGTAGGATGTTCTAGATCTAATTATGATTTCTCTGTACCTAAATTGGAAGCCATCAAATCACTAGTACTGGGTGAAATGTACATAACTGTTTTGAAGGAATAAGGATGAAGTATAAAAGTGAATGGACCAAAGCATAATCTCTCTTAAAAAAGAGGTCATGTGATTCTTATCCACAATAAAGATTTCAGAGCTGGTCATGGAAGATACAGATTCCATATCTGGCCAAGTGGAAGAATGAATGATAAAAAACAGATGTACTGAATTATTGAGTTGACCAATAAGTTCATTTAGTTTTTTCCGTATAATGGCTCTAGTAATGCTTAGTTGTCTTTAACTTCATTTGAAACAATTTTGTTAGATTGTATTGACAATTTTGTTAGATTGTATTGTGACAGCTGTCATATCAGCATACGTTAAAAAACTTATCAAATTGATGAATTCTTGTGCAGCCATTTTAATATTGAAGATGGAAGAAGATATGCAACATTTTTGGCATATTATGCTTTAGTAGTTCAAGAAAGGTAAAAATGCAACTGAAATGCAAAAAAAAATTTGTGTAGCATATGGCGAAGGTGCTGTGACTAATCGAACATGTCAAAAGTGATTTGCGAATTTTCTTGGTTCTGTTGACATTTTGGCCAAATAAATCTTTGCTGTAGGGCTGTCTTATGCATTGAAGATGTTTAATAGCATCCCTGGTTTCTACCCACTAGAAGCCAAAAGCAGGAGATAGCCAACATACTCAGAATATACAAATCAATAAAGTTATTGGTGAAAATGAAAATGTGTCTTTCATTTTACGAAAAAAAATGTAACAGACTTTTTGGCCAAACCAATTCTTAGGCAGGTGATGGGTTCTATAACTTGGAGATTGTTGGATCTCTTGAATGGTTTTTAAAGGTGACATTGAAACAAAGAAATTGCACATTGAGTTGGTGTTCACTTTTTTACTGAGGAACTGAAGACAATCACCATGGTAGGGATTAGGAGAATACTAGTGTCTATCTCAGAGATGCAACATCAAGAATTGTGTAATTCACAGTGGCTGGTGTGGCTCAGTGCATTGAGTGCTAGCCTGCAAACCAAGGGGTCGCTGGTTCAATTCCCAGTCAGTGCACATGCCTGGGTTGTGGGCTAGGCCCCCGGTAGGGTCATGCGAGAGGCAACCACACATGATGTTTCTCTTCCTCTCCTTCCCCCACCCTTCCCCTCTCTCTAAAAATAAACAAATGAAATCTTTTTTTTTAAGTGCCACAAGATTAAAAAAAAAAAAGAATTGTGTAATTCCTTAGTAACTGCTTTTATGGATTAATAGTTAATGTAATTTTTTAGAATTCACTTTTATGTTTAGTCTGACCCATCCGTGAGTTTTTTGTATAAGACCACCTACTTTGCAAAGTTGTACCTCTGTCTGAAATGCCTCCATAAAACCTTAGAGAATTTTTTTCTCCCTGTTGTACCTTCTTATTCAGCCCTTATCCGATTTTATAGATTATCATTGTATATTGTAGTCTTTATCCTTCCATGCTTGTATCTGTCTATACATATTTGTTACTCACCTTATTGCTTGTCTTATTGATCATTCTGTTTACCAGAGTTGTTTGGTTTGCATGGTATCTTTCTTCAGGTAATGCAAGGAAAACTGAACACAGTACAGGACTTAAGCTTACACCATGGCTTTGTATAGGGCCAGAAGAGTGTTTTCTGTATTTTTAAGACTGTTTCTCATAATACCTTGTGTTTTATGTGTTGCTTTGGCCATAGGATCATATTCTCCTTTGTTTTCTGAAAATAGATTGTAACAGTGCTGCCCAGTAGAAATAAAATGCTCAGAAATGTGAGCCTCAAAATACATTTAAAAAAAAGTAAGAAACAGGTGAAATTAATTTTAGTAATTTTAACCTTATTTCAACATGTAATTAATATGCAGTTACTAATGTAATGTTTTCCCTTTTTTGTACTAAACCTATGAAATAAGGTATATATTTCACATTTATGATATATCCCAATTCAGACCAGTCATATTTAAGGTGCTTAATAGCTGTGTGTCGCTGTAGGTATTGGATTGGACAGCGTGTACCTCTAACAACTCCCCATCTCATTTCCTAGAATTGCAGAGCAGAGAGTGAATCAGTTCATCTAGTTCTGTACCCTTCTCACTTTGGAGAAAACTCACTTTCCCCATTTTCCCCTCACTTTCTCACTGAGGGGAAAACTGAGATTTGTAGAGTTTATGATCTGCCTGAGAATGTCCAGCTAATCCATGAATTAGTCTGGAAAGTCTCCTTCCAGAGCTCTGATACAATTAATAGCCCTTTTAGGAGGGCAAATAGCTTGCTTTTCTAGGTATGTTTTCTACTTCATCACTTTTTTTTTTTTTTTACATTCCATTCTAAGCACATTGGACTACTGTCTTCTGACTACATGCCCAGTACTTCCCTGCTTCTTTGCTTCTTTTCAGCCTATTTCCATCACTTAATACATACATAGCACAAATATTAAATTATTTAATACTCAGTGAGTTGGTTACGAATATTTGCCCTGCTTTACAAACAAGTGACTGAAGCACAGATGGATTAAGTAACTTTCCAAAGTCATACAACTAGTAAGTAAGTAGAGGAGCTGAGATTCAAGCCTAGGCAAGTGTGGCTCCAGGGTTCTTGTCCTTAACTACCACTGATGCTTTCTCTATGCAATATGGTCCATGCCTCTTCAGAGATTTAGCTCGGATGTCAGTTTCCCCATGCAGGGCTCTTGGATTCCATAGTCAGAATTACTAGCAATGATTAGAATTTACATAGTTACTTAGAGTTTTCTGAGCACCTTCATGTCCATTTTATTATTTACACAATCCTTGTGATAGGCAGAGTAGATGAATTGGTGAGGTTTAAGTGATTTTTGCCACAGTGACTCAGCAGAGTACATTGCTGAATTTATTTGTTATTAAAAACTCCCATTTTTTTCTATACTAACCTTTGCTCTATAGCGTTTTTATTCCAACATACTACTTTTGCTTTGCTTTACACTTTTTATTTTTTTTATTGTTCTATTACAGTTGTCCCAATTTCTTTTCCCCTTTTGTTCCCCTCCACCCAACCCACCCCTCTTGCCCACAGTCAATCTTTTCTCTGTTGTCCATGTCCATGAGTTACTCATACATGTTCTTTGACTACTTCCCCCCCGCCCCCCACCACCATTCCCCCTCTCCCGCCACCTCTCCAACAACTATCAGTCTGTTCCATGTTTTCATGTTTCTGGTTCTCTTTTTCTCATTAGTTTATTTTGTTCATTAGATTCCAGTTATAAGTTAGGTCATGTGGTATTTGTCTTTTGCCAACTGGCTTATTTCACTTAGCAAAATAGTCTCCAGTTCCATCCATGCTCTTGCAAAAGATCGGACTTCTTTCTTTCTGCTGCATAGTATTCCACTGTGTAAGTATACCACAGTTTTGTTTTTTTTTAATGTGCTTTTTAAAGATTTTATTTTTAGACAGAGGGGAAGGAAGGGAAAAAGAGAGGAAGAGAAACATCAGTGTGTGGTTGCCTCTCGTGCGCCCCCTACTGAGGACCTGGCCCGCATCCCAGGCATGTGCCCTGACTGGGGAATCGAACTGGCGACTCTTTGGTTCTCAGGCTGACGCTCAATCCACTGAGCTACAGCCAGGGCTGTACCACAGTTTCTTAACCCACTCATCTACTTATGGGCTGTTTCCAAAACTTAGCTATTGTAAAAGCTCTGCTATCAAAATAGGGGTGCATAAGTTCTTTTGAATTAGTGTTTCAGGATTCTTAGGGTATAGTCCCAGCAGTGGAATCACTTGGTTATAAGGCAGTTCCATGTTTAATTTTTTGAGGAAATTCCATACTACTTTCACAGTGGCTGCACCAGTCTGCATTCCCACCAACAGTGCACTAGGGTTCCCTTTTCTGCACATCCTCAGCAGCACTTACTGTTTGTTGATTTATTAATGATAGTCATTCTGACAGATGTGAGCTGATATCTCATTGTCCATACATACTACTTAGAGCATGTATCCTGTCTTGTATGATAGCAAATATGTGTCTCTTCTGTTAGACTATAAGCTTCTTGAGGGCCAGGGTCAGATCTTGTTTATTGTATTCTCCACAGTCTTAGAACACTGCCTTGTATGTGTTAGACAGTCAGTTAAGGCTTGTTGAATCAAACTGTATACTGCTTTACAACAGACATTTTTGAAAATGTTTCCTGTGTCAAGTACCGTTCCCGTGAGTGCTAGAGATAGAATCCCATACTTCTCTCTGCTTTTGAGGGGCTCTCAGTGCAGTAAGGGTGAAAGAGAAGTAAACAAATGATCATTGCATGGTGTGCTAAAATAGAGGGCTGTCCAGGATATTGGGAAACAGAAGCAACATCTAACTCTGAAGCCAGAGATGGTTTCACAAAGGAGGAGCAAATGAGAGGATGAGCAGAGTTTGTTTAGGTAAACAAAATAGGAAGGAAAGAACATGGAAATATTATGTGCCATGGTATAGCTTAATCTGAAAGAAAGAACATGGTTGATATGGGGATTTCGAGGCAGTTAATATGTTTGGAAGTGGTGCTGGGAAGACAAGCAGAAGACAAATCATGGCAGACGAGGCTGATAAACTTTTTATCTTTTAGACTATATGAGGATGAATACTTTGAAATGTTTCTATATTTTAGGAGAAAACACCATACTGTAACTTTTTTGATATTGTTTAAAATATGGCTAACTAAAAAGCAAAAGTAGATTCAAAGGAATCTATTACAGGAATACAATGTTGTATGTGGTAGGAGTGACAGTGGTATCTGAATGAAGTTTGGGAAACACTACCATAAACAGAAGAGTACCCTTGAGAGATTTTAAAGGAAGTGACCCTAGGTTTTAGAACTATTAGGGCAACAGTGTGGACCACGGATTGGAATGGGACGGGAATTTCATAGAAGCACTAGACTAGGTGACATGAGATCTTGAAGTAACAAGTGATTCTGATTTTAAAAAGGAAATGAAGAAGATGTAATAGGACCTGTTGACAGAGTAGGTCTAGGTGATGGGGGAGAGGGAAGAGTTCAGTGTAATCTTTTAGTTTCTGTCATGGATTACTTAGTAAATACTGTAACTAGATTAAGGAATGCAAGGGAGCTTGGTTTGGGCTATACTGAATTTGAGAAGCAGAGATGTTCAGAAGACTTGGATACACACACTGGTTAGTTAACAGATGTTTGTTGATTGCCGTATGGGCTCCAGGCACTGTTCTAGTAGTGTTAAACTCAGGAGGAAGGTCTAGACCAGGGGTTTTCAACTGGGGGTGATTTGGCCCTGGAGGATATTTGGCAGTGTCTGGAGATATTTTTGTTTGTCATAGCTGTGGGTATCTAGTGCGTATAGATGTCAGAGATGCTGCTAAACATCCTGTAATGCACTGGACAGAAGCCCTCTACAACAAAGAATTAATCAGTAGTAGTGCTGTGGTTGAGAATTTAAAACCCAGTGTATTTGAGGGACAAGTGGGAACAGGAAGACAGGAACAGATAATAGAATGGAACCGTGAGCAAGTATCTTAAGGAAAAGGTAGGCAAGGGAAATAGAGTTTCCTCAGAATGGGGGCCATGAACCCCCAATTATTCAAGGATTAGGAATTAATTGGGCACCATGTGAAGAAATAGGTATAGTTTGCTCTAAATTTGGGATAAGATTAAGAAACTTGCCGTCGTGCCTTTTTGGAACAGTAAGAGTAACCACACTTCCTGCAAACCAAGCAGCAGAACAAAACCATGAAGGGCTTTGGAGGAGCTTCTCCCATGGCAAGGCTGGCCTGAGGCCACTGTACGCATAGTTGGCTCACATATGTAGAGTTTGTGCTGAGATTTCATGGACTTCTTATTTTTGTGTTTGCTTGATAAGAATTTGTAAGCTACTGCTGAACTGGGGAGACAAGAAGCAATGATTTTGGCTTAGAGACTTAACTCTAAATCCTCAGTTGGGACTGCAGAAGTGGCAGTTAGAGGAGGCAGCTGTTACTTTACTCAAGTTAGTGTGCCTGGCCTCAGGTTAAAGATGCTGCCTGAGTAGTTTACATGTGTTCTCTAGACACTGACTGGCCTTTGAGATTGGCAGGGTTTCACAGTGATGTTTTTTATAGTGTACTGCTACTTTCAGTTTAGTACTGGGGGTATGGGCTAATCTTGCAGTTCAGGAGGCATTATGGGCTAGGAGAGCCAATCATATGTGGGTGCACATTCTGGAACATTCAAATATGGGAACCATGGAGAGTGCCTCAGGAATCTGTCCTGTGATTAGTTTTAAAATGTGAATTAAATGATAACTCACTTGGTTTCAAAAGGATATAGAGTGGTTTACAAAGATGCATTCAGTATAGCAAGATGAATTATATTCAGAATAAGTGAGACAAAGAGAAAATAAAGGTAGGAAACCAAGATGGAACCAGCAGTAAAAGTAAGAATATACTCTCATATGTAAAATAAAAGCTGCGATGATCAGGTTACTTCTCTGAAATTAGGCCCTAAGCTTTCTAGGAGCCTACTGAAAGAAGGGAACTGATCAATTAAAAAATTCACAGAGCCACCATGGCCAGGAAGTTCAGTTGGTTAGTGCATTGTCCTGATACTCCAAGGTTGCAGGTTCTGTCTTCAGTCAGGGCACATATAAGAATCAACCAATGAATGCATAAGTAAGTGGAACAACAAATTGATGTTTCTCTTTCTTTCTCTTCTTTCCCTTTCTTCTTTCCCTCACTTCCCCTTCCTTTCTCTCTCAAAGCAAAGAGACATTTCTCTCCTGGGTCCTCCTCGAAGGCAGCTGTTCAATCACAGCATCCTATATACCTTGTTTATAGCCTACACAGTGACAAGCTATATGGAGGACTATCTCCTACAATGTCCCTTACTACAGGTTGATAACATGACATTAAAGTGCAATTTGGGAAAAAGCAATTGGAAAGAAAGGGTGGTATAATGCAGGATGAGGACAGGCCCCTTTAAAGGACAATCTAACTTTAATTCAGAGTAGAGTTTTTAGAGTTTAGTGGGTTTGTTTGGGTAACATTTTAATAACTGATCTTTAAAGGGGTGTGATCAGTGGAGCCCTCAAATGTATAAGTAACCAGTACTTTCCTGAGAGTGAGCAAACAATAGAAAGATCATCCCCGGCTGGTGTCACTCAGTGGATTGAGCATTGACCTGTGAACCAAAGGGTCGCCAGTTTGATTCCCCAGTCAGGGCACATGCCTGGGTTGTGGGCCAGGTCCCCAGTAAGCAGCGCGTGAGAGGCAACCACACATTGATGTTTCTCTCCCTTTCTTTCTCCCTCCCTTCCCCTCTGTCTAAAAATAAAATAAATAAAATCTTAAAAAATAAAAAAGAAAGAAAGATCGACAATGTAGGACAAAGAGAACTTTTCTCTCCCAGAGATGCATTATGGAAAGAAGAGTGGGAGATGAGCTGCTTTGGTGGCTTTTGTCAGAGGATGTGTTGGAGGAAACATTTAAATTGTCTTCATGGTATGTGCCCTGACGTTCACTGATGGAAGTTAGGACTCTTCTTAAAAGATGTGAAATTTGAAAGGAAGTGTGGATAGGACAAGTGTCTGACAACATGTAGTCCTCATATTAATAAACAGAAAACTCTGCCCACTCTTGAAAAATTACAGCAAAGCACTTCTACAAATACCTTTGGTGGAATTCTCTTTAAGAAGGTTTGGTGAGTGTATCTGAAAAAATATTCCAAGTATTATTTGAATAAGGCATTATACCTAAGAAAGGTGGGTAAATATCCTGAGTTAGGTACTTTAAAACACCACTGCATTTCCCTGGCCGGGTGGCTCAGTTGGTTGGAGCGTCGTCCTGTACACCAAAAGGTTGCAGGTTCCATCCGTGGCCAGAGCACATACCTAGATTGTGATTTCGATCCCTGGTCAGGAGGCAACCAATGATGTTTCTCTCTCACATCAGTGTTTGTAGCATGTCCTCTGGTGAGGATAAAAACTAAATCACTGTATTGTTTTATGTAAAAAATTGTACAGTAGCAGAAAAACACTTTTAAAGTATTAATTGCTACTTTATGAAGCTAACTTAAAAAGAGCAGTGTGCTTTATTCTGGCAAAACGAGGAAAAACAAGGTGGTAATGAAAGACTATTAAAAAAACACAGGCCAAACATGATATATTTGGAACTAACCTTACGATACATGGAAGTGAGTTAGGGTTTTAAAAAATGCAAATAGTAGGTTGTAAACTTTGGGAACTAATTACCGTAAACGTAATCCCACAATCATCAAAGGGCAGTTTCCTTTCTTATCAAACAATGTAAGTATCCTTGTCTTTTTGTCATATGATCCTTAGTTTTAATATTGTAGTAAAAGATTACATTTTGTCTTTTCTTCTCACAGCGGCTATGTGACTATGTTTGTGACCTCCTCTTGGAAGAGTCAAATGTTCAGCCAGTATCAACACCAGTAACAGTGTGTGGAGACATACATGGACAGGTAAAATTTTATCAGTAGGTTTTTAGCTTTGTACTATCCATAGTCCATGTGTGTTTCTACTTGTGCTGCAAAAACCAATCAGACAAACCAGAAACAACGATGGTGATTGGCTAGGTTACCTCAGGCTGCATGACATGATTCCTGGTTACTGTTACAGCAAATAAAAGTAGTGATCAGATTATTAACGGAATTTGTTGAAATTAAACTTGCAAAATGAATAGAATGCACTACTGTGGTTCTGTGGAAAGGGGAAGATAAACACAAATGTGGACTGCTCATAGTTATTATGATTAATAGGAGATGCTTTGGTTTTAGGCACTAATTTTTTATTCATTCTATTCTGTCATATTTTGTTGAAAATTTATTATTTCTTAGTGGGATTGAGAATAGCAAAGGCTCAGAGAGAAAATTTTTGGTGCATGATTTCACAGCAAGTCACTTCAAGAATGGGATGAGAGATTTAGTTCATTTATTTTTTCATCTTCTGGTTTTTGTTTGTTTTTAAGAGTTTCAAGGCAGGATGGGCACACTTCATCTTTAGGCTCTTACTGTCAGTGTTTAACCTAGTGTGTTTATACAGTTTTTTTTTAGGGAAATGAAAAGTGAACTGAATACTCTTAGTTGACTGTATGTACCCAATGGAGTTGGGGCTATAAGACATACATACATTGTGAACAATATACTGTTTATGAGCATTAACAGGAATTACTGTCTTATGTGCAATTCCCCTGCCTTACATTTGACTGCCTAAAAGAGCAGAAATGTGGGTAAATTGGTTGTGGTTGGGGGCTACTCAATGAGTAAAGCTCTATTTTTACTGCTTGGAGGGCTCTTTTCTTTTTGGCTTTTCATTCTGTTCTCTGAATGGTTGAGATTATAAGAACTCTTGACAGCTGCATGTTCTCAGCTTCTAAATAGAGTCCCCATTATGTCATCTGTGATCTGTTAGTAGATTTTAGGAGTGGATTTCTTAAAATTTCCATGTAACTTCTCTCCAAAAGATAATAAACATTTGTGTTTTGCTAACATAAAACTCCTTAACACATTCCTAAAAGCTGGAATAAAGCAGGCAGTGTTTTCCTCTACTTATATTAAAATTGAGGGGTTATCAAGATTCAATATATAAATTTCAGTCATGTTCAAAGGTCAGGAAATTACAGACAACTTCAAATTACAAAAATTAATTAAAATTATACTTCTATATTATATATACCTTCAGCCAAATGTACAGTTCTTGCTAACTTTTATGTTTTGAGGCTAACAAAGTACTTTCTACCATTTTCTATGTAGAATTTTTTCAGGAATCCTATAAGATTGAATCATTTTATAGAGAAGGAAACTGAGACTGAAAGATTGAAGAATTAACCTGAACTCTCAGAGCTCTTAAGACACAGAGCAGAGATTTGAAACTCATTTGGGTGCCCAGTACCCTATGTTAATTTAAGACTACCACCAGACTGTGAACATTGTTTCTCTTGTACCTGACCCTTTAAAACAATTGCTAATCAAAACCACAGGACTTGTGGAGCTTCTAACTGTAAACTAAATGTAAGATGTGTCCTTTGGGACTTGTACAGTTGTCTTTCCCTTGGGCAGCTCTGAATTGCAGGATTGGGTTATGAATATAAATAAACATGCTGGCAAGCTTATACAGCTGTCCTTTGGTATCCTCAGGAGATTGGCTCCAGGACCTCCCACTGAAATCCTGGGATGCCCCAGTCCCTTATGTAAAATGGCATAGTATTTGCATATAACCCATGCACACACCCCCACCCCCCCTGTGTACTTTAAATCTAGATTACTTATAATACCTAATATAATGTAAATGGTATGGAAATAGTTGTTTAAGGAATAATGACAAGGGAAAAAAAGTCTGTACATGTTCAGTACAGACACAGTCATCATAGGCCTAACTGTATGGTACACGTCAGCAAAAACATAGCATTACCCCCACCCCTGAATATTTTCGATTTGCTTTTGGTTGAATGGGGATGAGTCTGCAATACATAATCCAGAATCTGCAGATAAAAATGACCAGCTGTAGTGCTGAGAGGCAATGAAGCAGTGTAATCTAGTGAGGAGATGGTAGACTTCAGTGTCAGACAAAGCTTCGTTTAAATCCTGACTTGGCTACATGCTAGCTAATTCAGAAGCCACTTCAGCTAGCTCGTAAGTTCTTTAAATATGGCCTGTGGCCCTGGCTGATGTTGCTCAGTAGATTGAGGGTTGGCCTGCGAACCAAAGGGTCACCAGTTCCATTCCCCAGTCAGGGCACATGCCTGGGTTGCGGGCCAGGTCCTCGGTAGGGGGCGCACGAGAGACAGCCACACATCAGTGTTTTTCCCCCTCTCTTTCTCCCTCCCTTCCCCTCTGTATAAAAATAAAAAATAAATAAAATCTTAAAAAAGAAAAATATGGCCTGTAGATCCTTGAGGGTCCCTAAGGTGTTACAAAATCAGTTGAGGGTAAAACTGTTGGTACCTTAGAACGAATCAAGAGAGTAGCACCAGACTGTGCTGGTTGTCATTGTCTCCTATGCACCAGCATGCATGCACAGTGAAGTAAAATACCACTGTCACATAAGGTTCTTGATGAAGCAGTGATAGTAATTGTAACACTCAACCCTGAGTAGATACTTCTTTAAAAAAAAAAAATTTTTTTTTGTTGTTCAATTACAGTTGTCCTCATTTTTCCCCGTTACTCTCCCCTCCCTACCCACGCCCCACCTTCCACATTCAGTCCTATCACCCCTTGTCTTTGTCCATGAGTCCTTTATACATGGTCCTTGACCTGACCCTCCCCCTTCTTTCCCCCATTGTCCCCCTCCCTCCTCCCCTCTGGTTACTGTCAATTTGTTTTTTATTTCCAAGTCTCTGGTTCTATTTTGCTGGCTTGTTTGTTTTGTTGATTAGGTTGAGTAGATACTTCTTTTGAATGTGATGAACTAGGAAGTCTGCATAAAGCACATCCGCATACTGAAGAAATTTGGCCTGCTCACGGAAAAGTGCTTGTGCAGTTCTTTGCATTACGAGCTGAGTAGCCTCTTTTTTTATGGAACGCTATTTTTACTTGAGAGAAGGAATGACTACGAGTATTTGGCAGCCATTTTTGCAAAAATGAAGGAAGTGGTGAGCCAGTCACTTTAGGGAACACAGTTGATAGTATTTGTTGCCAATGCCAAAATTTGAGTTTTCAAATGAAAAATTGGAATTTCAGAAGATTTGAGTCCACCAGTATGAAGTTAACCGCTTCTAATATTTAAAAGACTTTTCTGATGAGATGAGTGGTAATAATAACGTATTAACGAATATGGCTTTTGATGATGTGTAATGAAATGTTATTTCTATTTTCCAAATGACTAGTATGTTATCCACTCAAAGTGTTACACCAATCTATCCGAGTATGGTAAGTCCACTTTTCAAGTTTTGATATGTTAAAAAAAGAATATGCACCATTATCTCTAAAGGTGATTAATATACTTCTTCCTTTTGTAACACCTATCTGTGTGAAGGCGGGATTTTCTTCGTATACTTAAATCACGCTAACCCAGCAGATTAAATGCAGAAGCAGAGAATGAGAGTCCAACTGTGTTGTATTTAGTGAGACATAAAAGAGATTTGCAAAAATGTAAAACAACGCCACTCATTAAATTTGTTTTGTTTTGGGAAACAGTTTATTTTTCATGAAAATATGTGTATGTTACTATATGATGAGTTACTGATTTTTAAAATGAATTTTTAAAAATGACCTGTTTTAATTTGTAATATGGTAAATGCTGATTGATATAACCGACATAAATAAAACCTTTTTGGCGACCTCTAAGTTTTAATCTGTGAATGAGTTCTGAAACCAAAAAGTTCAAAAACCACTGAGCTAGCCAACTGTTTCCTTGCCTTTAATGATGGAATAAAAATCACTTCTCAGGATTGGTTTTGTTTTAAAATGAGAACATTTACAGAGTGCCTGTGGTAGAAATTATTTGTGAAATGATGAGGTGAGCTTCTAGTAATGTAGGACAAGTTTAATTATCTGCACATGTTTTTGGCAAACGTTTATTATATTAAATAATTTTGGAAAAAGATTTCCAATATTGAGTAGGAACTGTGCATCCCAGAAGCAGAATTTCTGGTTGTCTGTTAAATGTACACAGGGTACACAGAAACTTATAAAGCTTTTATTCAGGAACATATTTCTATAAACATCAGTAGGAAAGTTTAAGTTCACTTACTCTTCTACCACACTTTTATGAAAGCAACTTTTACAAAAGTTTTATAAAACTTTATAATGTTCCTTTCCTGACTTTGTGTGTATGCACACTCCATTTTTACATAGTAAAATTGTGTAGTTATATTATAGGTACAGTTTTCTGTTCCATTCTTTTCCCTAATCATTTTTCCATTTTGCTACATAGTTTGCATTATAATCATTATTCATGACCACATAAGGTCCCAGTCCTTGAGTTGGTGGATCATACTTTAATTAAAATATTTCCTAATGTTAATCATGAAGCTTTTTTCTTTTGTTATTGTGAATGCTGTTGGTAACACATTTTTTATATATTTACACAAATTTGGACTTTTTTGCCTTTAGGATGTAGTCAGAGAAGTGGAATTAGTAGGCCAGAGTTACACACACGTACATGTATCTATACACTGAGAGTGTATATGTATATGAAGTCTGTCCAGAAGGTATGGGCCATGTAGTATGAAAAATAGAGACCTTTATTGAAGAAGATACAAGATACAAGAATCACTGTACATAGGACAGTGACTCCCTCAGTCCTCTTCAAAGTAGGCACCTTGGGATCTCATACAGTTCTCCCAATCACCTTCAGCCACCCGGCTGTATTTTCCTCAATCTCATTGGTGGTCTGAAATCTCTTCCTTTTTTCAAAGGTGATTTTAGTTTTGGGAAAAGTCAGAAGTCGCAGGG